>JAWPEG010000005.1:1627096-1660461 GCA_035771395.1 Myotis vivesi | reverse complement strand
TTTTTTAAATATATTTTATTGATTTTTTACAGAGAGGAAGGGAGAGAGATAGATAGTTAGAAACATCGATGGAGGAGAAACATCGACCAGCTGCCTCCTGCACATCTCCCATGGGGGATGTGCCCACAACCCAGGTACATGCCCTTGACCGGAATCGAACCCGGGACCTTTCAGTCCGCAGGCCGACGCTCTATCCACTGAGCCAAACCGGTTTTGGCATTTTTTTTTTATTTTTTTAAAAAATATACATATTTCTTTATTAATTTCAGAGAGGAAGAGAGGAGAGAGATAGAAACATCAGTGATGAGAGAGAATCATTGATCGGCTGCCTCCTGCATGCCCCTATTGGGGATCGAGCCTGCAACCTGGGCATGTGCCCTTGGCCGGAATCGAACCTGGGACCCTTCTGCAGGCTGACGCTCTATCCACTGAGCTAAGCCGGCCAGGGCAAGGCGGTGTTTATTAAAATACATTTCATTTTCAAAATTGAGCTGTCAGCTGTTACAGTGTGTATACGTTTTGGGGGGACACCCTGTATGTGTAATACAGAGTCATTGGAAAATAGATGCTAAGATGGGGGGAAGGTAAGTAAGTCTGCAGTTAACTGTTCTGCATATGGGGGACTGGAGGAATGGAAAGCATTTATCTGAGGTCAAGTACTTCCCAGGGTGACTCAGGGCTGGCCTGGAGGTGACTCAGCTCAGCCTTGTTCTCCTAGACATAATAAGGTCTCCACAGTTGCCCTAGACTGAAAACAGATTTGAAGGGCCCCCTGGTGCATGGCTAATCCAAACATGGCTGTCTGCCAGCCATTAAAGTAGCCAAAGTGAAGACGTTACATTTTGGAAACGTTGACGATAATTAATACTGTTTACCCAGATTTAAAGAGTACCTGCTTGCAGATGTGTCAGATTTGGAAGGAAAATAAAAATTTAGGTCATATAAGATGACTTTTGTTTCACATGATTAAAAAACCCTAAAAGTCAAGGAAACAAATTTTAAACACAAGTCAAATGACACATTTATTTGTTTTGGTGCCACTTTTTTACTCAAAGAGCTTATGATGTTCCTCTCGTTCCCAGAGACATGGATGGCCCTTCTCCTTTACAGATGACTTGCTGTTCATCCTTAAGCCCGGTCCTTCCCTTGGACTTTGAGGGTAATGAGGCTCTGAAAAGGTTGGATGTGGAAAGAGAACCAATAATGTTTGGAAAGCATTTGCAAATGGTGTACATTTCAGATGACATGAATAAAGTGAGGGGGTAGAACCAGTAAGGCACTTGTAAGGAGGAAGGTAGTGAAAAAAAAGATATTGGAGAACAGGAACTATCAGTAGAAGGAAAGAAGTAGTTAACGGCTATTAACTTATGAACGTAATTATCATATATTAGAAAAAAGAAAAAGGAAACAAAATCAAAACATACACACAAGCAAGAGAGAGAACACTTACTTGAACAGTAGATGACTCAGCTGATCCAGTAGCTGAGCTCCTGCTCTGGAGAGAGTCTCAGTTTCTGGGGGTGTCTGACGCCCCGGCTGGAGAGGGGACCCTGATAACTGCCTGCAGGCATCCCTACTTTTCCTGACTTTCCTAGGGATTGTCCCCAGTAGGTTTAACTCTTTAGCATATTAATCTGAAAATGGCACCCCATTTCAAAATAGCAATTCTTAGGACTCCAGACCTTTGACGCAGTGGTTTTTGTTTGTTTCTTTTACCTATTCATGTACACTTATCTCATCCAGCCTGTCTCATCACTTCTGAATTTGGACTGAGTCGTGCTCACTTCAAGCAT
Organism: Myotis vivesi; assembly: GCA_035771395.1. Lineage (NCBI taxonomy): Eukaryota > Metazoa > Chordata > Mammalia > Chiroptera > Vespertilionidae > Myotis > Myotis vivesi. The sequence continues at coordinate 1,658,668 of JAWPEG010000005.1, read as the reverse complement.
AGCTCCTTAGGGTCTGCAGCAGCTGTTAAGGACGGTGGGGTGACTAGGGATATGGGGCCTTGTCTTCAGGCCTGTTTGGGGCTCCAGTCTCCAGTCCACCCCGTGGCTCTGTTTCCTTGTTTGGGCGTTAGGTAAGCAGGGTAAGGTTACGAGTCTGCAGGAACCTCCGATGAGTAAGAGGTCCTACGGTTGGCAAGAGTTCTGTGGTTATCACACCTTTACTGAGAAAACGGCTCAGCTCAAATTTGAGAGACATGTAGGACCAGTAGGTTGGCTGTACTTCAGATAAGCTGGGTAAACATTCCTCTCTGAAGGGCAGCTACTTTTGCTGCCTTTGGAACCTATCAAAGCCAAGTTTTGTGAATTTGAAATGGTTTTTAAGTGCTTTCTAGTAGGTTTCATTGTTTGGCTTATTTTCCTCATAAAAAATACTCATAATTAGTTGGTTTGTTTCATCAGTAGCAGTATTTTTGTTGAATGATTCTTAGGAGAAGTAAACATTTTAATACTAATAAATGTTAGAATAGTGTCTGCACATTGTAAATCTTACCTAAATAAAATGTGAATTTATGTTAATTCAAGCCTGAATATTTTTCTTGAGTCTTGGTGACAGATTAGAATATTCACTTCCGTTCCCTGTGACAGGATCATACATCAGGGCCCCATTGGCCGGGGGCTGGTTGTGGCCAGTGCAGTGTTATGGAGATGCAGTGCCTGTCAGGCAGGAGCCTGAAGCGGCCCCTGTTCTGCCAGGTCTCGTTTCCCTTTGCTGTGAGGGGGACACACTGGAGTCGGGTCTCCTGGCCTAGACCCTGCAGTGCAGGCCGCACGCAGAAAGCAGAGGCTGATTCTGCCGTCTGCCACCGAGGTGTTTGGGTTGTTGGTGGCCTCAGCATAACAACCTACACTGACTCTTTGTACACACACATGGACTGATGTACTAGTAGTGAGGTCACAGGAAAACAATTTTTATACTTTTATTTATTGTTGTATACTTCATGGCACCCAGTGTGATGGCTCGCACTTAACAGGTAAATGCTTATGGGATATAGATGAATAAATACATATTTAGAGATGTGTGATTGTGAGGAAAAGGAGGAAGCCATAAACAGTATTTCTGTTAATAGCCACAACAGTGAAAGCCATGTTAGGTACTAATGTACATAAATGTGAATACGAAATACCAAGAACACCTACTCTTTTCTAATTATTTGTAATGGTCTAAGTTCACTGGGTTGAAATTGTCTTATAAATAGATTTTTTTGTACTCGTTCATTTATTTCCTTTGGCAATGTCCTAACTCCTCTTTTGTATTCAAATTAAAAGAGGTGCAGATGAACTTATTTGGAAATGGGTATTTATGAAACCTGAGAGCTTTGGGGAATAGTAGTAACTACATTTGATTATTAGACTTGCTCTCTGCAGGCTACTGTACATGAAGTTCTTAAACTTTTCTAACCCCTGGGCGTAGCGGAGAAAGATGGAGCACCTCCGTTCCCAGGTCATACCCATCAGCAGAGGTCTGTGCTTGGTGTGGGTGGACACAGAGTCACGTCATTTCAAATGGAAGCGCTTCTAGAATACATCATATGCCTTAGTGACAGTTGAGAATCATTTTCATGGCATTTATTCTGAACACAAATTAATAATAGCAGCTAACATTTATTCCTCTCTCACTGTGCATTAGCCACTGTGCCGAGGACTTGACCTGCCTTATCTCCGTTTCTTCATTTTTTCAGATGAGGAAACATACCGGCGAAACAACAGATTTTCCAGTTTACAGGCATACTGTGTTTTATTGCGCGTGGCTTTATTGTGCTTCACAGATGTTGTGCTTTTCACAAGTTGAGGCAAGGCCTTCCACCAGCAGAAAGATCACGACTCGCTGCATTGTGAGATTGGCTTTACTGCGGTGGTCTGGAACTGAACCCACAATATCTCCCAGGAGTGCCTGTACATTACTTGGGAGTAGTCTGAGTTAGCAGTCTAAAGGAATATGTGGACTTTTGCAGTGAGAAATATTATGTCTGATAATGGTAAATTGCAATCTCAGTATCTCCCCTGATTTCTTTTCCTTTTCAGTAAAGCATGTTCAGTAAAAAATGCCTCTTTCAGAGACTATCTGCTCTTTACTTTCCCTCCACTGTTCCTTTTTGTACAGCGAGTCTCTTTGTTTGTTTGTTTTCCAGTTAGGATTTTTCCTGTAAAATTTGTAAATATTTTGGTGAGAGACTTTCTATAGGTGACTTGAAATTTATGCGTTCTCACCCTCTTGACCAAAATCCGTAAGCGATGCACTAACAAGGTACAATGACCGCCATTTCCTGTTGTCTTGCTTGGGTGTCCTGAAGACAAACACTCACTGTCCTCTGCTGCCTTTCAGCCTCTCCAGTCTGTGTTGTGTTCTGAGTTCTTGCGTCTGCTGTTTAACCCTTTGCACTCCGAACCATTCTGGACATTGGCTACCAGCTACTCGACGCTACTTTGCGGCGGAAACGTGCATGTACAGACCCTCGTATTATTTAGTATAATTTTGGAACCAAGGAACGTATTATAATGATATTGGACTTATATGAATTGGGTGACATCGAGGAATGTATATTTGCAAAAAAACCAATATTTTATTGTTTATAGTTTTGTACAGTATGGTAAGTTTTGTAACACTCCCCAATACGCATTGCAGGCTGATTAGTGCATGTTTGACAGTAATAAGTGGCTGGACGCCTGCCACCAGGTGTTTTCCTGTTAGAACACACAATGCAGTCCCGTTTTCTTTGTCCCACATCGGGACTATGTAGTTTATTGTTTAATCCGACACAAAACCCGCTGACATTTCTTGTATATATCTTAGTAATTTTACGATATTTTGATTTAATTTCTTGTGCCATTTCAAGGTAAAACTTCAGGGAAACATGCATGTCTCAGAAAGTTGCGTTGAAATAACTCAATTCCCCGTCATCACTAATAAACTGCAGTGTCCCCTGAGGGGGCAGCCGAGTGATAGGCTAGAATTCCCATGTCCCCTGAGAGCGGACAGCGGAGTGCAAAGGGTTAATAGTGTTTCTGGGTCCTTCCTTCACTGGTCTGCTTCCCTCTAGCAGTCTCACTACCCTTTTAATTGATCATGGGTTTGGATAGCAAGCAAGCAACCCTGTTAGAACTGTGTGTAAAATGAAGTAGGGTTAAGGAAGCTCTGTTGATGGCCGAAATTCACCTCGGGATTAAAGCCTGGGGCTTTTTTAAGGTTGTCAGATAATTACATATAGCACTTACTCTTATTATGACTTTTCTTTTTAGTTACCCAAGAGTCTGATGGAACCTTATTCTACCTGAATTATTCAGTGGCCACATTTTTCATAGCTACATTCATCTAAATATTTAGGTATTGGAGTGAACTGTTTTAGGCCTTTTGTCCTTTAAGATTTAAAGTTTAAGTAATGGCATGAGAGCAGAGTTCTATTTCAAATCCTCCTTCTGCTGTCTGTTAGGAGTATTTTGATGAGTGAATAAAACCTGAGGTTCTTTAGGACTAGTTAGTTGGTCAGATATGACCCTTTCTTCCTCCTTACTCAGTAGACTGACTTTTTCCTTTATGGGAATCATGTTCCATGCGTTTTTAAACCCTTGCTGTGCATCACAGTCACCTGTTGTGTGTGTGAAAATTCCGGTGCCTTGGCCCTGAGATATGTATATTGGTTCAGGGAGTCTAGGTTGAGGCTTAGCTTTATGGTGATTCTGATGGGCAGCTAGGGCTGAAAACTACGATTTTTCTTTTTTATAATTTCCATGCTGTATCTTGAAGGACCTCAAAATGCATTTTTCCTTGGGAGAGGGGTGGAGATTTCCAGAAACAAACCAAAATTCTACCATTTTTGCATACTTTCCTTGTCTAAATTAAGTTTTATGCTTTTCACCCATGCACTGGATAGAGGCTTTTTCTTGGAGAAATTTTCCTTTGAGGCAGAGCAGGCATTTTGAGAATTTTGGAGAGAGCAGGCCACGTTACTCTCTCTCCAGAGACTCTCGTTCTTCCTTTTGGAAGGGCTCCGGTTTAATATAGCGCAGCTGTTGAACTCTGCCCTTCGAAGTTGTAAGAAGAAAGTGTTTTACCCTTTAAAATGGAAATGCCTCTTTTAGGGAGGTGGTCTTTGGTGGATATAGTTCTCTAAGAAAGTGTCATGCTTTTCTAGAGTTCTTTTGTTTCATTGATTTCTTAGAATTGTTTCTCATGTTGAGAGCAGAGTCTTTGAAAGTAAAGATCTGGCTGCTTTTGTACTATGTTTTGCTGCCTCCTTAACAAAGCTAGATGAAGAGTTTATTTCTTTGTTTTTTCTAGGACTCAAAAATATGTGTTTTTCCTTTATTCAGCCACTCCATACATAAGTAAATGGACCTTGAATAGGGTTTACTAGACAAAAGATTCTGTTCTAGATGACTGTTCAGCAAGCCATATGCTTCTCCTAAAAACGTCAGTCTGTCTTGATGAGCTTTAAAGTGAATGCAGATGTTTTGGCTCTTTTGAGGACTACCACTCTTTGTGTGAAAGAGCACTTCTTTTTCCAGAGATTTCTTTAAAATGCTTACAGAAATTTGCATGAAACTTACTCTTATATCTTTTGTCTTTTAAGTCTGATGAAATGAGATTTAATTAAACATTAGTAATTTAAATTGAAATTTAATATCCTTAGTACAAATGTGATGTAGAGGTTTAAATAGGTCTCAATATGTTTTTGGTTAAAATTTTATTATTTACTTAGTCTTTTTTAAAATTGGGAACTTAAAGTGCTTTATAATATTTACTTTTACACAGTGAAAGGTGATGTTTTGGCAGGAAAGGATACCTTTTATGATGTTCAGTGTTTTCTACTTTGGTAGGTTAACCCTAGAAGTTAGAGTTGATAGATTCATATAATGTTTGAAAAATTTAGGATCATCCTGTTCCACCTTTATTTAATGCAAGACTCTCTAGAAATTCCTGCTTCTTGATTATCTAGCAGTTGAGGAATATATGGTAAATTTCTGGTAGCCCTAGAAATCTCTCTATACCCCCACCCCATGCACATGTCAGCCCTTCAGACAATGGGAGACACTAGTCATCACTCATTCTTCCTCCAAGTCTGGGCTCCAGACTTAGCATGTCCAGCTCGTTTACCCTTTATTAATGACCATATTTCTTAATGCTGTATCTCTTGGTAGTCCTTAGAATGTGTTCTATGTTGCCAGTATTTTTCTTTGAACTATATATATAATTTTCTTGTTGAGCTTTGTTCTGGATACAAGTCCTTTGTTATATATATGGTTTGCAAATATTTTCTCCCAATCTTTTTTTTTTTTTATTCTTTTAACAGTACCTTTTACAGAGTAAAAGTTTTTAATTTTGATAAAGTCCAGTTTACCAGATTTTTTCTTTTATGGATTATACTTTTGTTTTCATAGATAAGAACTCTTTGTCTAACCAAAGATTTTTTTCTATATTATCTTCTTGAAGTTTTGATATGTTTTACACCCAGATCTATGATCCATTTCAAGTGAATTTTTGTATAAGGTATGCTATTTAAGTTGAGGCTAATTTTTTTTTGCATGTAGATGCATACTTGTTCTACCATTTATTGTAAAGACTGTCCTTTTTCCATTGAATTGCTTTTGTATCTTTGTCAGCAATCAGGTGGCTACATCTGTCTGGGTCTGTTTTTATATTCTCACTCTGTTCCATTGATCTAGATCCCTTTGGCAATACCACACCATCTTGATTACTATGGTTTTATAGTAAACTAGAGGCCCGGTGCACGAAATTCGTGTGTCGGGGTTGGGGGGGGAGTCCCTCAGCCCAGCCTGTGCCCTCAGGGGATGTCCAATTGCTGGTTACCAGCAGGACACTCACCGGCCGGCCCTGCCCCTGATTGCCATCACTGGTCATCTCCCTGTGTTGAGTGTCTGCCCCCTGGTGGTCAGTGCGCGTCATAGCGGCCGGTCGTTCCCCTGTTCAGTCGATTTGCACATTAGGATTTTATTATATAGGATGTGTATTGTAATTGAGTAGCTGTGATTCTTCCAATTTCCTTCTTGTTCAAAACTTTTTTAGCCATTCTAGGTTCCTTGCCTTTCTATTATGTAAATTTTAGAATAAGCTTATCTATAGCTATAAAAAAATCCAGGTGGATTTTGAGTGGCATTGCTTGAAGGCTATAGATTAATTTGAGGAGAGTTGTCATTTCTTAAACTTTTTTTTATTGATTTCAGAGAGGAAGGGAGAGAGAGATAGAAACATCAGTGACCAGAGAGAATCATGGATCGGCTGCCTCCTGCACTTACCCCACTAGGGATGGAGCCTGCAGGCATGTGCCCTGACCTGTAATCTAACCATGACCTCCTGGTTCATAGGTTGACACTCAACCATTGAGCAACACTAACTAGGCGAGAGTTGTCATTTTTACTATGTTGAGGCTTCCAATCCATAACATGGTATGTCTATGGACAATTATATTGTTGTTTACTCTATTCCTAGGGTTATAAATAACTCATTTATTAGAGTTTGCTTTATTCACCAATATGCTGAAGCCCACGACAACGGATCAGAAACTGAGGTCTCACAACTCCCGTAACTGTAAATAATAATAGAAGCACTCTAAGGGGGAGGTGGTTCCTTCTGTGGGATTCAGTGTTTAAAGGATTCATGATGGCAGGATACTTTTGCACTGTGTAGTTGACCAGGGACTGTGTGTGTACAATACCCAGGCAGACAGGACCTCCCTGCAGAGCTTGCTTTGAGAATGTAACCGATAAGGCTAGTGGCCCATAGCCTGGATGATCTCCTTCTGTGGGCGAGCATATAGTCTCTCTTCACTGATGCTGCCTAGTGATTCAAAACAGAGACTTTTCCCTACGGCTCCCTTGTAGGCTCTTCCTCCTGCCCCACGTCTGACTGACTGCTGTGGTGTCGCCTTGTCTTCTGTCTTGTTACTGTGCTTCAGCCATTTCACTGCATGGGTAGCCCTGGGATGGGTGCCGCTGCATCTGAGGGTATCTCACAGCTTTCAGCTTCCCTCTCCCTTCTTGAGACGCACACGTCATTACTCTGTCGCTGATGAAGTTCATGATTTAAGTATACCTAAGGTACTGCTTGTAAGTGGTCCCTTCTTAGGGCTCAAGTTTTAATTTTGGTCTCAAATATAATCTTTTGGCTTTGAGTTCAAACTGTTGATGTGGCCAATTCCCTTAATAATCTCTTACTATTGTCTTTGACTCTAGCTTTGGGAAAAACTGTTTTCAGAGATTTTCTATGAACTCCTGATATTAGCCATGGCTGCATTAGCTTTCTCATCTTTGAACTACTCTATTGGATCCTTCTATCAGTATAGCATCGTAGTTAGGAGCACACGTTTTGAAGTCAGCCCTACTAGCATTTGAGTCCTAGCTCTGACACGTCCTATCTCTCTGCCTACTTTGAGTCTGTTTTCTGTTTTATAACATGGACATACTAATCTGTTTCATACAGTCTATGCAGTCCTGAAGGCAGTGCCTGGCAGACGCTAAGTGCCTAATAAATTGTAACAATAACATAATCATCACCACCATCACCACCACCACCATCATCATCCTTTCTTTTGTGGCTTTTTTTTTTTTTCCTTTTCCTTTTGTTCCTTTCTTCCTTCCCCACCGTTTCTTTCCTAATTCTTTTCTAGATTCTAGTTACTTTTTCTGGATTATCAGAGCATCTTGGATTTTTTTTTCTACTTATTAAAAGTATTTTATTCATGCGTCTATAAAAGAATGATCCGCACCTGGCTTTTTCCAGATTGTGACCTCCCGTGCACTCCGCAGTTCCATGCAGTCTATTTTCAGCATCCATCATTCCACCGAAATAGCTTTCATCAAGGTTGACAGTGACCCTGTTGCTAAATGAATAGACTCTGCTCAGTCCTTCTTTGGTGTGACCTTTGCAGGCCAAAAAGATGACTTTCTCCTTCTTGAGAGATACTTCCTCTGACTTCTATTTGTTTTTCCTCCTTCTCAGTTCCCTTCGAATGTCCATCTTCTTTTGCCCACTCCTTGAACTGTCAGTGTTGGAGTCTGATATTTAGCTCTTTATTTTAAAAAAATGTTTTGCATTAATGAAGTTTATATACACATGAATATATGTCACATATAAACATATATATGTTAGGGAGCATAATGACAAAATGAGTTTGTGTGGACCCATGCAATCTGAAAGCTTGAGAATTACCGATGTCTTTATTCTTTGCATACTCTCTGTGCTGAGTAACCCACCCCAAATGTTCATCTGAACCCCCCAAACCTGGGGGCTTTGCAGATTAATCTGAATCTCTCTTTTAAAAATATATATATATATATATATATATATATATATATGTTTTTATTTTAGAGAGGAATGGAGAAGGAGAGAGAAGATAGAAACTTCAGTGATGATTGAGCCCGCAACCTGGGCTTGTGCCCCTGACCAGAATCGAACTCGGGACCCTTTAGTCTGCAAGCCAACGCTCTATCCACTGAACCAAACCAGCTAGGTCAAGCTGAATCTCTTGAGAGAGGTTACCCTAAATTATCCCATGGGCTCATGTAATCACAGTGGTTCCTCTGAAACGCATGTGGGAGGAGTCAGAGGAGAGGGAAATGCCAGCATGGAAGCAGAGACCCGGAGCTGTGCCCTGTGCCTTATGCTCAGGAATGCCAGCAGCCTCGCAACGCTGGCAAAGACGAGGAGCAGGTTCTCCCCAGAGCCTGCAGAAGGACCAGCCTGGCTAACACATTGATAGGAGCCCTGAGACTGGCTTTGCACTTAGGACCCCCAGAATTCTAAGAGACTAAATCGAGTTGTTTCAGTCAACTAGCTTGGTGGTAATTTGCTACAGTAGCAATGAGAAACTAAGGGACTCTCTTTGTCTCTCATCATCTACCATGACTTTAGCTGCCCCTAGTTCCGCTGAAGCCAAAAAGTGTGTAGTTCATGTGCATTGAACTCACTATTCACTCAAGGAAGCCAGCACATATACATGGCAACTGAAAGAGTAGAAAATATTTCTAAAAACATTTAGAAATCCAGGTTAATTCTCTCATCATTCTATCTACTGATCATTTAGCACTCAACCAAAGAAACAGCAGTGTGTTCCAGTGCTAGAGGATTCGATTATTAAGAGATGGGATGTGGGTCTCCACTGGGGGGTAGTGGGGCTTCCTAGAGGGTTTAGAAAGAATTTTTCTATTTGCAGTTTTTGCCTAAGGCTCTGACTGTAGGACCTGGTCTTCATGTAAGATGTGACTCTATATCCTTTTCTTGAAATTTATACCCTGAGAACTAACCAGGACATCTCCTCTGGGACTTTCCACAGGTGCGTCCATTACAACATATCTGACACAATTTGATGACCATCTCCTCCACCACCACCAGGGACTCAGCCAGGAACCCATGTAGCATTCTCGTCTCTTCTCTCTCAGGCCTTCCGTCAGTTAGCGTCCAGTCCTATACTCACCTTCCTGACGCTCATTCCATTTCCATCCTTACTGCGTCGCCGGCACTGCCGTCTGCTCCCTAGCTGGTCTGCACGCCATCGTCTTCTCTTCCTCTCCTCCAGCCTGTGGGCGCAGGCCTCAGCGGCACAGCGCCCTCGCCTTCCGTTCCTCCCCCGCTCATCCGTCCCTGTGGGTCTCAGTGGTCCTCAACTACTTGCCATCCTGGCCTTGCTCGCTCTTACAGTGCAGGTTCTGTCTGTGGGGACAGTTTCTTCTGCTTCCCCTGTCCCTCCGCCCTCCACACCCTTCGTCTGTTTTAGTTCAGCCAGCCTTCGTGGCACTTTAAACATCGCCGTCTCTAAGGAGCACTATTTGAAGTCACAGCGTGGGTTGTGATCTGGGAGCCCCGGCTTGCCTCTGCCAGTGCTCCTGCTCGTTGTGATGGCTGTTTCCTTCTCTGTGCTTCCCGTAGACTGAAGTTCTTTGAGAGCAGGAACTGTTTCTTCTTCACCTTTGCGTTTTCACAGCATGACACAGTGATCAGCATGCAACTGACACGGGTAAACATCTGTGCATACATTTGATTATGAAATAATATAGAAATTTTAAAAATATTTTATAGCATCTTAAGCAGGTTAGTATTTGAGATATTGGCTTTCCTTATTATCTGCTACGTGGTTTTTAAAGGTAGCTGTTGTGCACAGTGATGTTACAGATCACTGAAAAGTGATGACTTTTACAGTTTTATGATGTGCCCGCTTCTTCCTTATGTTGAATAGTATTGGTGACTTTATCTTAAGGCAGTATTTATTAAAATGTATAAGTGGAATACTGTCAGAAAGCTTTTTGTGTGATCTGGGATTTTACTAGAATTTAATGTTTTTCATCAAAAAAATAATGGGAAAGATGGAAATGTATTGCAAATTTAAATAATTACCAGTAGTCAAGTAATTTTTTTTCTCTGTGATAAATAGCTGTGTAGTTATTATACTACAGATATTGGAATGGCAGAGTGCTTGATATACAGAATAAACTCTGACTTTTGAGATTGAGGATTAACATTCTGCTGTTATAGTCCACATTAAACAAATGAAATGATTTTACTTAATTAGTTAAATTTGTTCTGTTTTATTTATGTCTATTACAGATAAAAGCAAATACAAAATGGAATCTATTAAGATTTAAGGCATTTGAAATATTGTAGATATTGTTAAATTTTACCATTTTGTTTAATTTACTGGGAGGGAGTTGGGAAGAGGCAAAATAAGTATTGGTCGAAAAATAAGCTTTTAAAAAGAAAGAAAGAAAGAAAAAATTCATGACTTTTTAACCAAAATCTAAATTACTGGTTTTGTGGTGTTATACCTAATTTAAAAATAAGCTATGAACATGTTTGTCAAGACTGTACCACACATAATAGGCACTAAATGTGTGAATTAATATGCAAATGTTTTTTTAATTCCTTTCTCAATCCTGTAATATTGGATGCTCAGTGAAAACAAAGTTAACTGGGCAGCACAGGCAACATTAGGGAAGTTTTCCCTGACAGTCCTGCCACATGCACACCCCTCCATCCCCCAGGGCACAGTTGCTCCTTCTTGCATAGCAAAGCACCTCCTATGTATCTTTATCGTAGAAATTACCATCAGCATTCAAGGCAGTGACATTGGAATTATTGCTTATATGTTTGCTTTCCCCCAGTAAAATCTTCAAAGCCACCTCCTGGGTGTAGCATTGTGCAGAAGATGTAGTAGATGTTTTAATAGATGTTTGATGAATTGGGACTAGGAATTAGAATCTTGGTATACATTCTCAAATATATATGATCAGCTGAGTACACTATTTTGTAGTCAATAAGTATTAACTCTTCCAGGTCTTTCAAACTTCTCTTCAAAGAGTATTTTATTGACTGGATTATTCATCAGCATAGCCAAAATAGCTTAAGAAGAAAACATCTTTTTTAGGTACAGCATAGTAATTATAGTTAATAATATTGTATTGCATATTGCTAAGAGAGTAAGTAGTTCTTAAAAGTTCTCATCACAAGAAAAAAATTGTAGCTGTATGGTGACAGATGGCAGCTAGACTTATTGTGGTGCTCTTCACAATAGTTACACATGTGCCATCCTTATCTACACTTGGCATTAATATACTGTTATATATCAATTATACTTTAATTTCTAAAAAATCTTTAGGTGAATATATTTTTAAAAGGTGAAATTTTTTTGGAAAGTCAATGGAAAAAGTACTAGTTTTATGTCTCATTGTCTTGTATTAGTTTTGTGATTGAAATCAAATTGCATAATAATTCTAACAATACTTAAAAGTTGTAAAATTAGGTGTTTTAGTTAAGTGGGAGCTTTAATTACTCTGTTCAGGTCGAGTAGTTGACAGTTTTATGACTGTATTTGGATAAATCTTAAGTTTTTCTTAAATGGTATGAAGGCCTGTTAAACTATTAATTAACAAGCAAGCTATTTTCTTCATTAAGCTAAACTACTGTGAAGTGTAGTTTGTGTGTCTTTGCATTTATGTGGCCTTTTGTGCCCTTGTCTGTATATATTTTGTTTTGTTAAATTTATGAGGTTTTAAAGTCTAGATTGTATTTTATACTTATTTTTAAAATTCTTTATGAATTTTATTTAATTTAAATAAAATTAAATAAAATTTAAACAAAATTTTAAAAATATTATTTAAAGAAATTAATAGGTCTTCAGTTTATAGACATGAAATATTTTTTAAAAACACTGTATTTCAAAGGGACACTGCTTTGCTAACTAGATTTATTACTAAATCTTTCCTTGGTTTATGTCTTATTTCAAAAAATAATTGCTCTAAAGTAGGTCATAGGTAACAAACATCTACTGTAGTTATTAGGGAAATGAATTATTATTTAGTTATTTTTAATTTGAACTTTTTTTGGTAGTTGAATCTGTATCTTAGAATTGGGATCAATTTCTGGGTTAAACTAATAAACACTTAAAACATCTCAGTGGACTCTAATTTTTAGTTTAACAATATTACTTTCTCAAAAATAATAATGATTGGTAATAATTTTACCTGGAATATATCAGGACCAGTGCTAGTAGCTCATCATTTATATCTCATTTAATCTCAGTAGCTCCATGAGGTGATACCTTGGTAAACTATAAAGGTAGGTGATACATTTTGATAGACGAATGGTCTGTGGTCAGGTCCGTTAGCAGGGCCTCCATGACCAGGTGGCTCCCAGGCCCTGTGAAGAGAATATTGTTTCATTAATGGTGATCAATAGCGGTAGGCAGATGGCAGGACTGGTCAAGCTGGGCAACACTGTCTTCCTTGCGGTGGAGATCGTAGGCCCTAGAGGAGCTTAGACCGTGGGTTCTGTTCGGAAAGGCCAGCAGCTGAGCTTGCTGGGTTTGTAACCTTGTTCAGTGGTGCTCATGCAGTTTTTCAGATACCACTCATTCTATCGAGGAAAAATACTTTGTCTTGATTTATGCCAATAAAAAAAAATCTTACGATACGAATTTTGATAGTGGTGTTTGAAATTCACGTTCGTAAGTCACCTCTTCTGGAGAGGGCAGCTAACATCCCAGGTGTGTGGATGAAGTTAACTTGTACGCATTAGATGGTGCCACTGATACTGAAGATTTTCTTTTCTTACTTCAGCAGCTGGACTAGCTGACGTTTATTGAGCCTTGACCAAGTGCCAAGTACTTACTAAAGCTTTTATATGTTGTCTCATTTAATCCTCATAGTAACTATATGCAGTGAGTAAAAATATGGTCAGTGTTACTTTTCAGTGTAATATTTTGAATAAATAATACAGCCATAGAGTCTTATAAGGTATATAAATTATATGCACAGATCTTCCTCTCATCTTTGACCCATCTGCTCATTTACCACTGCTCTCCCCACCCCGCAAGAAGTCACCGTTACTAGTTTCTTTCACTTGGAGTTTGTCTATGTATGTTCAAGCAAATACATTCTTATTCTTTTTCATTTTCTACAAATGAAACATATTAATCATCATATTTTTCAGTTAGCTTTTAATTTTACAACTTCTTATTAAAATCTTTACACCTGGAAAAAAGAGTACAATGAATTTGTAAACCCACCACCACCTAGATTTGACATTGTTAATATTTTGTTAGTTTTTGCTCATTTTGCCTTTATGCATTAGATGTGTAATAGATAAGCAAAATGCATGTATCTGAGCATATATGCATATATATGCATGATATATATGAGCAAATTGCACATATAAATATATGCTTTTTTACCTAAGCTATTTGAAAGTAAACGATAGATATGGTACTTGCTCCCTAAATACTTTCTCTTTTTGAGATAAATGACTGTCAGCCACTGCAGGGTTTGAAGCAGAGTGGTGGCGTGCTTGGCTGTAACGACTTGGCGTGTGGAAGAGGGGCCATTCAGCTGACTGTTCAGTGGTCCAGGGAAGAGGGATTGACAGAAGCAGAGTTGGGTAGGGGGCTGGAGGGGAGTTGGGGGTTGGGAGCACTTTGTGGTTAATTGGACAGAACAAGGAAAGGTGGCTGTTCACATTTTTTTAGAGAAAATCTGGAAAAGAAGTGTTTATGAGTTCATGTTTTGTAGGGTTCCCTTTTCTCTCTTGCCACTAAACGAGCTGGTCCTGCGTGTTTCTCGAAAGGAAGAAATGGACACTCCATGCCAATTACTTACCATGCTGCTTCACTCCAGCAGCCATCCCGGGAGGGATTGTCAGCCTCCTTTTTGCAGACGAGGACATTGAAGTGCAGTGTGAAGTCATCTGTTCGAGATCACGTCGCTCTCCAGTGGCAGATCTGGAATTTGACCTGGGCCTGACTGACTGCAGTTACTGTGACCATGTTTCCAAATTGTTTCATGAAGTTTAAAAAAGTCTATGCATGTTGGTGATTTTTTTCTCCTAAATATATTCTTAATCATGTAATCGTCAGCCTTTAAAAAACAGTATGCCCCCGAGTGCTAGATTCATTTGCCCATGGACAGATACTCATTTTTAAATTGAAGAACAAATACCTATCAGCTGGCTTCCTCTTTGATGTAACATTGCTAGATGGTGAATGCTGGTCTGTCCAACTCTCATGTTGTATAAATTCAGCATTGTTTTTGTGATAAAAATTTATTGTTTATTTCATTTTAAATATATTTATGAGACAAACATGATTCCAATGGTTTTTATGGCAGCTAGAAGTTTTAAAGCAAAAGATTCTAAACTGAAGCAAATAAGCAACAAGTTGGGATAATTGAAAGTGAAGATGAATGAAGATAAAATGCATAGCCTTTAAAAAAATTAGGGAAGCTGTCCAAGATGAAACAGTAGTATTAAGTTGATATGAAACAAATGATCTAATGGATTTTGACACATTCTAACCTTTGAAGACATAAGAAAATAAATTACGTTGCCCTTAAAGACCAAAATGTAGCTTTTTAAAAGTGACATCTTGATTCACTTGAAAGTAGTAAACTCTCCATCTATCATCCTCCCAACCTCACATGGTCAGTGTGAAACAGACATGTACAACTTCAGTTCTCATACGACACTCCCTAAGGAAAAAGTACATGGACAGAGAATTGCGTAAGAAGCTACATCAGTCAGGATAGAAACCCCAAAATACCTGTGGCTGAAAATAACAAAAATCTATTTCTTGTTTATGCCACAGTCCCTTCCTGGGAGCTCTACCCTTCCATTTGCCTCACTTGGGGCCCAGGCTAACCACTGTTACTGGGACGGAGGGAAAACAATAGGTAATTATGCAATGACTTCTGACACTTCTGCTAGTGTCACTTCTTCGGATGGCTGACCTAAGTCACACGCCCACAGCAGCTGGAGAGAGAGCAGAGCACATGCATGGGGGGCGATCTGGAATATTGGTGCACAGCCCTGATGTCCAACACACCTTTTGGGAGCATAGAGACTGTGAATCAGTGGAGTCATTGTTAACAAGATGCTGAGTACCTCTGAGGTGATCCCACAATGATTAAATTAAAGATACTGATTCTGAAAGGGAGACTAGATAGACAATTAACAAATGTCCAGTAGTTTTTTATTTGACCAGGGGAGTAGACTGGTTCATCTGGGCTTGCTTTTCCTTCTGTTTTGTACTTATTTATAATATACTAGAGGCCCAGTGCACAAAATTTGTGCGGGGAGGGGGGGCGGGGAGAGTTGCAGGGGGTGTGTCCCTCAGCCCAGCCTGCACCCTCTCCAATCTGGGACCCCTCGAGGGATGTCCGACTGCCCATGGGGATCGGGCCTAAACGGGCAGTCGGACATCCCTCTCACAATCCAGGACTGCTGGCTCCCAACCGCTTCTGCCTGCCAGCCTGTTCACCCCCTAACCACTCCCCTGCCAGCCTGATCACTCCCTAACCACTCCCCTGCTGGCCTGATCGCCCCCTAACCACTTCCCTGCCAGCCCGATCGCCCCCTATCCACTCCCCTGCCAGCCTGATCGCCCCTAACCAATCCCCTGCCAGCCTGATCGCCCCTAACCACTCCCCTGTCGGCCTGATAGCCCCTTTAACCACTCACCTGCCAGTCTGATTGCCCCCTAACCACTCCCCTGCTGGCCTGATCGCCCACAACTGCCTTCCTCTGCCAGCCCGATTGCCCCCTAACCACTCCCCTGCTGGCCTGATCGTCCCCAAGTGCCTTCCCCTGCCGGCCCAATCTCCCCCAACTGCCCTCCCCTGCCGGCCTGATCGCCCACAACTGCCCTCCCCTGCCAGCCATCTTGTGGTGGCCATCTTTTAACACATGGGGGCGGCCATCTTGTGTGTTGGAGTGATGGTCAATTTGCATATTACTCTTTTATTAGATAGGATTAATGGTTTGCTCTTTGTGCTTATTTATAACATAAATCTATCAGTGAAAATTCAAAATTCTCAACTATTTTTGTGTAAAACGTGTTGAATAATGGTGCAAATGCAACAATCTTGTAATTGGTATTAAAATAGATAACAAAGTATCACCTATTTTGTATTACATACACATGCACTAGAAGTTCTTAAAAAGTGTATAATTTGGGAAAATATGCTACATGAGTACAAACAATCATATTGAAGTTTAACACCTTCAGTTTGGTCTTCTAAAAGCTTATGAAGAGTGATATACACACACACACAGAATACTTCTACATGCACACATGAATAGGCTTTCTCTAAGCAAAGTTATAAATCTTTTTCATTTTTGACAAACTTTTGTGTGTTCCTCTTTATTGGTGGTGTATACCAGGGCTTAACAGTTTCTTCATAAGGCATATTGTTTTTACTTTTATTGGTAAGGTAGACATAATAAAAAATTTACCATTTTAATCATTTTGAAGTATAGTTCAGTACAGTAACATTAAGTATGTTCATATTGTTGTGCATCCATTACCACTATATATTTTCAGCACTTTTTTTCATCTTCCAAAATCGAACCTCTGTATCTGTTAAATAATAGATCTCTGTTATCCTGTCTACCCAGCATTCTACTTTCTGTCTCCATGAACTTGACCAGTCTAGGTGCTTTATATGTGCGTGTGTAGAATTACTGTGTGTGTGTGTGTGTGTGTGTGTGTGCATGCGCGTGTGTGTGCTGTCATTTTTATTTTTTCTTGGTTGCCTTAGGTTTATATTGCTCTCTTTTCTGTGGTTTCCCATGATGGAAACTTAGGTTATTAATTTGGACTTTTATTTTCTAACACATGCATTTAATGCCAAATGCTACATTTGCTGTATCACACACATTTTTTAAAGGTTGTATTTTTATTTTCATTTAGTTCAAAATATTTTTAAATTTCTCTTGAGGCTCTTTGACTCATAAGTTATTTAGAAGCGTGTTTTTTAATCTCCAAGTATCTGGGAATCTTCCAGTTTTCTGTTACTGATTTCTAGCTTAATTCCGCTGTTGATTGGGAGCATGCATTGTTTGATTTCTACTCTTTTAATTTGTGAAGATGCATTTCATAGCCCAGAATGTGGCCTATCTTGGTAAATGTTCCATGTGAGCTTGAGGAGAACATGTCTTCTGCTCTTGTTGAATGAAGTATTCCATAAATGTCAGTTAAATCCAGTTAATTGATGGGCTGTTCAGTTCAGCTCTGTCCTTACTGATGCTCTGCCTGCTGGCTCTGTCGGTGGCTGTTAGAAGAGTGTGCAGTCTCCAGCTCCAGTGATGGATTTGTTTGTTTCTCCTCGCACAGAGTTCTTTCAGTTTTTGACTCACATATTTTTTTTTTAATTGATTTTTTACAGAGAGGAAGGGAGAGAGATAGAGAGTTAGAAACATCGATGAGAGAGAAACACCGACCAGCTGCCTCCGGCACATCTCCCACTGGAGATGTGCCCGCAACCCAGGTACATGCCCTTGACCGGAATCGAACCTGGGACCCTTCAGTCCGCAGGCCCACGCTCTATCCACTGAGCCAAACCGGTTTCGGCTGACTCACATATTTTAACATTCTCTCGTTTGGCTTGTGAACCTCAAGGATTGTTAATGTCTTCTTGGAAAATTGACCCTTTATGTTGATGTAATGCTGCTCTTTATTCCTAGTAATTTTTTTGTTGGTTTGAAGCTCACTTTGAGAATGATATAACTACTGCAGTAAGATTTGATTACTGTTAGCATGGTCTCTCTCTCTCTCTCTCTCTCTCTCTCTCTCTTTACTTTTAATCTATCTGTGTCTTTATATTTAAAATGGAATTCTTTTAGGCAACATATAGTTGCGTCCTGATTTTTTTTAATCCACTTTGATACATTCTCTTTTAGTTAATTTATTTAGACCATTGTCATTTAAAGTGATTATTGATGTAATTGGTATTAATATCTGCCATGTTTATATATGCTGTTCTCCCTTTTTTGGGTGATTTCTAATAATTTTTTTTAAAAATATATTTTATTGATTTTTTTACAGAGAGGAAGGGAGAGAGATAGAGAGTTAGAAACATCGATGAGAGAGAAACACCAATCAGCTGCCTCCTGCACACTCCCCACTGGGGATGTGCCCGCAACCCAGGTATATACCCTTGACTGGAATCGAACCTGGGACCTTTCAGTCCGCAGGCTGATGCTCTAGCCACTGAGCCAAACCGGTTTCGGCATCTAAGAATTCTTTATATACTCTGGATATTAGTCTTTTATCTGCTATGCGTGTTATACTTATTACCTCTGATATTTCCTTATTTAGTTATAGTGCCTTTTGTTCAGAAGTTATTTTTCTTTTTCATTTTGTGGGTATTATTTCTTATTAAGAAAACTTTTCGCCCCTTTCCCCCGCTGCCGGTAAGGTGCTCGGTTCTTCCGAGGGAGCTAAGGCCGCGTTGGGGTGAGGCCCTCACTTCATCCGGCGACTAGCACCGCTCCCGGCAGCGCTCGCCCAGCACTTGCCCTCGCCATGGCCTCCGTCTCGGAGCTCGCCTGCATCTACTCGGCCCTGATCCTGCACGACGATGAGGTGACGGTGACGGAGGATAAGATCAACGCCCTCATTAAAGCAGCCGGTGTGAACGTTGAGCCTTTCTGGCCAGGCTTGTTTGCAAAGGCTCTGGCCAATGTCAACATTGGGAGTCTCATCTGCAATGTAGGGGCTGGTGGACCTGCCCCTGCAGCTAGTGCTGCACCAGCAGGAGGTTCTGCCCCCTCCACCGCTGCTGCCCCAGCTGAGGAGAAGAAAGTGGAAGCAAAGAAAGAAGAATCTGAGGAGTCTGATGATGACATGGGCTTTGGTCTTTTTGACTAAAAACTGGCTCTTTTGTAACAGTCAATAAAAGCTGACCTCTGTTGCTGTTGGATAAAAAAAAAAAAAAAGAAAACTTTTCATCCTAAAACTTATAAAAAATCGTTATATTTTATTCCAGTAATTGACACACACAACACATTGTGTTTGTGCATCTATCAATCCATGTAGAATTCTTTGGTATCTGATGTAAATATTTTTTGAGGTTCAAACATTTTTCTTCCATGAAAGAATAGCCATTTGTCTCAGTATTATTTCTTGAATAGTCTAGCCTTTCACCACTGATTTGGAACTGGAATTTTATTATATACTAACTAGAGGCCCAATGCACGAAGATTCATGCAAGAATGGGCCTTCCTTCCCCTAGCTGCCGGCACTGCCTTCGCTTTTGCCTGAGCCGCCTTTCCACCTTTGTTCCTGCCCGGAGCCACCTTTCCGCCTTCCCACGCTGCCCAGAAGCCCGGAGCAGCTGGGCGGTAGGGAACACCTGCGTCATCCCCATGGCGACAACGCAAGTGTCCCACCCCACCCCTGCCGCTTGGCGCCTGTGTATGCAAATTAACCTGCCAGCTTTGTGGGGTTAATTTGCATACTCACTCCTGATTGGCTGGTGGGTGGTGCGAAGGTATGGTCAATTTGCATCTTTCTCTTTCATTAGTGTAGATGTACAGATCTATAGAATCTGACCTATACTACTTATTTGATATGTGTTCTGACCTGTACTACTTATTTGATCTGTGTATCTGTGCCTATGCTCATACCATATTTTAATTACTGTATTATATTAGCTGGCAAGGCAAATCTTATAGTTGTTCAAATGTTCTTGGTTATTTTGTGAATTTTTTCTTCTCTATGACAATCATTTAATTTTATAAAAATTCTACTGGAATTTTTGTTATAATTAATTTGTAGATTAATAACTGACATCTCTGTGGTAAATTTGCTTCCAGTTATTTAGAAGACATGCCAAAGAACAAGAAGCTCAGTTCCTTCCTTAAGGCAGTGGTTCTCAACCTTGGCTGCACATTAGAATCACCTGGGAATCTTTTTAAAATCCTGGTTTCTGGGCCTCATCCTCCGGAAATTCTGTTTCTTTGTGACTAATGTTGTGGCCCCACCCCATAACAAAGAAACAGAATTTCTGGAGGATGAGGCCCAGAAATCAGGATTTTAGAAAGATTCCCAGGTGATTCTAATGTGCAGCCAAGGTTGAGAACCACTGCTTTAAGGCTTTCCAAACCAGGATCGCTCAATAATTTAGCCGTTAGTAAGTGTGAACTTGTCATATGCTTGTTGTGTTTTGTAATATAGTTACTATCATCACCAGAACATTTATATTCCTCATTCCCTTTAAGTTCACCTTATTTCTATTTATTTTGATAACCTCGTGCTATAAACTGGGATGTGTTTTTCTCTCCTTTACTTGCTATTTTCCATCATGCCCTCCAGTTTCTGTGTTACCACCCTCGGAAACCTTGCCCACATTCTCCTCCTTATTACTCCTCAATATCATTTCAAAGCCTGGTATGTGAGCATAATTACCCTTATCCTCTTGCACAAATTTTTCCTTCATCTGTTGGATGACTCTCAAAGGATTAGTTTACGTTTTTGGCTTGGGTTGTGTCCAGAGGCACAGTTGCTCTTAGTCCTGCTGCAAGTTCCACCTGGCTCGGAAGAATGGGGAAAAGGACATCTCTGAGCAGGAGATTTTTGCTTTTTACTGACTTGGCCAGTTGGACACTTAAAAGTTATTAAGTGCTGTGCATGAAGATTAGAAGTTATTGTGATAAATGAGTGAGAATCAAAGAACTTATTTGTGAATAAAGTATCTTCAGTTATTTCCATTGAACTTAACTAAAGTAATTGTAGGGTCTCTTTCTTTCCCTTTACTTCACGTTATTTCCAGAACATTAAACTAGATCCTTGGTCTCTCCTCTTTAGTTTTCCATTAACAGTTAGTTCTTTCTGGTTTCTCTCTAGTGAGTACAATATGTTGAAGACAATTTAAATTTTCTCTCTTAAGATATTGAAAAGCTTCAAGATCAACATGAAGATGCTTGACCCAGGAATCAAAAAAAATTTTTAAATACATTTTTTATTGATTTGAGAGAGAGAGAAGAAGGGAGAGGGAAAGAGAAACATTGATGAGAGAGAAACATCGATTGGCTGCCTCCTGCATGCCGCTTACCAGGGATTGAGCCTGCAACCTGGGCATGTGCTCTGATTGGGAATCAAACCTTCCACCTTTTGGTGCATGGATCAGTACTCAACCAACTGAGCCACACTGGCCAGGGCAAGATTAACATTTTTAATTTTTATTTATTGATTGATTTTAGGGAGAGAGGAAGAGTGGTAGGGAGAGAAAGAGAGAGAGGGATTTGTTCTATTATTTTTTTTAAAAATTTGGTTTTTTAAAAATAATTTTTATTTATTTTTAAATTTATTGGTGGATTGATTTTAGAGAGAAAAGGAGAAGAGAGAAACATAGATTTGTTGTTCCACTTATTTATGCATTCATTGGTTGTTTCTTGCATGTGCCCTAACCAGAGATCAAACCCACAATCTTGCCATATCAGGAGAGCTACCCGGCCAGGGCCCTATGTATCAACATATTTTAAGCCTGAGGTAATTATTGTGACATAGAGACTAAGTATATATTATTATTTTATTATTTCAGTTAGAACAGTGGTTCTCAACCTTGGCTGCACATTAGAATCAACTGGGAATCTTTTTAAAATCCTGATTTCTGGGCCTAAGAAACAGAATTTCCGGAGGATGAGGCCCAGAAATCAGGATTTTAAAAAGATTCCCAGGTGATTCTAATGTGCAGCCAAGGTTGAGAACCACTGAGTTAGAACTTTCAGTAATATTTTCTTACAGTTTAGTATGGAACTGAACACTTGCTGATTTAATGTGAATTTGGGTTCATTCAATTTGCAATAAATTGACAGCAAACATAATTGGCTTTAATGAAAAGGCTAAGGATTAATTGATTTCTTAATTTCTTAGGATTAAGAATTTTACTCTGTCTAGAAGTCCAGCAGATCATTTCTGGTCCTTTGAAGTTACTGGTTCAGTTTTCATATTTTTAAAGCCATATTCATATATTTATAGGGATGTTTTTGCTATCTATTGTTCAGCACGAACTACACCAATACTCACCTTAAAACAACAACACCATTTGTTTTGCTCACACATTGGCCACTTGGGCAGGGTTTGGCAGGGAAGCTTATCTCTGCCCCACGTGGTGTCCCTGGACAGCTTAGCCTGGGCTAGTGACCCCCAGTTCACTCACAGCCGGCCAGGGGGTGTGCTGCTTATTCCTCGGCACAGGTCCCTCCGTGGCCAGTGTGGACATCCTCCTGATAGAGTGACTGGTGTAGGAGGAGGATATCCCAGGAAACAGTGTTCCAAGAGATAGGAAGTGGAAACTGCCAGGTTTGTTACGGCCTGAGCCTGGAAACACGCATCGGCTCACGTTTGTGTTATATTGATTGAGCAGTCCCAGAGGGCAGGTTTTAGGAACCGGGAACATAGAACTCTAGCTCTTGATAGGACGGAGGAGTATAAACAATTTTGGAGCCATGCTTTCAACTGCTACAATGATAGGGGAATATTGCCATTCTTAATTGATAAGGTTAATTTGCTTCAAGGGGAGAATAGTGTTGAAACTTGGAGACAGTGATATTATTTCTATTCAGATATTATTTTCCAGTACAAATGTGTGTGTTTTTTATTTTTTCACGACTTTGTGAAGTATTAAAAACAGTATTTGCAAGATATATGTGAGGAAAACTAGAAAACTCTGATGAAAGATAAGAAAAGACTAATGAATGTATATGGATAGGAAGACACGATATTCTTAAGATGTCAGCTCTGTTAGCTTGATCTAAGGCTCAGGAGCAACCATTGTCAGAACCTCTGTAGATATTAAGAAACTTATTCTAAGTTTATATAGAAAGTCAAGTGATACCAAATATGGAATATCATAGTGAAGAAGAATAACAAAGTCAGAGGAATGACACTAATTTCAGTATTGAGTGCAGAGCCACAGTAATCAGGACAGTGTGGGGGGAGTGAAGGAGCACAGGTCAGTGGGCAGAATTGGTAGCCCAGAAACAGACTCTGAAATAGAGTCAACTGATGTTTGGGAAAGGAGCAAAGGCAATCCAGGGGAGGAGAGAGTGGAGGTGGAACTGGGACTTATCCACATGCCGAAAATGAATCTACACACTGGCCTCATGCCTCCACAAACATGAACTCAAAATGGATCTTAGGCCTAAATGTAGGAAACAAAACTACGAAACTTCTGGAAGATAACATAAGAGAAAATATAGGTGACTTTGATTTGCTGCTGAGTTTTTAGCTATAACACTAAATGCACGATCCATGAAAGAAAAAATTAGACGAGTTGGACTTCATTGAAATTATAAATTTCTCCTCAGTGAAAGACACTTTAAGAAAGTGAAAAGACCTGCAGAGAGAATGTTTGCCAAACACATATCTGATAAAGAGATCTAGCCACAATATACAAAGAACTCTTAAATTCAACAATAAGAAAACAAATGACTTAATTAAAAAATAGGCAGAAGGACTGAACAAACACCTCACCAAAGAAGATATGTAAATGGCAAATAAGCATATGAAAAGGTACCTCAACATATGTCCACAGGGAACTGAAAATTAAAACAACACTGAGATGCAACTACACATCTATTAAAATAGGTAAAATCCCAAACAGTGACAGCACCAAACACTGGCAAGAATGAAGTGTGACCAGAAAGTCTTTTTTAAAAAATATATATTTTTATTATTTTTTTTAGAGATAGAGAAAGGGAAAGGGAGAGAGAGGTAGAAATATCGATGAGCGAGAAACATCAGTTGGCTGCCTTCTGCACATTCCATTCCGGGGATCGAACCCACAATCTGGACATGTGCCCTGACTGGGAATCCAGATGGTGACCTCTTGGTTCATGGGCCACCGGCCGGGCCTGACCAGAAAGTCTTATCCTTGCTGGTGGGAATGCAAAATGTACAACAACTTTTGAAGACAGTTTGTCAGTTTCTTACAAAACTAAACAGTCTTTTTTTTTTCCCCCTTTTTATTGAATTTATTGGGGTGACATTGGTTAACAAAATTACACAGGTTTCAGGTGCACAGTTCCACAACACATCATCTAGACCAGTGATGGCGAACCTTTTGAGCTCGGCGTGTCAGCATTTTGAAAAACCCTAACTTAACTCTGGTGCCGTGTCACATATAGAAATTTCTTGATCTTTGCAACCATAGTAAAACAAAGACTTATATTTTTGATATTATTTTATATATTTAAATGCCATTTAACAAAGAAAAATCAACCAAAAAAATGAGTTCGCGTGTCATAGGTTCGTCATCACTGCCCTAGACTCTCCCCCTCCTTCCCCTGCGCACCCTCCCCCAGCAATCACCAAGATGCTATCAGTGTCCATGAGTTTTCTCTCTTTTTTTCTTTTGTGCTCAATTCCTGCACCCTCCAACCTCCCCTCCAACAGCTGTCAGCCTACTCTCTATCTCTGAGTCTGTCTCTGTTTTGCTTGTTAGTTCGTTTTGTTCATTAGAACATACAGTCCAGCAATTGTGTTCTTAGGGATCTGCCCAAATGAGTTACAAAACCTGTGCCTGAGCGCCGTTAGCAGAAACAACCCAATGCCCATCCGCAGATGACTGGCGAACAGACGTGGTAGATATGTGTTTGAAAGTTTAAACTCCTTAGATTTTTAAAGAAAACCAGATTATGAGTTTAGAAATTATTATGTAGATTTCCATAGGGGACTATTAAACTAGAACTATACTCATTTTCATTTATTAGAATCAAACTCATCACTAGATGAAATTTTAGAGCAACAAGTTCTCATTTTACAGATTTACAAAGAGTGAAATTGAGGTGCAGAGAGGTTAAGTGATTTGCTCATAGACGCAACTAGTAAATAATAAAACCAGAGTTAGAAATAAGCTCTCTTGATATCCATATCATTTTCTTACAGAAAACTTGACCGAAAAGTACATATAATAAATGGCTTGTACACTGCAGTAATGGTCATTGATAATAACAGCCATAGCCCTTAGGGTCTGTAAGAGACCTGGCTATGTGAACAGGCCAGCTGACAAAACAAATAGTGGACAGAGGTAAACTACTGAGGCAAATAAAGTTTCTGATTTTCTAAAAAATGGGAACTAAATAGCAAAGTGAAATTACCATTTGTTTACTGATGACTGCAGATTAGTCATCCCTACATGTACACTTAACTTTCTAGTGTTATGATACATTGCCCAGTAAAATATGATTACTAACATTTTGGCAATGTTTGCTTTTGGCTATTGTGAATAATGCTGCAATGAAATTGGTGCACAAATATCTGTTTGAGTTCTGCTTTCAATTCTTTTGGGTATATACTCAGAAGTGGAGTTGCTGGACATTATGGTAACTCTGTTTAATTTTTAAAGAACTGCCATACTATTTTCCGTGGCAGCTGCATGATTTTATGTTCCCACCAGTAACATACAAAGCTTTCAGTTTCTCCATATCCCACCAACACTTGTTTTTATAACCATCCTAATATATTAAGTAGTCTCTCACTGTGGTTTTGATTTGCATTTCCCTAGTGCTTAGTAATGTTGATCATATCTTTCTGTATTTATTGGCTATTTGTAGGTTTTTGGATACATGTCAATTCAAGTATTCTTCCCATTTTTAATTGGGTGCTTTGCTTTTTGTTGTTGTTTGATTACCTCTTTTGAAACCTAAGAATTATCCCTACTTACTGATTTGTAGAAGCTCTTGTATCTATTTTGGATATTGAGCCTTTACTTTCTTATTTTGAAAATATTTTCTTCTTGTTATGTTTTATTCTTCATTTACAGTACCTGTGGTTTAGAAGTTTTTATGTAGTAGCTTCTGTCACTTTTTTCCTTTATACTTTCTGGGTTTTGTATCTTAATATTTTTATACTCTAAATTATTAAAAATATTGCCTTTACTCCTACCATTTCATTGATGAGACTTTTTACAGGCTAACCAGCAAGTAGATATTTGCTATATAATTCACATTTAATTTGAATTTAACCATAGATTAGATTTTGTAGGTATGACAAATTCAGTGCTGTGTTCATAATGAACTCTGGGTCCTTGCTGCTACTTTAACGATCTACAATTGGAGGGAAATGTTTTCCCACAGCTGGGATTTGATTTTTTAAAAATAATTGCTGTCTTCATGTTTAGGGATTAGTTACCTAAATGACCCCCCCTTGTCATACATAAATTCATATATGTACGCACATATGTTTTGTGTGCTTTTTTACTTAAGTAGTTTTTTCTGAAATAAATTATATGAATATATTGTTTCAAATAATAAAAATCCCTATATGTGCTCTCTTTGCAATCTAACCTATCTTAAAAGGTTTTTTTCTTATAAAAAGTTTTAATTGTGACATTTAATTCTTTCTG
Source organism: Myotis vivesi (assembly GCA_035771395.1). Lineage (NCBI taxonomy): Eukaryota > Metazoa > Chordata > Mammalia > Chiroptera > Vespertilionidae > Myotis > Myotis vivesi. The sequence continues at coordinate 1,631,986 of JAWPEG010000005.1, read as the reverse complement.
CTAGATGTTAAATAAAAATATTTTTCATCTTTTATTGTGTTACCTTTTAAATATAGTCTGAAATATGAGAATATTTTGTCTGTGTCTTTGTTTATAATAGCTGTCTGTTTATAGAAAATGATATAATAGCTTTATTTTATGATTAGTTGGACATTAATTTAAAATTATGAAAGATCTATAAAGTACATATACTTTTTAAAAAATATATTTTTATTGATTTCAGAGAGGAAAGGAGAGGGAGAGAGAGCTAGAAACATCAATGATGAGAGAGAATCATTGATCGGCTGCCTTCTGAATGCCCCACATTGGGGATCGAGCCCGCAAACTGGGCATGTGCCCTGACCAGGAATCAAACCGTGACCTCCTGATTCATAGAACTAATGGGGGAGGAAGGGACTCCTGTGACCTCCTCTCTTCCTATTTCTCTTTATAAGGTCGTGTTGTTAAAGTAGCTTGTCTCTGTAATGTTTGTCTCCTCTCTTGCCCCTGTGCTTGGATCATTTTTAATTTAAAATCTTGCACTGCAGGTCGTTGAGCACTTCCACATGGAGGTTGGCACAGGACCAAACTCGAGACTCACAACTCATAACAGTTGATGAAAAATTGGTAAGAATTTTTTATATATGCTGCTAGGGTTCTGCCTTCAGGGTTATTCTTGTACAATAGATTTTAAGAGGGGTGTTTTGTGGGAAGTGATATGAATTTGACTGTCCAAATTGTATGTAAATTTACTTTAAGAAATATTTGTCACAAAATGATAAAGATAATTTATGTTAAGCATTATACACAAATATTAAGTCATACAAATATTGAGAAATTAAAATTACAAAAGGCTTCCATTTTTTGGTGTTTATAAGTAGCAGTTAGAACATTTTTTATTTTTATAATGCATGCATTATTTTTTATTTTCTCAGTTATACTATTTAATTAAGTTGTAAGGTACCAGTACTATTTAAAATTAAGTATATTGAGTTTTTCTGGAATCAGTTGTTTTTGTGTGTATACATCCCATTTCACATTACACATGAGAGATTACAACTAGCAACAAATAGATAATGTTCTTCACAACAGAAAGAGTTGCGGTGACCGTGACATAAAGGGTTCCAAGGTGCGGTGGCATTTTAGATGCAGCTTGTTGTTGGTGCTTACAGTGTACGGCAGCATGGACTTTGTAAATGTCCGGAGACGTCCAGTAAAAATGTGTAGTCGTATTTTCATTTTTATCTGGCTTACCATTATCAAATATATGGGTGTGTTTCTTAACTACTCCCTTTCTAATCGTTGTATATTCTTTTATTGCTCAATTTTGAGCCTGGGAGCATAATTTAAATAATAGGTCACACTTAAGTTTCTATTGGCACCATTAAAGATCTAAATAGGAAAATTAATAGATAAGGAAACAGTAAGGAAATCCCTAAATATTTTATGTTTAAGGCTGGTTGATTTGAACTTTAAAACCAAAGGATAACCAAAATAGTCTTTTTAAAATGCTGGTTTTGTCATCCTCTTCTGAAAAATCTTATGGTGCTTCTTATTGACCTAAGAAGAGTAAACATTAAAATCCTGACATGGTCTCTGAGGTCGTCCTCTCTAGGTTTACCTGGTCCCACTCTCTCTATCCCCTTTGCTCTGTGCCTGTGACTTGCTGTTCCTTTTCTGCTTCAGGGCATTTAGATTCCAGTTCAGTCTGCCCAGCTGCTGGTACCAACCCCCCAGCTTTTCATTCAGGGCCATGTGCTTATGCTTCACATGTTCACCTCCTAGCCCATGCTTCCTCAGGTGTAGACGAATTGAGGCAGGAATGGAAGAGGAGGAGGACTCACCGGGCCATGTGTTCATTAATGAATGAATGATCCTCTTTTAATGTTTCTACTGCATCTCTTCTAAGCCCCAAGAGATTGCCTTCTTGTTCCAGTACATGGGGTTTACTCTCTATAAAATTTCAAAGTTTACGAGTGATGCTTCTAAGTTCTGTTCTCTCTAGTTTGGATGCATAAGTCAGAACAGACACCCCTCTGTTGCTCTAGACAAGGTGCTGTGAAGCACACCAGAAGCTGTGGGCTGCTCTGAGTGTTATGTTTTTCATTGTCTCACAAATCAGTTGCATACTTTTAATGAATTTTGTTGCCCTGTATAGATTTTCTCCAGCTTTGTTATGTCTTTCTTGAAGTGTGTGCTAGTCAAAATATAGGCTTGATATTCCAGCTAAAGTCAATTGAGGTTTTATGTGTAATTATTCATAGTTATTGAGTAATATTTAATATGGATAGCTGAAACCCTTAGCCATTCATTTAAGTTTATATTAAAACAGAAGTATTAAATAATCATGTAGGTAACGCAGTGCTAACAAGGGTTTCAGCTTTTTTTGCTCCTGCGTACGATCAGATGAAGGCTTCAGTGAGTAGCATAATGACAGGACCGGGGGATGGAGGGACTTACAGCAATGCTGAGCAAGTGGAATTGATTAGATTTGCATTTTGAAAAAAAAGATTCTAAAAATATATATCAGTATTAATGATGAAAATATTTCAAAAGGTGACGTAAAAGAAGATGTGGAAACCGCATTTTATAGTATAGAATAATAATACTATAAACCAATTTATAAACTTAGGATACCATTTTTCTTAACCACTCATCACCCTATATAATAAAAGGCTAATATGCAAATCAACCGAACGGCCCAACGACCAGTTGCTGTGACGCACACTGACTACCAAGGGGCAGACCCTCAATGCAGGAGCTGCCCCCTGGTGGTCAGTGCACTCCCACAGGGGGAGCACTGCTCAGCCAGAAGCCCTGAGCCAGGCTCACAGTGGCGAGAGGGTGCAGGCTGGGCTGAGGGACTCCCCCAACCCTGACTTCACAAATTTCGTGCACTGGGCCTTTAGTTAGTTATATTTGCACCTGAAATTGGACAGAAACTAGAATCTTAATTGTGTGGTAAGGGAATTAGCCATTCTCATGATTTCTATTGGATATCTTACGTGATGTAGTTTTAAAATTAATACAGGTGATGCATGTGGACTAGGTCTTAAGCATGTGGACTAAACTTAATTGGGGGTTAGTTTTAGTGTTTATTTTCAAACCGGAGGATAACTTTAGATGTTACCTAGTTACATTATTGAATCTATTTTTCATTTAAAATATTTTCAACCTTTTATTCAAGAGAAATCTTATGTGGGACTCCAACAAGTAATCAACTAGATGAAAGCTGAGTTTGCTGGAGGGTGAGGGCTGGGAGCCCGAGGGACGATGCAAGCTTTCCTTAGGACAGTGATTCGCGGTGTGGTCTGGGTGGGAGCCCAGAGCCCTTGTAGGAGGTCGACAAAGTCAGACTATTTTCCTAATCAGACAAAGGCTTTTTAAAGTCAGTTTCACTTAACATTCTTGATGAAGCAGTAAAAATGATTAATATTTAAAAATCTCCACCCCGCATACTCATCTTTGTATTTCCCGTGTGGCAAAACAGGAAGTATTGTGCATAAGACATGTCTGCTGCATGTCCCCGGGTATCACTGGGTCTAAGTATAACTACTTGTGTTGCTGCGCTGCTGTTGCACATTGAAGCTGGCCACTTTCTTCTTGGAGCACCTCTAATTGCAAAAACAATAACAGGTGACACAGTGTGGTTTTCCAGTCTTCAGCACATGGCAGACATTTTCTAGAAAATAAACCTGCTGCTTCAAGGAAGCATTACCCATGATAAACTCCAAGCTTCCAAGTAAAAATGAGAATTTTTGAACTTGAGTCTGCCACTGATCTGATTGAGTCTGACAACTTCCCAATAAAGACTGTTGTGGTGGTACTGGTGGTGATGTTCAGGAATGTGATTTAGGAGACTAGGTAGTGAAATGTGCTAACATTAGGAAGATGGGCATACCTTCTGTGAACCAGTGTTTCCAGATGAGCAATGTATGATGTTATAAAATCATGCCTGGGTAAAACTTTACAGTGCAAGATAGAACAATGCTTTTAATGTGAGTATGACAATATTAAGGCTATTAAAATATTGCTCCCTTTTCTAATTACATGTCTCTTTTAGGATGAATTTTCTTCATATAGTTCAACCAAGGTAGCTTAGTACAACAGTTTGAACAAAAGAACAGATGTTAGAATTAACCTGTCTTGTGTTAAGCTATTCATTAGAGATTTTCAAAAATGCCTATCAGTTGTCCCTCTTCTCACTAAATTCTTTAGCTTTTGAAAATACGCATAATAATATTACCCTATATAATAAAAGGCTAATATGCAAATCGACCGAATGGCGGAATGACCGATAGCTATGACGCACACTGACCACCAGGGGGCAGATGCTCAGTGCAGGAGTTGCCCCCTGGTGGTCAGTGCGCTCCCACAGGGGAAGCACTGCTCAACCAGAAGCCGGGCTCATGCCTGGCGAGCGCAGCGGCGGTGGTGGAAGCCTCTCTCGCCTCTGCCGCAGCACCAAGGAGCAGCAAGCCGAGCGGTAAAGAGCAGCGAGCAGGTGGGTGGTAAGGAGCAAGGGGTCTTGGATTGCAAGAGGGATGTTTGACTGTGAGAGGGCACAGGCTGGGCTGAGGGATCCTCTCCCCCCAAGTGCTCGAATTTCGTGCACTGGGCCTCTAGTTTTTTAATAATGTTCTATTAATATATAATTGGTTTATTATCATTTTAAACTAAGTATATATTTAAGTTTTTCTCCATTTAAATTTCTTATGGCAAATATCTGCAGATATATTTATATAAACAAAACCTCTTTGAGTCCAATAATTTTTATTTTTATTTCATATATTTTTCAATTAAATGTATTGGGGTGACATTGGTTCATAAGATTATATAGGTTTCATGTGTACAACTCTATGTTCATCATCTGTATATTGCATTGTGTGGGGGGGGGGGGGGGGGGGGGGG
>JAWPEG010000005.1:1578512-1624441 GCA_035771395.1 Myotis vivesi | reverse complement strand
AGAGGGGACATCCGAGTGATATGCTAGAATTCCCATGTCCCCTGAGAGGGGACATCCGAGTGATATGCTAGAATTCCCATGTCCCCTGAGAGGGGACATCCGAGTGATATGCTAGAATTCCCATGTCCCCTGAGAGGGGACATCCGAGTGATATGCTAGAATTCCGATGCCCCCTGAGAGGGGACAGTGGAGTGCAAAGGGTTAATATAAAGCCTGTCAGGATTTAAAATGATCTGTGTGTTAAAATTAGGTGTGCATGTGAAATAAAGAGTCAGGGTTTCGAATGCTGCCGATTCGTTGTTTTACTGCTTGGCAGTTTCCCCCCAGCAGCGGCACAGCAGTTAAAGCTTGGTCACTGTTGATACTTGCAGGAAGTACTTGCTGTTCGATCAGGCAGTGGTGTCAGCGCACACACGTAGCCGACTGGGCGAGAATATTGCTGTTTTAGAATGTCTGCAAGCAGCAACAAGTTATTTAATATAATTTTTTTGTCACTTTAGTTGGTTTTACATTTTTTCATTGCTTGAACTTGCTCTAAGAAATTTGTAGAAATGAGTGATATTTTTGCAAGCCTTCTAAAATAAGACAATTATATTTGCTACACCAGTATTAGTTTTATGTTGTTTTTACTTCCTAACATACTAAAAGTTTATAGATGAAAACTTTTTATAAGTCTGCAAACCCGAATTAAAGATTGAGCATTAAGAGGTGACCTGCACAAAAAGATAAAGCTAAGTGAAAGGCTTGCATTTGCTCTGGTGCTTGCTTTTTGAAGGGGTCAGTTTTCTTTGGAGAGATTACTTTCTTTTGGTGGATGGCGGCGCTATCTCTGCTAGATTATTGGAAGGCTAGTGTCTGTGATTGGGTTATACAGCCTCCTAGCGTCTCAAGTGTCTGTTTTGTCTGGACTTTCCTCACGCAGCATTCTTGTGCAAAAATTTCAAGGCTTTAGTCTGGAGCACTGGGTCAAAGGATATGTCTCTTTGAAGGGTAGACAGGAGTTTTTCATGTTTTATTCACTAAGTAGTATTTCATTTTACATCAAAGAATAGCAGCCTTTGAGAGCCTTTCAGGGTGGCAGTTGAGCATGTGGGCTTTTTTTTTTTTCCAAGACTTTCACTAAATATGGAATGTTTCTTCGTGTTTCTCAGTCTACAGATGCTTATTTATATTCTTGTATTTAGATGAGACTATTAAAATTTTAAAAAAGCATTGATTATAGAAGTTAGTTTGAGGTAGAGTTTTATTTTTAAAAAAACTTATAATGTACTTGTCTCTTTTGGTTTTTACACTACCTACAAGCTACTGAGAAAAAAAAATTGTTAGATAGCCTTTAAGATTGTAGCAATACTATTGCTTAAACTTCTAAGGAAGAAGTAATGACTAATGATTTTGGAAGTGTAAATTTTATAGTGAAATGGCCTTTTACTGGCTTTTTTTTCAAGTCTAAAAGGGGGAGATACTTCTTTTGAAACATAACAAAATGCAAGTAATGAAAAATGTTAAGACTTAGTATAGCTAGAAGTAAATGTTCTTTATGTGCCTTTGAGATAAGTTAATAACTATTATGAACCAATAAAATAATTATACAATATATGATTGCTTATGTTTAGAAGATTAAATTGTATTTAATATTCCTATCACATGACATATATACCTGAGCATATGAACCAATATTAATATAGCTTATTTTTATATTTATGGGTAAACATGCTCTTAAAATTACTGAAAATGTATCTAACTAGAATTGGTTGATCATTTAAAATAGAAATATTTGTATTCATTAATAGCATATCATTAGTATTGAAATAACTTCAGATAACTTGCATTTGACATTGAGTAAAACAAGTCAGATCATTTATTATATACAGTTGTTTAAAATAAAATATATTGATAAGTACAGAACTTTGTGTTCCAAAATACAATCCCATTAAAATAAGTTATTTTCACATGTTATCTCGCTGTAAAAAAAACTTGTACTTATTAAATAGTTATAGAGGAAATGAATGGTAATGTGAGGTTTCATATGCAGACAGGGACCGTTGAGACTTAAAGTAGAGAATGATCTTTCTATATTAAAGTTGTTTAAGGAACAAAGATCTTTCCTCGGAAGGGCTCAGCCATCTCCATTCTCTGCGATTCTTCAGCAATTAAAGCCGATTTCTTTTCCTCTTTGTTCCACGCAGACAACTGAACAGGACTGGAGAATCGGACTGCAACTGTTTTATCTTTCAGACGCTTTAAGTTCTGTGCACCAATTAGCCAAGTACAGTAAAGGTTTGGACTTAACAGCCACAGCATCTCTCATGCCTAGAAGTGTCTGGGCTGGTGCGGTGTTGCGGCCCATTGTGTCCCTGTAAGGACAGTCACTGGGTCACCCCTTCCCCGCTCTCCTACCTGCTGTGGGTGGTATTGTGTAGAGCACTCAGCACTCCTCACAGTATCCTTTCAAGGGTTGGAAATGCTCGTGTGTTGTTATCGAGGAGCTTTGGCTCTCAAAGTAGAATTGGTAATATTTAATCATTTGAATGTTATGTTTTTTGTCCTTTTAGTGTTTCTACAATTTGTATGTGAAGATACATTATTTTTCTTTAATTAGTTCCAAGTACAAAGCTGTGTATTCTCTCCTTGGAAATTGTTTGTGTAATTTTATTCATTTAACTGGATATAATTATAAATGAGTCATCAGAGTTTATATCCAAGTATGTGATACCTGATGTTTTCTTTTAGACTGTGTTTGAATGTAGGTTGGTGGGTTTTTTAATTTTTTTAATTTTTTGTTTGGTTGGTTGGCTTTCTTTTGTAGGTTGGTTTGTATGTTGTTGTTTCTTTCTTTGGTAGTAGAAAGAGAGTATTTTGCTTTTAATTGGCCTGCTTGTCAGATAACTTCAAAACTCAAGAATTCATCCAAATCCCACCTTGAACGTGTGAAAGCCTCATGTCCATCCCCTAGGCAGGGGAGAGGGAGTGAAGGGACAGGAGGCCGTTGTCCAGGACAAGTGCTCTTCTCTTCCTGTCGCGCGTGTCTGGGAAGAGGGGCCGAGCGCAGGGAGAAGAATGCCCAGCTCCGAAGTAGAGGCTGGAGACGCCCATCCCGCCTCTGTGCCAGGCGCTCGTCTGCTGTGGCTCAGTCTGTGCTGTGACTCCCCCTTCACAACGCCGCTCGCAAGCTTGCAGATACCGTCCATGTCCTGCCAAGGGGACGTGTAGGAAAAGGGGTGCTACTGTACGCGGTGTGCTATGGCTCCCCAAACTGCCTTTCGGTCAAGCACACTGTTTAGAAATAGGAGTAGGCTTTTTGTTCAGTTCTGTTTCATGGTTAATACTTTACTTCTTGCCGTTTTGAGTATATTACATATCAGTTATTGAAGGTTTTTTATTTTAATGTCTCTAATGAAATAGGCATTAAAAATGGTCGTGTCTTTCTCTGAGCAGCGTGTAGACACGGGTATACCAAAATGTTGGGCTGAAAGCGCTCATTTAAATTTAAGACCTGAGGATCGGATCAGTGTACTGATTTGCATGTATTACGATGACTACTGAGTTTATATCATTATAACTAACATCTAACAATTTAAAAGATTGTTAAACCTAATTGAGTAGTTTGAGATTTAACATCTGAAAAAGTAAAATAAGGTTCCTGGTTTAGTTAGGATTTTAATGTATTAAATATTTAAACATGGCTGGTTGCTTGGAGTTTGTCTCTGTGTCTTTGGGACTCCCTTCCTCTGCCTGGAGTGGCAGAGGCCAGTGGAGGAGAGAGGCAGTGTAGAGTGCAGGCTGGCTGAGAGGAGGAGGAGGCTGTGGCCAAGGAGAACGGGGGGGGGGGGGGGGGGGCNCCCCCCCCCCCCCCCCCCCCCCCCCCCCCCCCCCCCCCCCCCCCCCCCCCCCCCCCCCCCCCCCCCCCCCGCGTGAGGTCAGAGAGGTACGCAGGGGATTTTGGGTGAAATAATTCTTATAGTTTTCTACAAGGGATTACATTTTAACAACTACTTTTTTTCTAAAAGAAATATATTGTTGAAAGTATTACAGATGCCCCCTGTCTCCCCCATTGGCCCCTCCACCCTGCACATCTCCCCCTCCCCCAGGCAGAAGGATCCCATGTTTTGTCCTTGCATTTTAGATTACATAGCAGGTCAGTGGTTTTCCTGTGAAACTTCTGACTTTGAAGTTGCTTTTTGATAAAGGCATATTGGGAGCTGGAATCTTGAATTCATCTACTTACTCTAATCCCCCAGTCTCCATGGCCCCGCACTGCGCCCCACCACCACCACCACCCACACGGGAAAGTCAGTGGAGATGGCTGAGCTGCTGTCCGCAAGGTGGTGCTGACACAGGCACGCGCATGTTTAAGCTTCTGGCCTGTTTCAGTGGGTGTCCTGGCTGGGGTGATGGTTATGTCTTTACCTTGACTGGACTCTGTTTGCTCTCCCTGCCTCTCCTTTCTCCCCTGTTCTCTCTGTTGCTTGGAGTTTGTCTCTGTCTTTGGACTCCCTTCTCCCTTTGCTGACAGTGTAGCTGACTGTCATCATCTTTCCTTTGCTGGCTGTCTGTGTTGTTCCCCATCCCTTCAGTCCTCCCTTCCGGCGACTGGCTCCTCCTCTTCCTCTCCCCCGCTGCCTGTCAGCCTGGTTTGGGCGCTCTGGCCGATTTTTGGACTGTTATCATTCTTTTCTTCTTGGTACTCCTCTATGTCTCTTCCACTCCCCTGGTTGTTCTTCCTCCCCTTCTCGCCTTTCTTCTATACTTTCGTAGCATTTTCCTCTTCCTTCTTTCTTTCCTTCTTTCTTCCTCTCCTCTCAAAATGATGAGAGAGCTACATCAGACCTAGGGAGGAGAGACAGAGCTGGCCCTACCCTCCAATTGCTTTTTTCTCTTAGGTCTTATCTCCCCGCCCCTCCTCTGGGCAATATACAGGACTTTTGAAGACATTTACTAACTGGAAAGAGAAATGCTATGATTTAAACATTATATTATAATTATCTTTAATTGAATCTGAATTAATTGAAAAGAATACTGTACTGACTCACATTTGCTGTTCAGATGCTGAGTTCTAGGGGATCTTGGAGCTAAATATTGGCCCTGATTGCAATGGTCTTACATTAGGTGTGTTCATTTGTGTATATTTGCACATGTACAGTCGGCATTTAACAGTTTCTGTTGTGTAACGCCTTTTCTAACAGCAATTTACTAAGTCATTTAAGATATTACTCTGTTCAAAAAAAAAAAGATATTACTCTGCGTAGATTCTGATAGTCATGTCAATGTATTGCTAAATGACTGTCATTCCAATGAGAATTGTTTTAGTCACGTATAACCTGTTTTTTAAAAATATATTTTTATTGTTTTCAGAGAGGAAAGGAGAGGGAGAGAGAGGTAGAAACATCGATGATGAGAGAGAATTATTGATCGGCTGCCTCCTTGCACACCCCCTACTGGGGATCGAGCCCGCAACCCAGGCTTGTGTCCTGACCGGGAATCGAACTGTGACCTCCTGGTTCATAGGTCGAAGCTCAACCATTGACCCTTTTCAATACTGCACAGGCAAGTGGTGGAGCTTGGGTTTCTCCAGGTTTGTCTGAATCAGACATAATTTCTTGCTCCTAGCCAATATTGTATTTCATAGTATGATTATGTAACGACCCCGTTCCCCTCCTCCAGGTGCACAGATGAGAAATCTCTTGAATTCAGGGGTAGTCTTTATTCCCTCCGCAGCCCTGGCCTGGATAACTTGGCATAGCAGGATCTTTCCATTTGAATTGAAGTGAATAAAGGTAAATGATACCTATCCTGTCACTGTTATGCGTGTCATAGGCTTTTCAGGATATGGTTGTAACTTAGTCAAACACATTTATTTAACATATATTGTACTCAGTGCTTTGACATACACAAGAAATGGAATAGTCAGCCCTTACTTAGAAAGAAAAACTATGTTGTTCTCTCCTTTAAACTTGAAGCAGCTTACTGACTCTAATTGCATAACCCTTTGTTGTATTTTAATGACTTACTCATTTTTCAAGGAAGATTTTCTGCATCTGACACCCACTTTTTGCTCACTCTTTCCTTTGTAAAAAGTTCAGTAGTGATTTTTAAGAGACTAGAGGTCATGTCTGTACTGTTGAGCATTGTGTCCAGCGTCTCATACAGGTTCTGAGATGTATGTTGAATTAAAGAGACATTCTTTTTATTGTGCAATATAAGCCCTTTACATACATTGCTTAGCCCTTGTTATACTGCATTTACTTGACTTTGTGATGCTGAATCAGGAGATGTTTTCACCTGCCAACGTTGTGGGTTGGGATTCTGACCAGCTTGGACTCGGCCTTTTGGTTTAGCCTTTGCTGCACCCGTCCCTGCAGAAGGGCCACCCGGGTACTGACAGGAGCTTGGGATGGAGACACAGCTCTTAATTTCCTGCTCGTTGTATGATTAGCAGTGTCATTTGTGTGATCGTTTTCTATCTTAACAACATTCCATTTAAAACTTTACTTTGGGTTCCATGGTAGCTTACAGTATGCAAGACATAATGGGGTCACCTTGCGACTCTTGTTTCCTTCCTGGTGGGACTCCCACAGTGTGTTGCTCTGGCAGACAAAGCTGGTTCTCCTGGCACCTCTGTTTTCAGTCTGATTGTATCTGAATCACTGTGGCCACTCATTCTCTGCAGTGTTTAAAGTTCCGCTGTGGTGAGTAAATTCACACAGCATGCTGTCAGCTTTTTGTATTTTTCAAACTGTAAAATTTATTTTATAAAATGCCCTTTATTGTTTATGAGACCCTTTAATGAGTTTCTTGGGTTAGGTATCTGTAGGGTACTTAAAGATTTTGTTATAGATCTAAGATGGTTTCTCTTTTAACTTCTTTCATGGTTGAAGTAGAATATAAACACAATCACCAAATTTAGATCAGTTCAGCTCTAAAATAAATTTAAACACGTAATTGGTAGCCAGTAGCCTCCAACAGAGCACGTTTCTGTAAGCGATATTTGTAGTGTCCCAGTATGTGCTCTATTAAAACGCTTTCAGCATTGATCTATAATAACAAGCAATTTAGTCGCACTTATTACCAAAAAAGCGTGGTAAAAATTTTGGTTCTTTTGAGTATACTGAGAGACCTATCAAAAATTTACCCATTGGCAAAACCCTTTTTCATTTATTTCTCTTTATGACAAGTGTAAACTATTAAGGTTAAGTGGGTGGGGCAACCGGAAGTAATTACGAAGGCCAGTGGCATTTTTGTGGTTTAATAAAGGCAGAAGCTAATTATTCAGTTTTTATTTAAATGAAATGGTGCCAAAAAGGAGGTTCCTGCCGAGCAGCTGCACTCCCTCAGTGTTACTCTAGTTTACCAAAGACACGACTGTCACAAATAACCCTTTACACTTGACATGTAGCCACAGAAGTACGGAGGCTTTTGTTTGGGGCGCATGCAGAGAACTCCTTTACACAGATCAACCGCCAGATGATGGACAATGATGAAAATTTGATTCTTTGAAGTCATAATAGTCATTGAAATGTGTGAAATTCTGGTATTGAAAAGAGAGAGGCCAGCAAGACTCTCAATCCTGGGTGGTTGCAGGAGGCTTGCTGGGAGGTTTGTCGGCATTTTGACACCAACTTCCCATTGCTTGTTCCCTGCTTCCTTTGTTTAAAAAAAAAAAAAAAAAGAATTCACACAAGATAAATGGGAACAGTTGATAACCGAATCATACAGTTTTTATGTGGAAAACTAATATTTTATAACGAAAGTTGGTATTTGAAAGAATAAAGTTCATTTACATATGCTGGCATATACTTTCTTAGTGATTTTTAACATTTCTCTTTCACTGACGTACACTTGTGGCGGGAAGGTCAGGCTTTGCTCACAGAGTTAGAAACTGGAAGATGCACTGAGAGAGTAGGACTTTGGAACTGGGAGATGCATCTTTTCAGTAGCAAGTTCTGTTTGATTGCCCTTTAATCTCTGAATCATGATTTGTCACTATTTAAAAAATGGCGCATTTACATGAGATTGTGTTTCTGAAACTTTATTCTATTTAGATAGTAACATTCTTTAATAATAGGAATATAGGTTTCATATTTGACCCAACCGCTTAAAAATTTTAAGTTTTAAAATTTAGTATGTGTATATTATCTATAAAGTAACTTGATTTATTAGAATTTACAGATAATTATTAACTGGTGAGTTTTGAGGTTCCTAAAGAGCCAACTTGAAGGCTTCTCATACCCTATCTGACGGAAGGTTTTGTAATCCTAGAAAACGTATGGATTATTTATGGTTTTCTGTTTTACCAATAAAATGAGAACTCTGTGAAAGGCAATATTGACATCTTCAGAGCACTTCCCTCTTTTCTAAGTAGCCTTTAAAAAATGACAGATGATCTAGTGCAACACAGAAGTAGAAATCTGCACAAGAGAAAAGAATATCATTAGTTCAGCAGAGTTTAAGGCATTTACAGATTGTATTTATTTATTTGTTTGTTTGTTTATTGCAAAGGTTGAGTCACAGGTAGGCCATTGAGAACTTGAGGTAAAGCAACGCATTGATGACACAAGTAACGAGTTCAACACAGTGCCTCCCGGTTCTTTTCAAGGATTGCATTGTTTTAATAGAATCTTGGAGTGGGAGTTTTCCCATTGAAATGTCCTTAAAGGACAGGTTCTTCTGTCACTGGCTGAGCTGTGTGGATGAAATGGTAACAATAGAGTGTCGTAATGCATTTTACAAGTGTGAGAAATCAGTTTGTCTAGACTGAGAGTGTGCCTGCAGGGACTAGGAGTTTAGGGCTTCAGGGCCTCTCTGTGTCAGCTACGTGCACAGCCCTACTTGCAGGCCTGTGTGTCCGACACTGCGCTTCAGAATTCAGAAACCCATTTGTTTCTGCTTTAAATTGGGGGAAGATAGCGATAAATAATTGCCATAATTTTTGGAAGCTGGTAGTCAGGAGTTCAAAACATAAAGAGCTTAGCAACATTTGGTAGTTTCTTACTTTAAAGGGATTTTCCATCCTAAAAACTTTGCACTTTAGTAGCTAGTACAAATCAAGAAGTACTGTTTCCATTTTTAAAAGCTTTATTGTTTTTTTAATTACTGTGTAAGTTCCTATATAAACTCTCTGAAGTTTATGAAGAAAAAGCCTGTCTCTGTGATCCCACCTTCCTGAGGTGTCTAATGCACAGAATAAGTGTATCGTGTTTCCTTTCCTGGAGATCTTCTTTAAAGAACAGCCAATGGATCTTTCCAGTTCGTACGAATTCAGCTCATACTCGAGAGGCTGCTGTGTAATTTGGTAAAGAATCCTCACCCCATAATTTTGTAACTTTGTTTCTTTATACCCAGTTTAAGCTTAAACTGTAACTTTGAAAACAAACATCTATCTGTACCAGGGTGGGCAAACTTTTTGACTCGAGGGCCACAATGGGTTCTTAAACTGGACGGGAGGCCGGAACAAAAGCATGGATGGAGCGTTTGTGTGAACTAATATAAATTCAAAGTAAACATCATTACATAAAAGGGTACGGTCTTTTTTTTTTAGTTTTATTCATTTCAAACGGGCCGGATCCGGCCCGCAGGCCATAGTTTGCCCACGGCTGATCTATACTAATAAAAGGGCAATATGCTAATTAGACCGGATAGACCCTTCCGGGTGTCCATCGTGACAAAGCTGGGGGCGTGGCCAGCCTGCAAACTGCCCACAGCCCCTCACCCAGGCCGGCCCCACCCCCCAGTGGCGACCCCCACTGATGGGGGTGTGGATGGTCTACAAAGCGCCCGAGGCTCCTTGCCCAGGCCAGCCCTGCCCCCAGCCGGAACCCCCACCCCAATCCGAGGCTCCCTTCAGGGCAGGCCAGCTGGCCCCCACCTGTGCACCAGGCCTCTATCTTCCTATATAATAAAAGGGTATTATGCAAATTGGCCCTAACAGCAGAACGACTGCTGGACCAGTCACTATGAGGCGCACTGAACACCTCTTGGTCCCTTTCCCCAGCTGGCAGGCTCCGATCGCCTGATGGCCACCAGTGGTGGGGGCGGGGCTGGTGAGCAGGCGGGAACAGCTGACCTCTCGGTCCCTTTCCCTGGCCATCAGGCACTGATCACCCGATGGCAAACAGGGAACCAGGGGTGGGTGCGGCGGGGGGCAGGGCCTGATTGCAGGCCAGGCCTAGGGACCGTACCCGTGCATGAATTTCATGTGCCAGGCCTCTAATATTAATATAAAGATACAAAATGTTGAATAATAAGTGAATATGACAGATTACAAAACTATATGGAATTCAAAAGTGGAAATAAGTATTGAGGACTCTCCAGAAGCTGAGTCCTTTGCAAGCTCTTGAGTTGAGGAATAAGTTTTAGAAAGCCATTAAATGTAATTATACTGGGAACTCCTTTTCTTTGAAGTGAACTTGACAATTAAAATGACCAGTCAAACCCTGGTCGCTGTGGCTCAGTTAGTTGAGCGCCATCCCATGCACCAAAAGTTGCTGGTTTGATGCCAGGTTAGGGCACATGCCCAGGGTTGAGGCTCCATCCCTGGTGATGGGTGTGTACAAGGCAGGGTGTGATGTTTCTCTCTCAAATTGATGTTTCTTTCTCTTTTTCCCTCTCCCTTCCTCTCTAAAAATCAATAAAAATGTATTTTAGAAACACAATGAAAGCATACTCATATCTTTAAAAGTATGTACCAATTGCACTCATTTTGTTTTAATTTTATCCTCTATAAAAATACTTTTTAAAAAATGTAAGCAAGTATTACAAGTGCATATTTGTGTAAATATTTATGTGGATCATTTTTATAGTTCCTCCAAACACAAGTTGTGATGACGTAACCACACTTAATTACTGGAGCAGGTAGAAAGGTACTGTGTTAAGCAGAGGATTGGTTGAGAGCTAAAATAACTTTAAAGAATTGTGTTTTTAATCTGTGGGTAGAAAGACTAGTTGAATCAGAGATACACTTACTGTTTCCCAATACATATGGCAGCACTAAGTATTTATACTAGTCCTTTGGCCCATAGCATTGATTAGAGCGGTCCTACAAGTAAGCACTAGCTATCAGAAACGTGTTTGCGTGTTTTCTGTAGGACATCACTACCTTAACTGGCGTCCCCGAGGAGCACATCAAAACCCGGAAAGTCAGGATCTTCGTTCCTGCGCGCAACAACATGCAGTCTGGGGTGAACAACACCAAGAAGTGGAAGATGGAGTTCGACACCAGGGAGCGCTGGGAGAACCCTTTGATGGGCTGGGCATCCACGTGAGTGCTTTGGTTTCACTTGAATAGCTTTTCAGCTCTTTTTCTGTGTAGATTTTCCTTTTAAACATACTGATTTTAACACTCCTTCATGTACAGTGCTTTTTGTGTAGTTTTGTGTAGATATCACTGTGTTCTATGATGTAGACATACCTATCCATATAAAAGCCTCAGTGACCATTATGACCAGTACGACCGGTCGACCGGTCTCATGATGTGCACTGACCACTAGGGGGCAGACGCTCAACACAGGAGCTGCCCCCTGGTGATCATTGCACTCCCACAGGAGGAGCGCTGCTCAGCCAGAAGCCGGTTCACGGCTGGCGAGCGCAGCTGCAGCGGCGGGAGCCTCTCCCAACTCGACTCTGGCAGCGGGCAGTGGCGGCAGGCACAGGGGCCGGGATGACTGCGAGCGGTGCGGCATCTGGCCCAGCTTGGGCTCCTCCCTGGCAGCCTGCGGGGATCAGGTCTAAATTGGCAGTCGGACATCCCCCAAGGGGTCCCAGATTACGAGAAGGCGCAGGCCAGGCTGAGGAACTCCTGCCCCTCCTCTNCGTGCACGAATTCATGCACTGGGCCTCTAGTTTATATATAATATACCTGTTTAATATTCATATATTAAACCATAGACCAGTGATGGTGAACCTATGACACACGTGTCAGAGGTGACACGCAAACTCATTTTTTTGGTTGATTTTTTTCTTTGTTAAATGGCATTTAAATATATAAAATAAATATCAAAAATATAAATCTTTGTTTTACTATGGTTGCAAATATCAAAAAATTTCTATATGTGACAGGGCACCAGAGTTAAGTTAGGGTTTTTCAAAATGCTGACACGCCGAGCTCAAAAGGTTCGCCATCACCGCCCTAGTCAGTTGTTTTCAGAGTACTCTCTATTAGATAAAAAATGGCTGACATTGTGAGCGTTGTTAGCACACTCCCCAAGCTGTTTGCATTTGTTTAAGATGCACTGGGTATGTAGTGTTAATAATTAGTAACACTTCACTTACTTTGAAATTAAAACTTCTTAATAAGGTATGTTTTTGTTTGTAAGGGGAGAAGACTAGATAAGATTAGGTACTGGCTATTTTGAAGGAAACTTATAAGTTTCTGAGATTTGTGACTAATAAATGCATGGTGCACTGGAAAAAAGTGGTCATAAATTCTGTGGCCCCAATGAAATCAGTGACCTAAATCTCTATTGTGGAATGTGGCCCAAATGTTAACCAGCAGGACTGCCTCAAGTTGGATAAAAACTGCTGCTACTAGAGAAGCAGCCAGATAAGCGAGAAGACTCCGCTCTGCCTGGGCCTCCTAGAATGTCATGTGTGTCCAGGCGCGAGCTGAAGATCTTTATCACCTTCAGTTGTCTCACTTAGAAAAGTGTGACATTC
Source organism: Myotis vivesi (assembly GCA_035771395.1). Lineage (NCBI taxonomy): Eukaryota > Metazoa > Chordata > Mammalia > Chiroptera > Vespertilionidae > Myotis > Myotis vivesi. The sequence goes on along the minus strand of JAWPEG010000005.1, from coordinate 1,611,793 downwards.
AACTTTTCTTTCCTGTTGATGTAACTGGGAGAATGTTTGTTAAAAACATCTCATGTGGCCGAAACCGGTTTGGCTCAGTGGATAGAGCGTCGGCCTGTGGACTGAAGGGTCCCAGGTTCGATTCCGGTCAAGGGCATGTACCTGGGTTGTGGGCACATCCCCAGTGGGAGATGTGCAGGAGGCAGCTGATCGATGTTTCTCTCCCATCGATGTTTCTAGCTATCTATCTATCTCCCTTCCTCTCTGTAAAAAATCAATAAAAATATATTTAAAAAAAAAACATCTCATGTGTGGAAATTTAAATAGAATTACATTTTGCTTGGCAAAGTGAAGTATAGGCACGATTTTAGGTATTTTGTATCTTTAGATTTTATATTTCATGGAAGTGTTGTAAATCACATGTTTGTAGAGACTAAAGAAATTTATAAGGAACAACTTTTTCCATACCCAATGGTTGAAATGCTATGATTATCTTTTGTTAAGTCACATGAGATTTTAATGTGTTCATCTTTATGGAAAATTCATCCATTGCACTGTTTACTGATAGCATTTGGTTAGTTTTTAGTTGGGGCTATTATGCATAAAATAAAATGGAGATTCTTGTACATGTCTTTTGGTGAACCTCTGATTTATTAATATGCCAGTTTGGGGTATAAATGTCATTTTGGAAAATGAGAAAAGGGGTAACAAGATCTTCGATTTCAAAAGTCAAAATGAGTGATTTATAGGTAGTTGAGAAAGAGTGGAACAAACGTGGAGGTCAAATTCCTGCCAGGTGACCAGCAACAGTGGGACGCGCGTGCTCAGCTCCCAGGCCTGCCTGTGCCTTCCTGCCCCCATCCTCCGTTGATTTAGTCTCCTGCAGACGCCAAGCCTCCTCCGTGGAGCAGGCCTCCATCTGCATCTCTTATGCAGAGAAGGAAGGGGTCAAAGCCTCTGTCTGCGTCTGTGTTGCCCAGGGACCAGTTTAAAATCACGATCCCAGAAGGCACGGTCCCCTTCAGAATATACAGTCTCATTGAGAGGAACAGTTAGCAATCTGATACTCAACCAGTTAAGAATTTTAAAGAGTTTATTCCAAATAAGATATTTCATCAGTACTGTACTTATTTATTATTATAGCAATTGTTTATATTCTAAACATTTTACTTTAAGTATTGATTGTTTTTTCAGCCAAAATTTAATGTTAAATCCTGGAAAAAAATTGCTTCTTTCAGGGCTGATCCCTTATCCAACATGGTTCTAACCTTCAGCACCAAAGAAGATGCAATGGCCTTTGCAGAAAAAAATGGTATGTTGGGTCTGTTTTTGTTTGACTTTAACAAGTAAAAGGAAGATATGAGTTTATGTTCTTAACATTAATCAAAACCAGTCAGGAATATAGAATTTGAGTAGAAAGAAATTTTTCAATGTTATCTAATCCACTGGATTTAAGAATTTTACAGCAGGAGGACACCCCCTTCCAAAAAACAGAAAAAAATGTAACACAGAATGCCCATAAAACATGGGAAAGCCAAACTGCTCTCATCTGAAGTAGAGGCAGGGAATGCACTGTGTCTGACCCCTGCCCTGCTGATGAGTCCCCGCAAAATCTCTGACGTCTGGTGTCACATTCTAACTGAACCTTTCAGTTTGACACCTCTGTATGATTTCCTTTCTTACTTTGAGCCAGAATCCCATGTCTCTTACTCCACGTAATAGCTCTTCAGTTATTTCAAAATAGTTATCATTATCATCTTCCCTCTCGATCATCTCTGGTTGCATCATTTTATAACGTTAGTCTAAGACAGTAATGTCCAAGGCCTCTCACTCGCTCATCCACCCACCCACCCAGCACAACTCCCAGTCCTCTACGCTCTGTTTGTGGTCAGTGCTGTCTATCTTTATACTGTATTTTCACTGCACCTTTTCTATGTGTAGGTACACAATACCCTTGAGTTACAGCTGCCAACAGTATCCAGTATAATAAGGTGCTGTACAGGAGCAATCGGCTGCACATGCCGCCGAGGTGTGCAGTGGGCTGCACCATCCAGGCCTGTGTAGATGCCTCTGCAATGTTCACACAGTGAGGAAATCACTGCACAATGACACATCTCTCAGAAAGAATCCCTCCCCAGCGTTAAGTGGCTCATGGTGTATGTTGATCTTGCTATCAAGAAAATACAAAATGTCTTTTGTTTTCCTCATTTTCTGTTGTTAAGCTATGCAACACAGTAGTGAAAAGAGGCTTTGGAGTTAGGCCAGTATGAATTCTAATCCTAATCGTGCCACTTCGAAGCTACACGATTTTGAATTACTTTCATGTTGAAATAGCAGTCTTATTTCATGGTGTACCTAGTCCAGTACACAATAAACACTGGGTAATGCTCTCTGGTGTTGGTCTCTTTAGGATTGAAATGCACTACTATATACTTGTACCTAATGCATTCTGTTGTTCTAGTTGGTCAGGTTGAATTTAATCTAATTTAGTTATCTATGTGAATGAAATAATACCTATTTAAGCAGTCTACTATAAGGAAGTATATATATATATATATATATACTATAAGGGAGTGTGTGTGTATGAAAGGCTAATATGCTAAGTGTCTGACCATCTGGGTAATGACGTCACGTAGCAATGCCCAGCTTCCTCCCCCTAGCGACTAGCCTCCTTGGAGTTTCATCAGCCCAGGAACACAACTTGCTTTATAGCCAGGTGGAAATACTTTACACTGTAACCAAATGTCTGTGAAGCGTTTTCCATGCCTCGTCTCATTTGATCCTCACAGAAGTCCTGGAGTAGGAAGATAGGAGACTCGGTGGAATCCTATTTTCTTTTCATTAGCCAGAAACGGAGACTTAGAAAGCTTAGAAACTTGACCCAACGGAAAAGAAGTAAGAAATGGTGGACCTTGAAAATGACTTCAGGTTTTCTCACTGCGCAGAATATAGTCAAACACTGCTGCAGTTAAATATTTTACCCTTTGTTCTCCCTGGGTGATCTACAATAATAATCTGCTTCGTATTGATATTTACTGCTGTGTTGCTGACAATTACCTGAAAGAGAAATTGGGGTGCTTCACTGGGCTGGAAAAAGTTTAGCTAAATCACAAAGCAGGTCTAATTAAGCAAGTTTGTTCTATAGCTATAAAAGGCTAAGTTGACTCGTGCAATACATATAAAGCTCTCGCTGGCACCAATCACGTGTGTTTCCAAATGTCATTGTCTATTGTGACTTTGGTTGACACTTCTATTATAGAGAAAGGGCGAATAGCGATATTAAAATATTTCTTCTAATTAATTTTCTTTCAATGTGCACGAATTTGAGCACCAGGCCACTAGTATGAGTATAAAAGATTATCCGTGTTATCTAACATATTTGACGTGTAAATATGAAAGAACTACGCAAGTTATTTATATTTGCTTTTCACCCCAAGTTAGTATCAGTTACTTATGATCAGGAGTCTGAAGCCACACTGCCTGGGTGTGAATCCATATTGGGTTTCTTACTATTTGTAGACCTTGTATTTCCGTTTTCTCCTGTGCACAGTGGGAATTGTGAGGATTGAATGTGTTAAGTAAAAGTAAAGTGCTTAGAACATAGTTAAGTAGTTATATAATAGTACATACATTTATCCTATTAGTAGTAGACTTATAAAGACTTTTTAAAAATCACATAATTCATGATTAACAAATTTTTTTGGCAATTTTGACAATTTTTAATGGCATAATTGTTCTCAAAGTGGTCCTAGTCTTTAAAATATCATTTTGATTTAAAATGAACATTGCTCTCTTTATTAAGCTGTTGTTGGGGAGAAAAAAAATTTTATCTACCTATCTAGGTTCCAATAATAAAATTAACATAAGAAAGATTGACAGGAGGGAAAAGATTTAAACATTATGTACAGGGGTCCATAACAATGTGAGACCCAAGGACAGGTCATGCAGTTGAGGTTTCTGTGCCACCCTGAGCTGAGGAGTGGGAGAGGGCCTAGGCTTCAGGGGGGAGGAGGGTAGTTCACAGGACACTAAGAGCAGGTGTCTGCCCTGCCCTGCAGGTAGGTGATTCAGATGAAAGTCACTTCCAGTAATCGCTGTCTTTCTGGGCTCAGCTATCTACCTGAAGGTGGCTAAGGGGGCGGGGAGTGTTTCTGTCTCTGCTGGGCAGGATGGCCTTCAGCTCAGAATGACCCCAGGACCAGGTGGCACAACCGGGGGCCATGTTCATGTCCCTTCACTGACTAGAGCTCATCCAAAGTGGTTCTGCTGATGCTCATCCTACTTGTAGCAAGTCATCCTTTGAGGTCTGTAATGTGAGTTTAATAACAGGACATCTAGTAAACTGTTACATCTCTCTTAATGTCTCTCTGAGGGGTCGCAGGGGCACATGTGATTGCAGGTGTGAACTAGCCACTGCTGCTTTTGAAATCAGGTGCTTTTCCAATCTGATGTGTCTCTCCCCAGGAAAGAAAGTTGGGGAGCATTATTACAGCCAATAGACAGAAAAACTTGAAAAAGCATAATGGATAGTACCTTATAAAACTCCAGGCTCATGGTGGATCAGGAATTGAACAAGGCAGCAGGATTTATATCTGTCTTAGTCACTGCTTTTCACAAAACCTACATAATGGATACTTGTTATCTGGTGAAATTACTGACTTTCTAAAATGTATTTCTCTACTCAAGAATTTGAAGCCATTCTTATCTCTTGGGAAAGTCCTCGATGGTTATTTCACCATTGAATTCACTATAGCACTTGTGTTCTGCCGCATTTAACATTTAGCAATATATATCTTAAGTAGGTAAGTTCTGTTTCTCTAGCTATTATGGAAGTAACTCTAAACAAACACCGTGAATGGTACAGCATCATGGGTGAAGAATCTTTTTCAAATTGCCTAGCAACCTCTCCATTCTGATTTGCCCTCTTATTTAAGTGGCTAATGGGGGACATGTAAATGGGTCTCTGCTCCCCTCACACCTCACATCATTTTGTTAATTAACTAACAAGATCACAGACCCTTAAGTGGGTGAGCAAATGTTATCTGAGTGCAGACATATTTGTTCATCTGTGCGTTGTCTATGACTGCTTTTCCGCTATAATAGTAGAATTAAATCATTGTAATAGAGACCATATGGTCCCCAAAGTCTACAAATACTTTCTATTTGGTTATTTACAGAAAATATTTACTGACCCCTGGTCTGAACTGTTACGTACACGGCCTCAGTACTAAGAACTTTTCTTCTCTGACATTTATATAAATCCAAAAATGCTCTTTTTTCAAACATCTTGAAGGGTCTATGCTTACTAGACCAACTCGGCTGATTATTCAGAGTTCTTCACAACATAAGCAGTAACTTGTCCCCAAAGCACTAACGAGCTTTATCTCACTTTGCCCCAGATCTACTTTCCTCCACCTGTAGCCTCACGTTTCCCTCCTCAGCCTGTCCCTGCCCGTGACCGCCAGCTCAGTTTTCAAATACATTGTGTGATCGCCTTCCTGACCCTTTTCTTATCCCCTTCCCCACCCTCACTGGGTGCGCGCTCTCCTGAGTCTAGCCTCCTCAATAACCTGTTCCTTTCTTACAGCTGGTAGTGTGGTTTTGTATTTTACATATTGGCATTATATTCCGTAAGGCATGGTGAGCCCCTGTGGTATGCCGGCAGCGGTGGCTCGGCTCTGGGATCAGTAGTTAAGGGCGGAATAGTGCTAGTGCTCAGCTGGAATATTTTATCCTGCTGACTGGATTATAAGCACTGCCAGGGAAACACCCCGTCTGGCCCATCTTTGTCTTTTAATGTGCTCAATAAATATTAGTGATGTCATAAATTATTCTCCGGATCATGTTTTAAGATTTTGTACAAGGTACTTTAATTTGGCTACTTGTTATATCTTTTAGAAGAACTGTTAATTCCCTCTAGTTAGAAATCTGATAAAAGAAAATTGTAGGAGAATCATTAGCAATTTCTTATAGGTTAGTGTGTTTGTAAAATACAACCACAGAGTTTTTCTGTTAAAATTAATTTGTAATTTTAATAATTTGAGTGTATTAAGGGTTCTCACCCTGAAGTATATTTCAGTGTACTTACTAGTGAGCTGACCATTTTATAACTTTAGAGTTGTTTCCAACCTGTTATTTGTTCCAAACTCTTGTAAGTATACTAAAACCTGGGAGTTAATACAGCAAGACTAAAATCAGTCACCTCGCCTAGCATAGGGCCACGTTTCTAGATTTCTAGCACAAAGTTTTTTCTGTGATACTGTGGGGCTGGTAGATCTTCAGAATTAATTGTGTAGATCTCTACTGTCCAAAATGGTAGCCACATGTGACTGGGTAGCACTTGGAATATGACTAGTTTTAATTGAGATGTAAAATTCATACTGGGTTGCAAAGATTTAGTATTAAAAAGCATATAAGATATCGAATAATTTTTATATTGATTACATAATAAATGATAATATTTTGGCTATATATTGGGTTAGGAAAGTATATTAAAGTTAATTTTACCTGTTTCTTTTTAGTCATTTTTTAATATGGCTACCAGAAAAGTTTAAATTATATGTGTGGACAGCACTGATCTAGAGTACTTAGCAATATACAAGGATATACATTACTAGTATATGTACATTCTAAATATTTCATTAATATATAATCTTTGGTGAATATAATAGGAAAATCTATTCAACCTAGAAAAATCTACATTTTATACTAAAGAAATAGATGTATTCTTCAGGTACCAGTATGAATCAAAGTGGAAACTCATATAATAATGAAATAAAAGACTTAAAGTGGCTATTTAGTTAACGTTAATAATGGATTTCAGAAGTCAGATGTGTGAGTTCATAAGAATAATGCAGTGTAAGTCATTCAAAAAATATATGGACAGAATATCTGCAAACAATCATTTAAGCCTATTTTCAAAGAAGACAGTGAATGTCATCTAATTTATAAAAATGGATGAACATAATTTTTTAAATATATATTTTTATTGATTTCAGAGAGGATGGGCAAGGGAGAGAGAGAGAGAAACATCAATGATGAGAGAGAATCATTGATAGGCTGCCTCCTGCACACCCCCTACTGGGGAGCAAGCCCGCAACCTGGGCATGTTCCCTGACTGGGAATGGAACTGTGACCTCCTGGGTCATAGGTCAACGCTCAACCACTGGGCCACACTGGCTGGGCAACATAATCTTTATAGAAAAAAAAAACCCTTGAGATATGACATAGTAATCCTGAGACATAATATACCATAAATATGCCAAACATACAGGGTGGATATTCCAAAAATATATCAAGAATACCAAGAAAAGCCGAAACTGGTTTGGCTCAGTGGATAGAGCATCAGCCTGCGGACTGAAAGGTCCCAGGTTCGATTCCGGTCAAGGGCATGTACCTGGGTTGCGGGCACATCCCCAGTAGGAGATGTGCAGGAGGCAGCTGATCGATGTTTCTCTCTCATCGATGTTTCTAACTCTCTATCTCTCTCCCTTCCTCTCTGTAAAAAATCANTTTTATAACAGCCAAGGTATGGAAGTAGCCGAGGTGCCCATCGATAGATGAGTGGATAATGAAGATGGAATATTATGCAGCAATAAAAGAAAATGAAATCTTACCATTTGAGACAACATGGATGGACCTAGAGGATATTACGCTAAGTGAAATAAGTCAGACCGAGAAAGACAATTATCTGTGGAATCTTGGGGAAACAAAGCAAAACAAATGAACAGAAACAGACTCATAGAGACCAAAAGGATGGCTGCCAGCGTGGAGGGGATGAGGAAAGGGTAGGAGAGGTGAAGGGAATGTAGTCGATAATATTGTGATAAGTTTGCATGGTGACAGGGTTACTAGACTTAGTGGGGTGATCACATTGTAGGGTATAAAAATTTTAAATCATAATGTTGTACATTTGAAACTAATACAACTAATGTAATGTTGTGTACTAACTATACTTAAATAAAAATTACAACTAAAAATAAAACTCCATCAACAAGTGATATTTATTCCCCTTATTGACATATACTGGCCTACAAGATACGTGATCCAAACTGTAGGAGTAAAGATGCAGCCACGTTAATGTTTTTTAAAATCACTGAAGTTGTGACTATATTGTGACTGATAGTTATAGTGTTGTCTGATGCCAGGAGAGCAGCGCCGGGCTCTGGTGTGAAACCGTCCCTGGCAGGAAGGGCACGGCCAGCTCCCTGCACTCGGCACAGAGCACACAGCGTCCGAAACGCTCGCGCTAGCATGTTCCCCACAAATCAGCCTCAGACGGCTGGCGTCTCTTCTGACCGGAAGCTCTTCCTTCCCGTGCAGCTCATCCAGTCAGGTGTCCAGTTACCTAGGCCAGTGGACGGCAAACCGCGGTTCGCGAGCCACATGCAGCTCTTTGGCCCCTTGAGTGTGGCTCTTCCACAAAATACCGACTTCTGTGCATGGGCCACGAAGTTTCAATCGCACTGTACGTGCACGCCCGCACGTGGTATTTTGTAGAAGAGCCACACTGAAAGGGCCAACGAGCCGCATGTGGCTCGAGAGCCGCGGTTTGCCAACCACGGAGTCCTAGGCACTTCCCGCACAGCCTGCTTAGCAGCTCAGCAGGAGACACCTGTGCGCTTTCTCCAGCGCCCTGGGGGAGTCCCAGAGATACTTGGAATGTTTCATTTTATTTTACATTGAGGATGAGATTTGGAGGAGACAGAAGATTGTCAGTAGATTGAATCCTTAGGCTAGGAATAGAGCCATGGGTCTCCAAGAAACAGTGTTAGGCTGCTCACTTCAAAGTGACAATAAAAGGTGTCAGGATGGCCGAGTGGTCTAAGGCGCCAGACTCAAAGTGACAATAAAACCGACATATAAACATAGAAGGTATTGTGACTGTTAAGAACCTGAACTCTTTTTTTAAATTGATTTGTGAGAGCGAGAAACATTGATTTGTTGTTCCACTTATTTATGCATTCATTGGTTGATTCTTGTCTGTGCCCTGACCAGGGATTGAACCTGCAATCTTGGTGTATGGGGACAACACTCTAACCACCTGAGCTCCCTGGCCAGGGCAGAACCTGAACTCTCACACAAGTCATCAGGGACTTAAAGTTAGCACGTAAGGTTATCCTGATAATTCACAGAACCTTTGCAATCCAGGCAGAGTAGACAAAAAGAATAGCCCTTCACATTGTAGTTGAAGGCAGGAGACAGTAAAGTAGTAAACAAGCCCATCAAAATCGAGCCAATTTTGCTAAAATTTTTACATAATTCATAGCTTTTCACACTTTTAACTTCCTATAATCTAAGACAAAAAGTTTCCTTTTTGCAACTTTCTATATCCATTCAGGTCTTGTCCTGAGTGTTCCTCATTCTGGAGCAGTCAGTCACTTCACGGCCTTACTATTTCTCCCTTGTAAACAAAACACATTCCATGACTTCACATGCAGAGTTATACCCCATTGCTCTGCTGCTCCGGATAGTTGCATTTATAGATTAGTTAGGAAATGCAGACTTATGAAACCCACAGGGCCATGCTGTAGAACTGACTTAGTGAGTACAGATTCTTCATTTACTGGAGCTCAAGTAGACAGAAAAGATGAACAAACCCAATGTTCTGTTTTCTTCTCACCCAATAGAGAATGAATCTTTACAACCATTAATCTATTGGAAGGAATCATCAAATGATCAGACTGTAAAACCAATTCCCAAGAGTAGGAGAGAGCAAAATTCAAGTTAGAAAAACAGAGATTAGCAAAGTTCTCCTGTGCTCACCTCCCGGAGCCGGAGAAGACGGGCCTGGGCTTAAACGGGGCCCCCGCACTGGTGAGGGCTGCCTGGCGCTGGCCGGAGACTGCGGGGCATCTCCACAGAACCGCCAGCTCTGTTAGCAAAGAATGTTCCCCGAGATAAAACCACGACTAACGCAGAGAGAAATGAGCATGTGCTGAAGAATTTATTTACTCATGAAAAGGGGAGCCAGACAGATGCTAGTCTAGCCGGTTCAAAGGAGAAGTCAGCACTCAGATTTATATAGACTTAAAGAATGTTTAGATGAATCACAAATGAAAACGCAGCTGCTTTTAAGGGCGTGGGGAGGGGAGAGTTGCCTGACAGCATAGAATCTGTAGGTCTCTCAGTTAGAGTTATTCCTGTTACTCATAGGGGCTGTATCCTGCACGTCACCATGAACTCCATTAGCGCAGACTGAAACACTGCTCCTGCGAAAATACAGGCTTACGTGCCTGGGAGCCTTGGATCACAATATTTTGTCCAACAATCAATACATTGTTTTCACGTGTTTCTGTGTAAGAGCGTATTGTTGACTCAGACATTGAACTCGTGGCCAGCAGCCTGTCACTCACGCCCAGAGAAGCATCTCCGACGTGGGCTCGTCTCAGCCGCCCGCACTCGGGCTGAGAAAGCACTCGGGGGCAGTTGAAACGGCGATATCGCCGGCAGGCGGCACAGAAATGAGAGGCCATGCAAGGACACTTGTCGCCGTGTGAGGGTGACCCAGGCAGAGCATGACCTTGCCTGACCTCAGCTGGGGGTGTGTGTGGGGTGACAGATGTGTCACTGCCCTGTGCCTGCCGAACAGCCAGGGAAGCACGGTCAGTCCTGGGCTTGCAGGGCAGCTCTGGTGAGAAGGGGACCCAGCACCCGCTCTGCGACCAGGGGAGACAACCGAGAGGCCAGGCAGGCTGAGCTCGGCAGGCGTGAGGCTGTGCCTGGTCCCATGACTCCCAGCACCGTCTGTGGCCAGGGAAGTGTCCGGCTCGGCTGTCGGGCTCCGGGGAGAGGGGAGTCTGAGGTCCTCCGCTGGGAACCTGAGTAACTGCCTCGGGAACAGGGTCCCCACGTGCTAGGGAGTCCCGGGGTCTGGGTTACGAGGGTTCTGGGGACCCACGCACACACCGCCCCCAGACCAGGCTCTGAGGGAGTTTTGGACATCGTGTTGCTCTATAGTTTTTTCTCTAGAAAAGTGTGTTCAAATTTCTGTTGACTGAGTTTCAACTGTACTTTTGGAGCACAAACCAGTTTGTTTTTGTGGCAAATCCCTGATGGGGAAGTAAGAGGAACAGTACTGTGTAGCAGCCATATTGGGGAAGAGTGAGCATCAGGCAGGCCATGCCTCACACCCGAGGCCAGCACTTCTTTTGAGGGTGCAGCTGTGGCAGGTGTGGGAGGTTACCAGCCTCATATTTCTGGTGCCGCTGTTTTCACCTTATTGGCTTGTTTAAGTCATTTCATATAATTTTCATGGAGGAAATTGTTTTGCCAGTGAATGCAGAACACACATTTCTCCTCCATTGTGTTTTCTAAGAAGAAGATCTAAGATACTTTCCAGTTATTCTGCACCTCACCCTCCACCACCCCAAATACTAGATACGTGGGGACTTTAGAGTGAAATTCCTGAGAAGCTGTTGTTCTCCACGCCCCCCTTAAATTACAGTTCAAGTTGATGCTGCTTCACTCGAGCACATGTGCACACCCAGCCTGGCGAGGAGGCTTGAACCCTCCCAGGTGCCCACACAGCTCCCTTGGTTCCCGAGTCTTTGCTGTCCTGCCCCCACCTGTCAGCAGCGATGCCGGGTCTGTCGCTTGTGCCAGACCAGGCAGTGCTGTGCTGTGTACACAGATGGGCGGTAGGAAAATCACTGAGCTGCTCACTTCCGAGCTGAAGTCGGGTTTGGGATTCGGTTATTAGAGGAGAGAGACCTTTCCGCAGGCCTGGGACCAGGGTACTAGAGGTAACGTATTTCACAAGTAGTAGATGCGCTGATGGATGTTTCTCTGTATTTCTGTGTTACTGAACCAAATATAACGTGGGTTCTGCAAATGAAAATGAATGGAATTATTTTCCCTTTTCTGTCTCATGCCTCATCTGTGGAATTCACAAGCTAATTGTTGTGGTCTGGTTTATTCAGAGGTTTTTGTTGGCGTTTGAAAAGAATACACCAACATTCCTGTCATAGGAAGTAGAAAATGCCCACCTCAGGCTGCAGGGCCGACGAAATGCTGGGCGTGCTGGGGGGGAGGGAAGGAGAGGGGAACAGTCCGGGGCTCACAGACGGCCTTCCCGCTCCCAGGGCTTCTGCAGGACGGCGCCTCTGAGGGAGGCCGATGGTCCAGGCATCCTGTGAGCCGTCAGGGCTGCAGGGCTGGCGGGTGGAGCCCTGTGTCTGGCTGCTGTCCCAGTGCAGTGGCGGCAGCGCTGTCCCGGGGGTGGGGGGGGTGGGGGAGGTCCCCCCGCAGGCGCCCCTGGGAGGAGGGCTGGGACCTGCGCTGCGGGGAGGAGAGGCTGGTGCGCAGTGTCCCAGGGAACAGCACGCAGACTGGGTGCCGCTGGGTTTGTAGGAGCCTCTTCAGCATGTGGATGGCTTCACCTCCACAGTCCCGCGCAGAAAATCAAGTTTGAGTTATTTCTTTTAAACACCCTTATTTTAGGGTAGAAAAGAAATTCTCACAGAAACTTAAACATTTCACAAATAAAATTCCATTCTAAAATTTCTGCATGATATTTCATGCAAGTTGTATTATGTTTTTTCTTTTTTAAAAAATAGATTTTTATTGATTTCAGAGAGGAAGGAAGAGAGAGAGAGATAGAGAGACATCAGTGATGAGAGAATCGTTGATCTGTTGCCTCCGGCACGCCCCTCCTGGGGATCGAGCCTGCAACCCAGGCATGTTCCCTTGACCAGATTTGAACCCAGGATCCTTCAGTCCGCAGGCCAGTGCTCTCTCCACTGAGCCAGGCCAGCCGGGGTTGTTCCTTCTTTTTAAGAACAAGTTTCAAACGGGAAGTGGGAGAGCTCAGCACAGTTTGTGTAGTGTTCCTTTCAGTACAGGTGTGCCATGTCTCTTCCAGTGGCTGAGCCCACTGCTCGCTCCAGAAGCCTTCGTGTTCCCGAGTGGTGCAGAGCGCAGCCTGGGAGAGGCTGGCTGTGGAGTGTGGTGGGACCAGCACTCTGTTCATCCGGGCACTGGGAGATAGACCCTTTGGTCAGGTTCCTGTCAGAGCTCAGAAGAGAGCAGCGGGAGATGGACGGAGACGGTGACTTGAGTTGTTAATCATCCTCATCCCCTGCGCAGCGTGGGGAACACAGTTGTTGTCCAAGGAAAATGTGAGGGAAGGACCCTCCCCGCCCACCCCCCATGTGGCTGTGGCGTGGCCTGTGGAGAAGGCAGGTCTCCTCCATTGTCTCTGCCTGTTCTCCCGGTGCTCACCACCACCTCCCAGGCCCTGGAATGACGTGTGTGTATACCGTTGTCACCGCCAGCACGCTGTAGGCTGGCCCACAGTCCCGAGAGCCAGCAGTCCGTAGCCCTAGGAGAACACCACGCCAGTGCCTCTCTGGGGACCAGCCCGCCTCTCCCAGCAGGGACCTCACGGCATCTGGCTCATGAACAGAGCAGGGCGCAGAGCTGGGTCCGCCTTCTCATCAGTAAACACAATCTTTCTCCCTGGGGCTTGGCAGGCTGTTGGCCGCCTAAACCAGAAAGTGACCATTGGGTATGTTTTGCGTATAATACCTGTTCCTCTCATTCCTTCAGCTCCTCTCACAGCGCCCTTGTGGGGCAGGAGCGTGTGTGTTGGGAGGCAGACTGGGACAGAGGGCACAGGCCCTCGCACACACCATTTGGAAGAAAAGAATTCAGAGCAAGGAGAAATTGAGTTCTGAGTTACACCTTTAAGAGCTGGTTAAGTCATCCTCAGACAATATTTTGAATCCTGTTGTCACAGGAACAAATTGCTAAGCAGGTATTTATATTTCAGATGTGTTGACATGTGCTCCTGATGATAAATGACCTTGAATTTATGAGCATTCGCTTCTGCTCACAGCGTTCTTCAGGCACACTGCTTAATTCTGTTCCTGTGAGTCTGTTTTTTGTTTCCTAGGATGGAGCTACGACGTTGAAGAGAAGAAGGTTCCGAAACCCAAGTCCAAGTCTTACGGCGCCAACTTTTCTTGGAACAAAAGGACAAGAGTGTCCACAAAATAGATGGGCCTGCCCATCTCCGCTTGACTGTGAATGAAGTCAGCCGGGCAGTATTTACAGCCCATGCCTGCCACTTCTCTTGCTCTCCGAATAAAGTTTCCCTTTAAACTGCAGGTGCATTTTGTGGTGTTTATTTTTAAGCTCAAATGGAACAAGTTATAATTTTTTAATATAGAGACATTCAGATGATTATACCTCTAGGAAATTTCAGTACTTAAAGTCTATTAAAAAGGAGTGCTTGAAATTAGATGCAACATTGAGGTTTTGCACATGCTTTTTATAGCCATTATCAAGTTAATGGTATTTATGAACTACCAGCCATCATTGTTAAAATGCTGTCTTAGAAAACCTTTTGTTTTATCATGGGTAGAGAAATTCATGATTACATTACAATCTCATAAACCTAAACCCAAATTTTACTATTGGAGTTCTCTTCTTTAATTAGAATTTTATGTTCTCTAAGCTTCTTGAACCTGAATCAATCTACAAGAGACACATAAGAAAGAGAAAGGAATCCAAACACGAAACTAAGTTATCAATGTGCGAGAGAATAAGAACAGAGAAAAACTATAAAAAACAATCAGAAAACAGTTAATAAAATGGAAATAACTACATACCTATCGATAATTACTGTAAATGTAAATGGACTAAATGTTCCAATGGAAAGACAGGGTGGCTAAATGAATAAATAAAAGACCCATACATATGCTGCCTACAAGAAAGTCACGTCAGATTGAAAGGCACACACAGACTGAAGGTGCGGGGAAGGTATGGAAAAAGATTCATGCAAATGTTAATTGAAATAAAGCTGTGGTAGCAACACTCATATCAGACAAAATAGACTTTAAGGCAATGGCTATGACAAGAGGTAAAGAATGGCATTTCATAATAATGAAGGGGTCAGTCCAACAAGAAGATAGAACTCTTATAAACATCTATGCACCCGACATCAGAGCACCTAAACATATAAGCAAATACTGATGGACATGAAGAGATCAACAGTAATATAGTCATAGTGGGGGACTTGAACTCCATATTGACATCAATGGACAAGTCACCCAGACAAAGAATTAACAAGGAAACAGTGGCCTAAAGTGATGTATTAAACCAAATAGACTTATTTTTGTGAAGTGCACATGGAACTCAAGGATAAGAGACTGCTATAACATCACAAACAGGATTATCAGGAAATACTATGAAAAATTAAATGCAAGCAAGTTGGACAACCTGGAAGAAATGGATCAATTCCTAGAAACATACAATCTTCCAAGTCTGACTCAGGAAGAAACAAAGTGTGAACAGACCAATAATTACTAATGAAATTGAAACAAGATTCAGAAACTTCCAACAAATAAAAGCCCTGAACCAGATAGATGGCTTCCCAAATGAATTTTACCACCATTCAAAGAGTAATTAAAAATGTCAAAAATTTTAAGAGAAGGGAAGGCTCCAGAACTCATTGTATGAGGCCAGCATTACCCTCATATCAAAACCAGACAAAGACACTACAAAAAAGAAAATTATGGGACAATATCCCTGATGAACATAGATACACAAATCTTCAGCAATGTATTAGCAAACCAGGTCCAGCAATACATTAAAAAGATCATACACCATGATCAAGTGGGATTTTTTTCCTGGCATGGAGCGTTGGTACAATATCTGCAAGTCAATTAATGTGATACACATAAATAATGAAGCACATTTGCATAGTTATCACAATTGACAATTTTCTTAAACATAAGAAAAACCCTTTTTGTACCATTTGTAAGTAAAAATGAATTTTTTTTTTTAATGGAGAGAAAAATCACTGGTGTCTGAACATCAGTGAGAGCAGTAGCAACAAACATGCCAGTAGGTACTGTCGTCTTCATGCACAGTAAAAAAACAAGCCAATCGATTTGCTCAGAGATGCCTTCAATGACTTTATGAAAACACTAGCTCCGAGTACAGCTTTTGATATGGTGTGTGATGAAATCGGAACACATTTGCTGCAAAGTGACATGGGAGGGCTGCCTCCAGGGAAGTGCCAGCTGTGAGTTGTTTGCTAAACTAGCCACTCCCCTCCCCCCTCCCCCGAGAAACAATTTTCACTGGAAAGAAAAACTGACAAATTATGGTTACTTAGACTGGTATATTTGGCAAGCATTTTCTCAAAAGTGAATGAAGTGAGTTTATCACTTAAAGGAGGGATACAACTAAAATATTTTATCCAAAGACACACTCAGCTTTCAAGTGAAAATGTGAATTTTGGAAAACTTGTCCTAATGCTGTAGGCTTATTAGTTTCCCAATACTTTTTTAGTTTACTAGTTTCCCAAACATCTTTTAGATGTTTTTAATTTGATTGGCACAGCTCTTGATAAATGTGATTTGGGGGGATATTATATGATGTAGTATGTTAAAATTTGGAAAATCGGCATAATTCTGTGAACCAATATAGAAATGGCCAACACGTGGTGTTACAAAATCATGCTTGCGTAAAAGATTCAAAGTACAAGATAAATTTATGGATTTTAATGCAAAAGAAAAGTTCATTGATAGGGTTTCTAACCTCACATTGCAACTATAAGAAAATGACATATGACTAATCACAATTATTTGAAAATGCTATTAGAAATATCTTTTCCTTTCCCAACCACTTATCTGTACAAGGCTAGATTTTCTTTATGTACTTCAATCAAAATGACATATTATTAAAGGGAATCCTTGTGCAGTGTTGGTGGGAATGTAAATTGGTGTACCACTATGGAAAAGTGTGGAGGTTCTTTGAAAAGTTAAAAATAGAGTTACCACATGATCAAGCAATTCCACTCCTGAGTATTTATCCGAAGAAAATGAAAACATTAATTGGAAAAGATATATGCAGCCCCATACTCATTGCATCATTATTTACAACAGTCAAGATCTGGAAACAAGTGTCCATCAATAGATGAATTAAAGCAAGTGTGGCATATATGTATTCATATATATATATATATATGCCTTAATATTATTCATCCATACAAAAGGAAATCTTGCCATTTGTGACAACATAGGTGGATCTATAAAGTAGTTTACTGTGTTAGGAATCTAGCTTTACTCAATTTCCATTTCTGATATTCTAGTAATCTTGATCCGAAGCACCTAGCAATGGAAAAAGATGTGGCCTTTGTGCTTAAAGATAACCTTTTCATTTGAAGAATCCTTTATTGGCCTCCTCTATTCCTTACTTACCACCTCTTCTCTTCATTTTCTTGTTACTGTATTCATTGCCATACCTGTAATTATTACCCGACCACCAATGTCCTTGGCCCGTAGGCTGGGTTCCAGACCCACATTTCCAATGGTCTGCTGTGAATTTTTCAGCTGGGTAGCTCCCTGGCATCTTGCATTCAGTATAACTAGAAATGAATTCATCTTCCCATGCACAGATTTATAAACAGAAAACCAAATCACACCAGAAAATGAATGCTTCATCAAATAAGGCATGTAAAGAATTTTGTTGTGTTTTGTTTTACACAATAATGGAAAAATAGAGAAGTATCTTATTATTTTTTTGGTTTTTACAAATGTCAATTTTGAGTAATATTTCTTTCCAAAATTTCTTCACTTTGCCTTGTTCCACGTGGACCATCGTAGTCCTAGTGAAAATGACTGCAGGCGTGGAAAATCTGAATTCTAACAACACAATCTTCTCAACCAAGTATCAAAAACTTTACATTTATCTTTTTATCCATCATAAGTCATACCAAATGCTCATTAATCCTGCACATCAGAAAGAATTGCTGTGACATAACACAGGTTGTCTTATTGGTAAAGCATCAATTTTCTTGACATATAATATCCATACGCTAAAAAGTACCAATTAAAATCTTTTTTAAATTTCAATTACCATTGACATATAAGTGAAATCCTATGGTATTTGTCTTTCCTGACTTATTTCACATAGTATAATGCCCTTTGGTCCATCCATGTTAACATGTCACAATTGGCAAGATTTCATCCTTTTTAATACTTAATATTCCATTATACAGATGTAACACTTCTTTATCCATTTGTCTGTTGAACACTTGGCTTGCATCTGAATCTTGGCTATCCTATATAATAAAGATGTAATATGCAAAATGGTCGTTACACAGTGAAAAGGCAAACAACATTTTACTTTTGTTATGAAAGGGTTTTTGTCTTAGAGATTTCCTGAAAGGGTCTTGGGTAACGCCAGGGGTCCATGGGCCATGTGTTTCAAGAACCACTAGTTGCAATGACGCTCTGCATCTGTCCACATGGGAAGCAGAGTAAAACAGAATGAGTATGGCCCTACCCAGTTTGGCTCAGTGGATAGAGTGTCAGCCTGTGGACTGAAGGGTCCTGGGTTCGATTCTTCTCAAGGGCATGTACCTTGGTTGCAGGTTCCCTAGCCCTGGTCCAGGTGTGCGCAGGAAGCAACCAATCGATGTCTCTCACATCGATGTTTCTCTTTGTCTCTCCCTCTCACTTCCATTCTCTCTAAAAACCAATGGAAAAATATCCTTGGGTAAGGATTAACACAAAAAAAAAATTAAAAATGGAACAAGTATGAAATGTAGGGGACAGATAAATTCTAAGTAAAGGAATTAAAGCACGAATCTGAAGAAGATTGTAGAGTTTTTTCCATGTGATTTGTTTTAATTAGGAAAATGCTCAATTATGAAAGTAGACTGGGATTGTGAGTCCCTGTGTGCTCTGTTTAGATTAAACGGGTATTATTTTGACATCCTGGCTAGCGTGTTGCTCAAGCAGTTAAAGCTGGTTTCAGACCATATGCCATGTGACCGCTGCACTCTAAACCCAGTGCATGTTCAGATTCCCCAATGCCACCCTCCGTGTTGTTCTGCAGTTAATGTGGGTGCATTTTAATTTAAACAGAAAGAGGCTTACCCACGGACTTGGCTATTATGAATTAGTAAAGAGACCAGGTCAGCCCTCAAACCCGCTGTCTCACATTCTGGATTTGCGTAATTGCTTCCAAATGTTGTTGTTTATCTCCTTACTCAGGGGGCCCCCACGTGTCTATAAACAGAGTTTGATCTTAAGTTTTGGTGAGACTCAGGTTCAATGTTTTTGGCAAGGCTACATCGTGGCGGTCCCGCCGTAACGACTTTCACAAAGCCAGGCAAAGCTCATCTTTCTGGAAGGCTTGAGGGCAGCTCTAACCGCAGGCGGATTTGCGTTTCCTTCTCCAGGATGAGTACAGCCCCGTCCCGGAGTTGGGAAGTTAGGAAGGAGCCACGAGCAGATCACCAGTTAGAACGGGAAGGTACCTGCCCCATAGAGATCTAAGCTAACTGGTATACCCACAGGCACGCAGCAATGGGGAGAAGTTTCATTAGCAGGTTTGCTTAGCTGCGGCCATTTAAAACACACACACACAAATACTGATGTTCAAAATTAGCGTTACTGTTTTCTGTCATCATTGCCCTGCCCAAGTATCCTAAAACTGGTAATTTGCTGATTTTCTACTTCATTGGGGAGTACCTTTCAAGTATCGCTTGGTAATAGGTAAATTGAGAAACGTAAATGTTTATAATTTATTCAGAGTGTTGCAGAAGCACCAAATGAAAATTCTTACCTCTGTTGTGACTTTGGTTCATTGTGGGTGGGTGTCCACAAGGTTCTAAGTTAATGGCCTTCGTTAAAATAAACACAAATCAAAACCAAGATGTGACCCCCCCCAGGAAAGGGGGCCAGCGGCGTGGGGCCCTCCCAGCAGCATGGGGACCCTGAAGAGCCCACGCGTGTCCTCAGAGGCTACCGCCCCACAGTGCAGAGGCACTTGAGGCCGGCACGCCCGCACGCACATTGCTAGCCCCGGGTGATGTTCGTAAGGAAAACCCAGTGGAGTTAGTCATCGGAGGAGGGTTCCGAATGGCCGACCTGAAACCGCAGGCATTGTTTCTGCTGTAGAGTCTGTGTCTGGCAGTGGTGAGGTGGCAAGTCAGCGCTTTGGAATTTATTATTTATATATATATATATATATATATTGATTTTTTACAGAGAGGAAGGGAGAGGGACAGAGAGTTAGAAACATCAATGAGAGAGAAACATCGATCAGCTGCCTCCTGCACGCCCCCCACTGGGGATGTGCCCGCAACCCAGGTACATGCCCTTGACCGGAATCGAACCTGGGACCCTTCAGTCCGCAGGCCAACACTCTGTCCACTGAGCCAAACCGGTTAGGTCTAGAATTTATTATTAAAAAGGAAAGCAAGCCCTCCTCTCAGCCTCTGCTTGCTGTCCACCTGTGCCCCGTCAGTGACACCCGTCACCACGAACACTTTTCCTGGTTGATTTGCGAGGCCCCGGCAAACTTGACCAGGCCCGTGTGGTGCATCTATGCAGGTGAACGTCTGGTGTTTATCTTGAGAGCTGCATTTTGTACGGGAAAAAGAAAGATCTTCATCACACTAATCCCAGATCGACAAGAACCACCGTTCGAGACCGGAAAAGTGCCGGCGTTGTCGCACGCTCACTGTAGCCGGCAGCTCCCCCGAGCTCGGGTCTGGAGCGGAATTCTTCTGCAGAATTTCCCTTCTAGAACCGGAGACCTGCCTCTGTGGCCGCCATGAGATGCAGCCCAGGCTCCGTCCCAGGACCAGGGGGAGGCGAGCTCTGGCTCCCGGGGCTGTGGGGAGATGGGTGCGCTGGTGGAAACAGAGGGTTTCCGTCTCATCTTGCAAATCTTTGATCTGGATGCATCGGCCACAGACACATGGTTCCCAGGAAAAAGGGAGGTTTTCGGCCCCTGCTTTGCTGACGTTCTTAGTAACCCATGCCGGCTGGAATCAGTGGCAAAAAAAGCTTACGCCAGGAAATGAGAAGAAGTCCCTTTCTGAAAAGTTTGATGTGCTTTTATCTGCATCATCTCACCAGCAGGTGGGATGACATGCCCGGTGCTGTGGATGGAGAGAGTCCAGCACAGAGAGAGACAAGGAGCGGGAGGAGCCGGAGCCGGACGCCACGCGGGGCAGGACCAGGCAGCTAACGTTGGGCGCACGCAGACCGCCCGGGCCTCCGTCAGAGGCCGACCCACCCGATGGGCACGGGAGGGACACAGGCTCCTGCGGCTCCTGGGATGTGAGGCGCGTCTGTTGAGGACGCAGTTGCAAGCGACGTCCTGAAGGCGAAACTGTTGTGAACATTTCATGGTGACAGCTCTGTGGCTCACGGCCCGGGAAGGAGGCCCCGGTCAGGAGTCGGCAGGCCGCTGAGCTCACTGCAGCCCTCCTGGCCGCCACCCGTGCCCTCCTGGCCGCCACCCGTGCCCTCCTGAGCCCGATGCCGTGCCCTCCTGGCCGCCACCCGTGCCCTCCTGGCCGCCACCCGTGCCCTCCTGAGCCCGATGCCGTGCCCTCCTGGCCGCCACCCGTGCCCTCCTGAGCCCGATGCCGTGCCCTCCTGAGCCCGATGCCGTGCCCTCCTGGCCGCCACCCGTGCCCTCCTGAGCCCGATGCCGTGCCCTCCTGAGCCCGAGTCCTGTCCTGATCTCCTCGGCGGCGAGGAATAACGGGCGTAAAGCAGGGGCTGCAGCTGACACGGAGCCCGGTGTGTGACCGGACAGAGTCCTGAGAGCCAGTGCCCAGGGTGGACAGGGGCAGCCGGAGGGCTCAGGACATGGGAGAGAGGTCAGGATGGCGAGGTCGGGGTTCTCCAGGAGCCCCGCACCGACTGCAAATGGGGAAACGCGAGCTCAAGCTTTACAGGCTCTTTATAGGTAAACACCCTCCTGCATGGAAATGCTCCACGCGGAAGCGCATCTCCACCCGCGGCCACTTACCCGTGGAGCCGAGGCGTCTGATTGGGTCTGCGCCCCGGCTCCCTCGTGGGCTCAGCCCCAGCTCCCTAGTGGTCTGCGCCCTGGCTCCCTCGTGGTCTCGGCCCCGGCTCCCTGTTTGTCTCAGCACCGCCGCTGCAGTGCCTCCTGTCTGTTCAGTGAGAAGCACTTGCTGTCGGTCTCCTGGGGGCGGGGATGGCTCATCACTCTGAAGAACACTCAGCTTTAAACCAAAAAGTTCCCCGCGCTCCATGGACCCGATTCAGTGCCCTGCTGGGAGGGGAAATAAATGTCTCTACAGCGGTGAGAGCCAATGACCATGAGTCAGGACCGGTCAGAGGGGTTCCTGCTCCAACAGTTAACATTCCAAGTGTACGCACCCACTCGTTTCTATGAGATTTTAAATGTGTTAAACAATTTTCAGTGCCTTGATGAACAATAATTAATGACTACATTGGTCAGATTTCTCATTCTCACTCCTTTAAGTAAATAACACTTTCTCCGTGAGGAGGGCTTTGCATGTAACCTTGAAAACAGAGCATGTATGTGCTTTAAACACGCCGCCTGCCGGTGCGTCCTGTGTCAGGGAAGCGAATGGGTCCGCATGCGGGTTCCGCTGACGGCGTTGGCTTTGGGGGTTTCCTTGGTTGACTGGCATCTGGGAGCTGGTAGGCTACCTGCGATGGGAGGAAGGGACTTGCGTCCATCAGCCAGGCTGCGTCACAGACGCCGCCGCTGAGAGGCACAGGGCTGCGTGGGCTCCGCTCTGGAGGCTGGGAGCCAGGTGCAGGCAGCGTGGGGGCGGCTTCCACAGAGCAGGTCCCCGCGACCTTTCTCTGTGCGTGACTCCCGGGCCTTCTCTTTATCAGGACTCTGTCTTGCTGGGTTAGGACCCCACCCTCTCCCACCTCCTGACCTCACTTAACCTTAAGCACCTCCGTAAAGTTCTGTGTCCAAATGCAGTCACGTTGGGAGTCAGGGCCTCAGGGTGTGAGGGTGTGTGTGTGTGTGCGTGTGTGCAAAATCCAGTTCATGCAGAGCAACAGTAACCGGAGTGTTGGGGTTCCACAGCAGACACAGGATTTAAGCTCCATGCTCCATGCCCTGACTGCGGTGCTTTTGCAAAACTAAACCTTGATCTTAATTCACATGCCTTAGCAGTGGTTCTCAACCTTCTGGCCCTTTAATACAGTTCCTCATGTTGTGACCCAGCCATAAAATTATTTTCGTTGCTACTTCATAACTGTAATGTTGCTACTGTTATGAATCGTCATGTAAATACCTGATATGCAGGATGGTCTTAGGCGACCCCTGTGAAAGGGTCGTTCGACCGCCAAAGGTGTCGTGACCCACAGGTTGAGAACAAGAAGTTGCCTTAGAGCCAGGCTTCCATGAGAGAGGACTGTGTCCGTTATCCAGGGAAGAGGCGGCTTCCTAGTGGAGGAGGAACCCATGGTGCTGACAACAATGAGAGTTTTCGCTCTCGCTGCTTCACTTTCCCCACTGTGGCCGACACACCAGACAGGCCTGCTCCCTGCTGCCTGGGCGCCCACTAGGCGGGCTCGGGCCTCACAGGTGGACAGCCACACACGGGCCATTTGTTCCCCAGAGCACCCCAGCTCATGGACCAGAGCTAGCACACGCTGAACAAAGGCAGAGTGCAGGGTCAGGCTGACGGGTGGTATGGTTTTTAATACATAGAACATAATTGGCAAATTGCTTTTCCCGTAAGTCTATTGTTTCCCAAGACTTTCTGAGCCGCCTTCTGTGTTTTGCCTGAACATTTACTGGAAATCTGTGCTGAGAAAAGGGCAGTGCTCTTTGAAGTTTCCTCTCCTCTCTTCACCTTCAAGCCCACCCAGACAGGGTGCCCACTGCCGAGCACTTCAGGGCCCACTCGGGGAAGTGAGGGGGCTGAAGGTGAAGTCCGCGCTCACCTCCCCGGGCGCCGGCCGCGCTGCTCAGCCCCAGGCATCACGTCCTCACGTGTGTGTGTGTTGGGGGGGGGTTAGCGGGGGGGCTCAGCAGCTTCCCCGTCGTCGTCCCAGCGTTTTATACGTTTACAACCCAAGAAGCAAAGCAAAGGGCAATCACAACAAGAGCAGGCGGACACCGAGCTGGACAGTGACCTGCGATACCGAGTGTCCACGCTGGGAGGAACCTTCCAGCCCGTCTCTCACGCCAGGAGCCTCCTCTGCGGAGACGAGGGAGCAGAGCAGAGGGCATGGGTCACAGGGCGTGGGGTGCACGGAGCAAGGGTGGGTTGGCAGAGCGAGAAGGAGAAAGGCCACAGCCGCGCTCACAGGCAGGGCCGGCCTGGGCCACAGCCGTGGTGATAGGAGCTCCGGCGGCAGACAGCCCGGGCGAACCCGCCGCCCTCACCCAGGAGCTGTGACTGGAGTTGTCCTCCCCAGGCCTCACCGCCTTCATCTGAGAAACAGGCAGCGCTGATACCCACTGCCTGGGAGCGTTTGGGAGGATGCCAGGAGCTAAGCTGAGGGCTGGGACCGGAGCCGGGCACACGCTCACTCACTCAGTGACGGCGAGTGTCCCCTGGACACCAGACAGGCTGCACGGGCTCGGGGCGTCAGGGAGAGGGAGTGAAGGCTGCGAGCAGAGCTGAGACTGATGCCCGCGTGCTAGGGAATTCCCGGTTCCCAGCGTTCAGACTGGATCCCTATCCAGCTGCAAATAGAGACAGGCCAGGAAGGAGGCAACAAAAAGCAGGAGCTACATAGATGCGTGAAAAGGAGACACGGGAAGTCCCAGCCGGGAAGGAAATAGGTGTCGGCTCCGCCGGGAAGCTGGCCACAGCCGCTGGGCGGGAGGAGGGTCATGCCATGCGGGAAGGCACGGGCGTGGGCTTGCAGGTGACAGAGACCCTCCGACCCTGGACAGACTACCTTCTCCGAGAAAGGGCCACAGGGAGGTCTACCCTTGACCTAGAGGAGCAGCAAGAAGAGGATGCAGGCCAGAGGAGAGCAGTGTGCCCACAGCTGGGGGTGGAATCCCACACCCCCCACAGCCACTGGCGAAGGCGTGCTCGGAATGAAAGTGTTACCCAGGATGCAGTTCACCTCGGGGCAGGCGCACACGCTGACACACAGGCACGAGGATCAGCACAAAATGTCCCGAACCGATAGAAGATTCTGGAAGAAAACATAGAATAACTCTGTTTAAAATTACTCAGGTGACTGAGAAACAAAGAGGAGAAATGCCAAAGAGGAAGATGGGCAAAAGAACCAAATATACCATCCATGATGACAACGAAGCCTTTCAAACCAACAAAACCACTTCGCGGGAAGGCAGAGCAGCAGGTCGGGGGTGGGGGGTGCACAAGTGGAGGGGTCCTTGGTGAGCTGGTTGGCAGAGCTGAGGAAGCCGAGACGGAGATGGAAATGTGCACGGAAGTCAAAGGACTGGCAGGCGGGCAAGACCAGCATGCGCGCCGTAAGGGACGCAGAAGGAAAGAAGAGAAAATAGCGTCCACTTCCCTGAAGAACATCAGTTCCGTTTCTCTGTCCTCCACTGGGAGCGGGGAGAGGTGCTCAGAGACCTGAAGCTGCGTGGACAGACCCTTCGAGCTGGTTTATTCCAATTGTTGGGCAACAATCGCTCAACCCATAAACCCCACCCGGCCCACGTCTTCTCCCTGGCTCGCCAGGCAGCCTCGCCGGAAGAGTTCCAGAACTTCCCGTGACTTTCCAGCAACACAGAAGCCTACCCTGACCCCAGGGCTGCCAGGAAGCGGAGGAGGGCCTCACTGTCCATCTGTCCCGCTCTCCCTTGGGGTGAGGCCAGCAACCGCTGTGCACCTTAATAGCCTCAAGTTGCCTCAGTTTCTCTATCTGCAGAATGGGGGGGCACTGTACCTCTCTCCGGCTTAGTGGGCGGGTCAAGTAAGAGAATTATCCCAATGGCCACGTGGGAAAGGCCAGGCACGGCGCCTGACGAGCGCCTCTGTTCAATGAGCGGACGGACGGATGAAGGGAGAGTGAGCTTGTCTCCCCGCCCATAGGAAGGCCCCATCCCCCCATGCCTGGGCCCCCCCCCTGACTCCTGGATGGCTGCATAGGGAGCTAGAGTTTTGATTCAAGCGATGGGGTGCCCAGGCGCCTACCCCCAGCCCAAACCCAGACTCCACCAAGCAGCCTGGCCTGGAGGCCGAGGCAGAATTTGAGCCAGTTTCCTGCCTCCTTGCCCACTTCTGAGAACTTCCCACCTTTTAACGCCAACTGGAAACAGCATCCCCGTGGAGGGATGGCTAGCAGTTCGCCTCCTGGGGAGCACTGGCCCTGTAGACTGTTAGGCCCCGGCGTGGGCACCAGGCGGCTCTGGATCGGGGAGGAGCTGAGGGACTGGGGGTGGGGGAGGGGTGTGTGACTCTGCTTTGACCTGTGGGCCTGTTAGCAGGTGCGGCCCTCAGGCGTAGGGAAGGGGACACTGTGTCGCTCCAGTAGAGCCCCGGCTTCTCCGACATGACGGCCAATGCGAGGGCGCTGGCAGGTTGCTCTTCCCGCCCCCAAAGCAGATTTTCTCTGTGACCCAGGCCTGGCCCGCAACCAGTGTGGGTCTCGGAGGGTAAGGCCCTCGCCCCTCACCCCTCGCCCCCAAGCCGCCCTCTCCCTGCCCATGCCCCGCCATCTCACCCGCCCGGCTTGAACGCCGAGGTGTGGTCACCTGCTTGCTCCTGTGCCGGCCCAGCCAGTGTCCCAGCCACGCCCTCTCCCTCCTCCCGCTCCGCGTCCCTCCTGTGGTCCCTCCTGTGGTCCCTCCTATCGACAGGCCCGGCGTGGTCTCAGCCCTGGGAGCTGGGTCTGGGCAGGAGAGTCTGATGCAAATTGAATCTGATGTGAACTGTCGGGTGGGGGCGGGGGCAGAGTGAGGGGCTCGGGTGCCGCTTGGCCCGGAGCCTCACTTTACAGCAGCAGAGCGACAGCTGGCTGACACAGAAAAGGGATGTTTTCCGGGGGGTCCAGCAGCTCCCACACTCCCGGAACCGCGGGCCCAGAGCCGCAGCAGAGCCAGCAGCCAGGCCCCACTCCGGGCTGGGAAGTGGATGCATGTGGTGCGCGCCCCCGCCGCCAGACGCTGTCTCTTCTGCTTCCGGCACCTCTGGCTCTTGTTCAAATGTCGGGGCGATGCCGCTGGGGACCCACCCAGGTCACACGCCAAACCCTAGCGGCAGGGATGGGTAGGAGGAGTTCCTGCCTCTAAGAAGGGCGTCTCCCAAAGGCGGAAAGGAATGCCAGTGCCAGTGCGGCCTCGCGTCCGTCCCCTGCCCTGCTCAACCCCGACTGCAAACCAGCCACCAAAGCGCCCTGCCCGCCCCGGGGTGCGCGGGGCCACAGGCTCTGCGTTCAGCGGCAGCCTCGCTGCGCCCAGCACCCCCCTTCCACACACCCCCTGCCCCCAGTCCTGGGCTCAGCTGCCATCTTTCCCCTCTGCCCTCCAAGCTCCTCACGCCAACCATGGCCACGGCCTGGCTGCAGGGTCCCGCAGCTCCTGGCTGACTTGGTCTCTGGTCACTGTTTTGGGAACCCCCAGGGGCCAGGCCAGGGCGCCAGGAGCCGTGGGCTCATGAGGACAGAGGACCGTGCCCGAGTCTGCAAACAGCAGCCCTGGAGGAGCGCACGCACCTTTGGGGGACGCTGTCCCCGGGGTCCCCTGATGTCTGTGATGCTCACGGAGACAGGCTCACAGGCCCTCGGTGGAGGGAGGAGACGCCCTCGCCGCCTGGACGACCACCAGGGAAGGCTCTGTGCCAGCAGCCAGCATCGCTTCCCAGCCTGTGCCCTGTGTCTGTCTCCAGGTCCTGGCCCGCGGCCAGCCTCCCGCTGGATGGACGGATGCGCGGCAGCCCCGCTGCGGGCGGACGACAGCTGCCGGAGGAAGTGGGAGCTGCGGGCAGGAGCTGCCTCCAGACGCCCTGGGCTGCGCAGGTCACAAAGCGCCACACTTTACTTTTTTAAAAGTATTTTTTATTGATTTCAGAGAGGAAGAGTGAGGGAGAGATGGAAACATCCATGATGAGAGAGAATCATGGACCGGCTGCCTCCTACACACCCTCCACTGGGGACCAAGCCTGCAACCTGGGCCTGTGCCCTGACCGGGAATCCAACCATGACCTCCTGGTTCCTAGGCTGACGCTCAGCCCTGAGCCGCCTCGGCAGGGCTCTAGTCATTATCTTTAACCGACATAATGAGCAGACATATCTGTACCGTCCACACCTTATTTCTACTTAAAACACATATTAGGTTCAGATAAGCGCGGTCAGCGATGCCCGACATTCCAAATGGTACTTGCATTGGATGCAGCTCCCGGACCAGCTTCTCTTGTGCATCAGCTGCACCCGGAAGGGTCACCGCCCCCCGGGGTTTTGTGACTGAAGGGGAACCAGCGGGAGGCGTCGGCCTGGAGCGTGGGCACAGGACGCGCGGCGGGTTCCTCTCCAGCTTCTCGGGAGCCGGGCCTGGACCCCTGCTGCCCGCGGCTGCCAGCACGTTTTCTCTGCACCTGCTTCTGTGAGATCCTCCCAACCCGACTTCCACCAGAACCGCTCTCGTATCTCGCTTGGGTGCTGTTCCAATAACTTACATGATTGTAGGAACAAGGACCAGACACAGGCTTAGCTTTACAAATGTCCTCTCAGTGAGCCCACCACTCAGCTGTCGACTAACCCCGGCGTGGAGAGGGGTGGAGAGGGCAACCTCCAGCCGCTGGTGGTGGAGGGAGAAAGGCCTCCATGGGAATGTGCGCAGGGAATGTGCAATGTTCTGTGGGTAACACCGTCGATGCCCACTGCTGTGCCTTATGCAATGCACGGCTCTCGCCGGAGCTGTAGGGTAGGCTCTGAATGGTTGCACGGAAACCAAAGTCGCAAATGATTTCATATTTAAAGGAGGTCTTTGCAGAACCCTTCCTTCTATAGCTACATTCCTCCGAGCCGAACTGTAAGAATTTTCACATGTGGATTTTCTGAAGCAAATGCCTGGGGCCTGTTTCAGGTAAAATCCTGGAGTTCATCAAGACTGTCTTCAGTCAGCCCCTTCCAGTACCCTCCTCAGCTGCCACTGCCCCCGCCATGCAGACCTACTGGGTGCATTGGCCAAGACCCACCTTCCTGGGTGGGTGTGATCCTCACAGGGCACCCGCTGTGCCCTTTCCTGCCCCCAGGTCTTCCATTCCTTCTTCCTCAAACATCACCAGCATCACCACTCAGCTGCACCCAGGCAGCCTTGCTCGGACTCCTGGAGCACCCCCTCTTTCATTCTTCAGACTCACTGTTCGACCCCACACCTAACACCCTCACTGGACTTCAAAATCCCTGAGGCAGGAGCCATGTTGTGTGATCACTGCTGTGTTTCCAAACCCAACAGGTGCTAAAAGTTACATGTTGAATCCATGAATATAGACTAGAGGCCCGGTGTATGAAATTTGTGCACGGGTGCTGTCCCTAGGCCTGGCCGGCAATCGAAGCGTGAGCATCTGCCATGGAAGGACAGGTCCCAGCTGACCTCTGGGCCCTGGGCAGCACCTGGGCCCTGGGGTCCCCACGCACCCCCCTCCACCTGAGTCATCGGGCTCCTGCCCCGCTCCCTCAATGCCTGGGAGCTGGGCAGCGGCCCCACCCATCCTCCACCGCTGCCACTGGTCGCCGTCTGTGGGGCAGTTGGCGGAGCGATCGGGCTTCCACCTGGCTGGGAGCCCCGCTCACACCCACTTTGGCCTGGCACTGCCCACTCACCTGCTCTCTTTGGGGCCTATCGGTGCCAGCAGCGACTGCACTGCTGCCTGCTGCCAGCACCACGCTGCCAACACCCTCCATGTTCTGCACTGTCTCCTCGTGGTCAGCACATGTCATGGCGAGCGGTTGAACTCCCTGTCGAGGGGACAATTTGCATATTAGGCTTTTATTGTATAGGACAGTGGTCGGCGAACTCATTAGTCAACAGAGCCAAATATCAACAGTACAACGATTGAAATTTCTTTTGAGAGCCAAATTTTTTAAACGTAAGCTCTATAGGTAGGTACATTGTTATTAACTTCATTAGGGGACCCCTAAGCTGGCCTTTGCTAAAAACGTCCTCAATCTGATGGAGGTACGTCCGCTGAGGCCGACCCCTTCCAACTCTCCCATCCTCACTCGTCTTGTACACTTGTTTCGTCTGTCTCCTTTCCGAAAACCGACCACTGCGCATGGGCCACGAAGTTTCAATCGCACTGTACGTGCGTGCCCGCACATGGTATTTTGTGGAAGAGCCACACTCAAGGGGCCAAAGAGCTGCATGTGGCTCACGAGCCGCGGTTTGCTGACCACGGGTCTAGGATATGAAACACCCTCCTGGGCGTTGTCTTTGAATGGGACTCTGGGTCACACAGAAGCATGGCCCGAAGGCACCCCGTAGGCTGGTGTGTGAGGGTCATGGGCAGGGAGCCTTTCACGGCTTCTTCGTGTGGTTTGTGTTTAAATCTCTTGGCTCCTCGTAAGTGTGGGGACCCTATTCCACGGCTGCCTCAGAGAGAACCTGGGCCCAGGGGCTCCAGCACCAACCTTGGGTCCGCATGCGGGTGTCCTGTTGTGCAGGCTCCGCTGGTTCGAGGCCACAGCCACACACCTGCCCAGGGAGGGACGGCCGCACTCAGGACTCGCACACGGGGAGGCGACAGTGTCTGTGCAACCCGTTCATCCTGGTGTTTGCTGACGAATTTCCTTCCCTTTCACATCCTGATGCTCAGAATCTGCACCCACTGCCTTCGGTCTGTCCCGTGGGCACAGCCACACCCGGGAAAGTGGAGGAAGCGCTGGGCCCCCTCCCCGGGCACAGACTGGCCTCGGGCTCCCACGGGGCTCCCGGCAGCTCCCGTGTCTCTAAAGGAGAAGGAAGCTCACGGCGTGTAAACGACCTCGCATTTGAGATGAGCGCGGGCAGGAGGCCTCGCTGGTGAACTGAGACGTTTTCCAGTTTAGGTCTCATCAAGAACTTTCCGTCTTTTTTAAAAGCAGACGCCGCTGGACAGGGAGGAGAAGCCGAGAATTTCAAACTAGGTGGCAAGCTGGTGGCATTTCAAAGGCCAGATGGAGAGGGCGACGCGTTGCCGTGGGCTGGGCCGAGCTTACATGTTTCCGTCCTGGGGGGCGGGGGCAGGTCCATGGGGAGTCCTGTGTGTTTACTGGAGAGAGTTCTGCTTGGAGGCTCTCTCCACGCGCGGGGAGGAATCTCCGCAGAGAGAGACCCGCACCCGGTACGAGCAGAGCTCAGGCCAGGGGTCCTGTCCCCCTAACGCCCGCCGGGGGCAGTGAGCGTGGGGTCTGCTGGCTCCCGTCACCTCGGGGCAGCTCCTCACTCACTCTTGAGGCCACCAACCTGCTCATGGCTGACACACCCAGAAAGGGCACCTTCCTGGGGGACTCCCTTCAAGGCCGCTTCCCGCGGGGCCCGGACGCAGGTAAAGGGCGTGGTACAGAGAAGCGGCGGCCCCTGCACCGCCCACTGGCCGGGCCTCACCCGCTGCTGACAGCGACCCCTGATTAGACGGAGATGTGAGTGAGCACACACGGTGTAAGGTAGACGTGCGATCAGGCTCCCGACACTGGAGAGAACAGATGTGCCGTGAATATTAACATCCTTCTCCAGGCGATGTCGGTCTCCATGGAAACAAGCCGGAGGGTGTGCATGTAGACCAACTGCAGCCCCTGTCAGCATCGCGCACAGACACGGATCAGGACTGAGCATGCTGACGAGGACACATCCACCACTCGAGTGCCCAGCCCAGGCCCGCTGTGCGCTGATGTCCAGGGATTGCATAGCCATCACGTGCATGTACAGCCATCACATGCATGTACAACCATCACATGCATGTACAGCCATCACGTGGATGTACAGCCATCACGTGCATGTACAGCCATCACGTGCATGTACAGCCATCACATGCATGTACAGCCATCACATGCATGTACAGCCATCACGTGGATGTACAGCCATCACATGCATGTACAGCCATCACGTGCATGTACAGCCATCACGTGGATGTACAGCCATCACGTGCATGTACAGCCATCACGTGGATGTACAGCCATCACATGCATGTACAGCCATCACGTGCATGTACAGCCATCACGTGGATGTACAGCCATCACATGCATGTACAGCCATCACATGGATGTACAGCCATCATGTGCGTGTACAGCCATCACGTGCGTGTACAGCCATCACGTGCATGTACAGCCATCACGTGGATGTACAGCCATCACGTGCATGTACAGCCATCACGTGGATGTACAGCCATCACATGCATGTACAGCCATCACGTGCATGTACAGCCATCACGTGCATGTACAGCCATCACGTGCATGTACAGCCGTCACGTGGATGTACAGCCATCATGTGCATGTACAGCCATCACGTGTGTACAGCCATCACGTGGATGTACAGCCATCACGTGCGTGTACAGCCATCACGTGTGTACAGCCATCACGTGCGTGTACAGCCATCACGTGCGTGTACAGCCATCACGTGTGTACAGCCATCACGTGCATGTACAGCCATCACGTGCATGTACAGCCATCACGTGTGTACAGCCATCACGTGCGTGTACAGCCATCACGTGCGTGTACAGCCATCACGTGTGTACAGCCATCGCGTGTGTGTACAGCCATCACGTGTATGTACAGCCATCACGTGTGTACAGCCATCACGTGCGTGTACAGCCATCACGTGCATGTACAGCCATCACGTGTGTACAGCCATCACGTGCATGTTCTGACCGCCTTCCTACACGGAGCGCCTGGTGGGGGGTGGAATGCAAATGGCTGGTCGGTCTGGCCCACCCTCCGCGGTGACAGGGGAGGCACAGAGAAGGCCCCGGGGGAACCTCAGCCCCGCGGTGTCCACTCGGTCTAACAGGCAGGCTGTGTGCGGCCGGTGTCTGGAGGAAGGGCCAGCACCGGAGCTCATAACCACCCTGCCCGGCCAGCTTCACAGTATCGTTAACTTTACTTTTCATGCTGTGCATTCCACCCCCAGCACTTACTTTATTCACTGGAGTTTTGTGCCTTCTGACCCCTTTCACTCATGTCACCCACTCCCACCCCCACCCCTCACCCCGTGCCCTGCCTGTGGGCGAAGAAAGGACCCGCCCCCACCCCACCCCCCTGACTATATCCTCACGTATTACAAGGATGCTCTCTCTCAGGTGAGACACCCTTTAGGGCTAAAGAGGGTGGCGAGGAAGGTTTACATTGCAGCTGGGCATCTGTACCTTAATCGATGGATCACCTGTGTGTGTATCTTCCTGTCCCCGTCCCCACGCTGTGTGTGTGTGTGTGTGTGTGTGTGAGTGAGAATGTGTGTGAGAGTATATGAGTGTGTGTGAGTGTGTGTGTGAGTGTGTGTGTGAGTGTGTGTGTGAGTGTGTGAGTGTGTGTGTGAGTGTGTGTGTGAGAGAGAGTATGAGTGTGTGTGTGTGTGAGAGTGTGTGTGTGTGTGAGTGTGTGTGTGAGAGTGTGAGTGTG
>JAWPEG010000005.1:1537473-1550485 GCA_035771395.1 Myotis vivesi | reverse complement strand
GGGGGGGGGGCCTCACAGGAACCCTCCTCTAATGGCAGGAGACACAGGCCTGGGGCGGCAGCAGCAGGAACAAACCCTGTGCTCGCTCTAACGCCCTCCCACATGCTCCTCCCTGAGGCCCCATAATCCACCGCCTCTCAAAGGGCCTGAGCGCCAGCTACCCACACCTGCTTCCTATGAAAACACAGATTAAAAACATTCCCACTTCTCCACGGAGTCTCTGGGTGCAGAGCTGTGAAGCTGGGGAAGAGGGGAAACAATGCCTGAGCTCGGACCAAAGGGCAGGCTACACCTCCAGACCATGCATGGCTCCCAAGCTAGGAAGCCACCCTGAACATCTCAGCTCACCTGAACCCCTGACCCCATCCCTGCTGCCAAATGCCTCCTGCAGAAAAGGGCCTACTGCACACTGAACAGGGATAGGGCTGTTTTTGGGGTAAAGATTGCATGTAGGGACTGGCAGTTCACACCAGCACCCTAAACTAACCCTAGCCCTAACCCTAACCCTAACCCTAAACACTAAACCTAATCTATCCCTAACCCTAACCCTAACCCTGGCCCTAACCCTAACCCTACCCTAGCCATAACCCTAACCCTAACCCTAAACTAACACTACACCTAATCTATCCCTAACCCTAACCCTAACCCTAAACTAACACAAAACCTAATCTATCCCTAACCCTAACCCTAGTCCTAGCCCTAACCCTAACCCTAATCCTATCCCTAACCCTAACCCTAAACTAACACTAAACCTAATCTATCCCTAACCCTAACCCTAACCCTAACCCTAACCCTGGCTTTGGCCCTGGTCCTAGCCCTAGCCCTAACCCTAACCCTAATCCTATCCCTAACCCTAACCCTAACTCTAACCCTAACCCTGCCCTAGCCCTAGCCCTAGTCCTAATCTTAAGAGAGGGAGTGTGGGGAGAGGCCAAGAAGGCAGGACCTTCCCTTTGCTCACAGGCTGGGCACAGACTTGTAGGCCATCCCCGCGGTTCCGCACGCCCTGAGCCACACCGTCTATTTCCTGTGAAATCTAAGGACAGGGATGCATTTGACGGGAGGGTCCCCCGGGAAGGACAGGGAGTCCGCCTGCACCACGGCACCGTCGATTCTAGGAAGGCCCACGATGAAGTCTGGACACTGTCCTCAGGCCGCACCATGTGACTCTGCAGGGCGCTGGGCGGGGAGGGCACATCGGGGACACTCTGCAAAGGCGGTGACCGTCCGGCCACTGTGCTGCACCCCTGAGGCCAACGCAGAGCAAGGCCGAAAGGAAACTGTC
This sequence comes from Myotis vivesi, assembly GCA_035771395.1. NCBI lineage: Eukaryota > Metazoa > Chordata > Mammalia > Chiroptera > Vespertilionidae > Myotis > Myotis vivesi. The sequence continues at coordinate 1,549,200 of JAWPEG010000005.1, read as the reverse complement.
ATGGAAAAGTTAGACAATAAGTAAATTTTAAAAATAAAGAAAAGTATCCCATTGGAGAGAATAGTGGAAATGCTTAATATTGTCACTGTGAGAAGTTTAACAACATGGGTCCTTGGATTCCTGACTTGTTAAAGTGAACAAATAGAAAGCATATGTACATATAAAAGAGAAGACGGCTCACCTTTGGGGAACTAGGCCTTTGACGTTCGGGGTGTATGTCACACTTAGCGCCTCAGTCGGGACCTGCACCTCCCCTGTGGAGACAGTGATTTCCGGACCTGGACCACACCGGTGTGCTGCCCCAGCACCCGGCACAGGGCACAGGGTGAGGAGGCCGTCCGAGGAGCTAGGACAGGCCTTGGAAAGCATCCGTCTGTCCGCAGCTCCCTTTGAAGTGCTTTGTTTGCAACAAGATCTGTAAACAGCACGGTCCTCCGTCTCACAGCTCACAGCTCGGGACCAATTCATCTCTGACGAGGGAGTGGGCATTGTTTTCTCAGCTGCAAATCATGTCAATGGGGAGCAAATAGACAGGAATGTGGAGTCCACAGCCCCAACACGGCCCGCTGTGATGGCTTTCCCAGCCCCGCTGCAGGCGCTGTAGGGGCTAGGGGCGGCCCAGCCAGGGATGCCAGCAGGGATGGGAGGGGCGACCGAGGGGATGCTCCTCCAAGCTCGGGTCCCTTGCTCTGTGCTTTTATTGGACGTGCAGACATCTGGGGTCATGGGCCGGAGTGGGTGCAGGGCGAGTTCTCAGGGGTGTCTGGGAGGAGAGCAGTGGGGGGCTATGGGGTGCGTGTGGCGTTTGGTTAAAGCGCTGACTGTCCCAGGAGACACTGGGCAGTGGCTTTTCCTTTCTTCTCCTCCCCCCTCCCCCATCCCGGCTTTAGCCCCCAGTCACTGGAATCCAACCAACTCCACGGGGTGATGGGAGGCCCCCTGTTCTGAGGTGGGCGAGGGGGCTGGGGAAGGGCTGCCCAGCCTCAGGGAGACCAGCCTTAGGGACAAAGGGCTGTGTGCGCTGGAGCTCTACCCATCGGCTCCCGCATACCGAGCCGCCTCGTACCTGCCGGCCACCTCCCTGCTCCCCAAGGCGGACGTGCAGCTGGGCCGCCGGCTGGCGGGGAGCAGACCCACCTTCCGCTCCGGCTCCGTCGCTCTCTCCCATCCTGTGACCTGCTCCTGCTCCTGCTCCCGGCCCAGGCCCAGGACCCATCCACTCCGAGGCCCCTTGTCTCCACGGGAGGGCACAGCAGCGCGGAGCTGGGGTCCGCACCCGGCGGGCAGCCAGCAGTCAGGCACACGGCTCACACTGCAGAGCGTCGGCCAGCACAGCTGGGGGCCTCCTGCAGGCGCACAGGTGGAGCACACAGGTCCTTGATGCTAACTCACCACCGCTGTGGCCCGCTGCAGCCCTCAGACCCTTAAAGGCAGGTGGTTAGTGTCACTGAGGGAGCCTTTTAAATACAGGTTTCTGCCTGGCTGGTGTGGCTCAGTGGTTGAGCATCGACCTAGGAACCAGGAGGTCATGGTTGAATTCCAGGTCAAAGGGCACATGCCCGGGTTGTGGGCTCCATCCTCAGTGTGGGGCATGGAGGAGACAGCCGATCCATGATTCTCTCTCATCACTGATGTTTCTCTTCATCTCTGACATCAATAAAAATATATTAAAAAAATAAAACTGAAATACAGATTCTGGGCTTCCCACTCGGACACTGACTTAGCCGATCTCGGACCATGGCCCAGGGATCTGAATGTGGGGGCTGAGCTTGCGGGGACGGGGAGCCCCAGGGGGTCCGGCCTCCCGCCTCCGGGGGACACGTTTGAGGCTGGAGCCCCCGCTGCCTCCACGAATTGCTGGTCAATGGAAGCAGTGGGGCTGGAGGCTGGAGCTCACCCCCCAGGCAGGTAGGCTGTGAGGGAGGTGCCCTCAGGCTTGTTTGAACCGCCAGCTCTCCCCCTTCCCACAGCCCGTGAGGCAGCAGGGCCAGGGCCAGGGGACCTGAGAGTCTGGGCAGGGCCAGCGCCAGGGGACCTGAGGGTCTGGGCAGGGCCAGGGCCAGGGGACCCGAGGGTCTGGGCCGTGTTCATCGTCGCAGTGGCCTGTCCCCAGGAGCTGAGCCAAGCTTCCTGCTCGGGGGACAGGCTGCCTCTCGGCTCCGCGGTTGGAGGGGCTCTAGCCAGAGCCAGGCTGGTGCCTGTGCAGGGGATGCCGAGTGTCAGGACAGGAGGGAGAGACCTTTGAGCAGGAGAGAAGGAAAAGGCCCGTCGTTCTTCCGCAGTTTGCAGGTCATTTCCTCCAGTGCAGCCTGAAGGCAGCTCCGTTGTCCAGGTGTCGGCATGTGGACTAGAGCAGCACGTGCGTGTGTGTGAGTGTGTGTGCACAAGTGCATACGTGTGTGCGTGCATGTGTGTGGTGGGGGTCAGGGCTCAGGCTGGGCCTCACACCCCCAGCCTGCACTGTGCCCTGCAGCGGTGACTGCACACCTGGCGCCCTGGGCCCTCCGGCGGGGATCTGAGCAGAGGGACCCAGAGCACAAGCTCAGCCTGGGAACAGAGTGGTGACCTTTTTCAGCTCACGGAGCAGGTGGAGCGAGAGGAGAACCTGGAGAAAACCCGAGACACGGGGCACGCTCTCTGTACCCTCCGTCGCCGGGAGGGCGGTGGCAGTGTGCTGGAGAGTGCTGGGGGCCCTGCGGATTCCGTGCCTCAGAAAGTCGCTGTACGGAGTCGGTCAGACAGACGAATCCCCAGGACAGAAGTCAGAATTCCCAGTTCCCGGGAACAGTGGGAAGCTTCCCATTTTCCATTTAGGTTTCATTCAAAGAGCAGGGGAAAGGGAGGGGGTGGGGCCCACCGAGGCTCTGGGTCTCAGAGGGACCCCTTTCCTGTTCCCAAGTCATGGGGGAGGGCTAAGGGGGGGGGGCTGGGGGGAGGAGCAGGGTGCCAAACCATGGCCTCATCAGTCACATCAGCATCTGAGTTGAAAGCCTTCACCCCTGAGATGCAAATCATGTAACCCCTGGGCTCACAGGGACAGAGCTGTGAGCCAGGAGCCAGGCATTCCCCGGAGGCGAGGACGCCTCTCCCGCGGAACTTCCGATCTGATCTCCAAGACTTGGGGGGGGGGGGGGAGGCGGGGAATCCTGTTCTCCTAAAGCTTCTGCATAACAGACCCCCCTTCCAAGCCAGGAAAACGAGGGACCCCAGGGCCAACCAGTTCCCTCCCATCCACACCCCCTCCAATCTGTGGCACCGTGAGGTCAGGGGTAATCAAACGCACTCCACAGGGATAGAGGCCGAGTCGGGTATTCTGCCTGGACATTAAAACCCCATTGGCTCCGAAACCTCCCATCCTGCCGCCTGTGCTTGGAGCCAGGGACAGGAGATGCTTAGGGCGACACTGCTCCTGCCCCCGGAACAAACCCCATGGCGGCCGCCCGCCCGGGAGGGACGTGGCCAGGGAGCAGGACGGCTGCATGGGGCCAGGCCAAGCCAGGCGTGCATTTCTCAGCTTCTATTATGCACTGTTCCTCCTTTTTCTTTCTCTTGCTTCTTCCGTCCTATCTTTTCATTGTTCTCACTCTGTCTTTCACAGCTAGCTCATCCTTCAAGGTGGACCTGCCAGTACGCAGTATTTTCTGAGTCACTTACAATGTTACCCACTTCCTAAGGGCACGAAAGGCCTCCCAGCTGCTCTGAGGGGTAACGCCTCATCCACGTCTCCCCTCACATGGGGGGAGGTTCCAGCAACGTGAACTGTGCCAGGACAAACCACAAACCCATCTTCCTCGCCTGGCGCAGTCCTCGGGTGGCTTCCTAGGAGGCCGGTCCATCGCTGGTACTGACCATGAGCAGCAGAACCTGTTCTGCAGGTTCACACAGGCCCCCGGTGTCAACAGAACCAACTCCCAGCCGAAAGGATGAGTCTGGCACCGGTTCTGCTCAGCGTTTATTTTCATGTGTGTGTGTGTGTGTGTGCGTGTGTGTGTGTGTGTGTGTGTGGGAGTCACTATAAACCAAGATGACCGAGTCCTGCGGCCTGGTAACCGGAGGCCACAGAGAGGCAGGGTGTGGCGTTAGCCAGCAGCCACACTCCTGGCGACAGGGATACACAGTCAGGCTGCGGAAATGAGGTGCCGTTACAAAGGCACCTGCTTCCGCTGAGAAGGTACAAAACCGGTAACTCCCGTCAATGTGACCAGCAGGCAGAGATGGAGTACAGAACAGACTGTGCTACGGAACCACCCACCAGGCCACCTGTGGCTGTGACTGACAGTGGGCACAGGACGCGCGCCCGCCGCCCGCCCCACGCGGGCCCCTCCCCCATGTGGATTTCGGAAACGTGGCACATTCCAGGGTCACGAGGACAGGAAGCTGCTAGACAACGAGGGGCCCTCCTGACAGTTGTAAAGCATCAGGCGTCAGACAGAAACCTGTCAAAGTCAGCTGCTGCGGGCACTGATGGATCGTGCTTTCCCGCCGGCGGGCGGGCGGGCAGACAGTGGCGGCTGCGGAGGCGTGCCGTGAACACACACACGCGCGCACACACACACATGCACACATGGGAAGCCATCGAGCAGATGGCTGCGGGCAGTCAGTCGCGCCTCCACAGACGACACCCTGCATGGAATGAACTTGCGAGGAGGCGTCGGATCATCATTTATTTGTCACGGAGGATGAGCACACAGGACAGAATCAGGGGAACGGGGCCTGGGCATCGGGTGACGGTGCTGTGCTGCTCGCGGCTACAGTGTCAAGACACCCAAGTTGCCACAGACAAACATGAACATGAATCTTCAGGATCCATTCAATTAAAAAAAAAATAAAAAGCTTCAAGATGATGTTTGATGTCTCAAAGGTAATGATTTCATTAAAACCCGCCCACAAGGTGAAACCACAAAAGCTGTGGTTCAACGCCACACCTTCCAGGGCGTGACGGCGCCGTGGCGCCGTGGCAGTGCGGCTGTGACAGCGCGGGCTGCGGTGTTTGGGGCTCAGCCACGGCCCTAAAAACCCCAGACATGCTTCCAGTGCTCAGGGGAGGGGCAGTTTCTGTCACTGGGCCGCTTAGAATCGCAAGTGGTCAAAAATCTACAAAATGTGCCCAAGCGTATTTCAACTACAAACCTTAATAGCCCTGATTACTCCTGATTTAGAAAAGGCCAAAGGTGCCAAGCTTCAGGAAAACTGTGCATTCATCTTTATGCAACTTTACCATGTCAGGGAAACGAAACAAAACGTTCGTTGCAAAGACTGACTGGGCGCTAGAGTTGTGTACTTGCTGTAGCCCCCGCGTACTGTTAGGGGCACATGGAGACCCCGGAAAATCGAGGTTTACATGGGAAATACCGACACGCCTTTTCACGGAACAGGGACACTGCAGGCCCCACTACACTACGTGAGCGCGTGACGACTGGATGGACACGTGATTCTCGTCAGTCAAATCCACGCCGCTCACACCATTGTCGGCACAGACAAGCCTGTTGGGTGGCTGTTAAAAATGTTACCTGTTATTTTAAAAAATTATTTTTTTCTATTTTAATCAAACACAAGATTTTTAGAAAAAGACCCCGATAGTAAGTTGCAGCTCGGCTTTGTGCAGGACAACCTTTCTGTTAAAAAAATGCTGAGGGCTCGCTGACGCAGGAATCGGATGCGAGCGCTGGGCCTCGGTGTTCTGGAATGCGTCTCGGAACGGGGAGCGGGGACTTCAGACGCAGGGACGGAAACTGCATCTTGCCCCTAAATCCTCAGTCGCTTTCCCGCGGCAGACGGTCCATTCTGATGCGGGTTACTTGAAGTTTCTGGTGCTCATTTTCCTCCCATAATCTATCAGGCCAGTATACAAAAAACTAAAAAATAACATAACATAACATATCCCCGAGAGATGGTGAAATGAGACACATACTCTGGGCAGCCCAGTCACAGAACACTGCGCCCCAAACAGGGGGGCGGAGGCAGGGCTCCGAGTCTCCCGGATCCTTCCGGGGACCGTGCCCACGAGCCCTGTGCTCCGTCACTGCGGCGCCGGCGGGGCGTGTGGGGCAGGAGAGACGCGGCGGAGACGGTTAGTGGTAAACAGAGAACCGAGTTCCTCAGTAGTGTGTACTTGACGTTCATGCTGACGGTCGTCGACGGACGTGCAGAATATTCTCTGGGGCGGAGAGATGAGTCTGAGATAACAGGAAAACAGACGCTGAACTACGAGGACGGCTTACCCCAAACACCGTGAAATGAGAACTAGCACGAGGCGCGAGGCCTGGGAACCGCTCCTCGCCAGGCTCACATCCTGGCGGCTTCCTGGTCCTTCTCCTCCAGCAGCTGGATGAGCCGGGAGAAGCTGTCCTTCAGTGCCGCCACGTCGCCCAGCGAGCAGGGCTGTAGGATCCAGCGCTGTCCGCGCGCCAGCGGCTCCAGCTCAAAGTACTTTTTGACCTTGAGGGGGACAGAGAAGACCAGCATGTTGTTAATGACACCAGGACCTTTCTCATACCGACATGCGAAGAGTGATCAAGTAGGGGGTTTCAAGGAGAACTTGTCCGAACTGTGATGCCTAGAACTTTCTAGAATCCCATCACGGCTGTGGTTAGAATGCGGGGATGTGTTGGGTGACCCAGGAATGTTTCTTTTTTTCCTTTTTCTTCATTAAAATACATTTTTATTGATTTCAGAAAGGAAAGGAGAGAGAGAGGGAGACAGAAACATCAATGATGAGAGAGAATCATGGATTGGCTGCCACCTGCATGCCTCTCATTGGGGATCGAGTCCACAACCCAGACATGTGCCTTGACCTGGAGTCGAACCATGACCTCCTGGTTCATTGGTCGATGCTCAACCACTGAGCCACACTGGCCGGGCTGTTTCTTTGGGGCGAATGGCCCGCTTGCCACGCCATCCATACTCTTACCGGAGGTCTGATGAAGCTGAAGAGAGAACCACAGGCTCGATGACACAGGGCAAAGTACCCTGCAGATGCCAGAAAGGCCCCCGGCCATGCAGAATGCCCACAGGACCAACCTCTCACCTGTTAGCCCGTCACCTCCTGAACGGGCGACAACCTACAGCACCGTCTGCACTCGATCCTCTACTCAAGACAGTTATTTGGATCAAGCACACACAGAACAAAAATACAATTTACTCTTCTCTCGCTCCTTCCATATCTGGTATGTTTCTGAGACGGGGAAAGTGGCTTCAGGACAGAGGGTGGGAGCCGAGGGTGTGCAGGTGTAGACAAACTCGGACAAATACAGCTGCACGTGTGAGGGCTCCCAGCACGCCCTCCTGGCCCCGGTGCCACCGGGAACAATCCAGACCTAGAACTGGATGTGGTTGGATCACTGACCCGTCACGGGTGTTGCTTAGGGTGCCGGCTGGGATACCAACGAGCAGCGTCCAGAATCACCAACTCCTGGCTTCAAATACATTTCAAATCGTCATGACCGCTAGCGCCGATGGCCTTCCCTCCAAGAGCATGGTACAGTGCTAAGGTCATGACCCCGACACCCCCACGCTAACCCTCTGTATGGCCAGCCAGGGAGGTTTCCATAACAGCACACCGTTGGGACCAGCTCAGCAGAGGCATCTTCAACTCTTTCTTGGCCAACACATTTCCTTCCATCCCAGGCGTCATGGGAAACGCAAAGGGCTCCCCTCAGCCCGGAACTTTCTAGAATCCTGCCCACAGCTGTGGATCTTGATCCAAAACCACAGAGAGTGTCCCACTCGTAACGCCATTCCCAAGCAGCTTCCTTTTGCCTCGATCACCGCGAGCACCAGGCCAGTGTCGGCAGCAGAGACGCCATTCGTGGCGAGGAGATGTGCACGTCCGTCCGTGAGAAGGAGGTAGAAGCACACAGAGTTTCCTGCCAACTTAGGAACACACATGAGCGTGCACAGTGCAAGCGCGTCCCCAGGTCCTGCACAGGTGCCTGCGGGTCCTGATTCCTGTCGCCATCACTAAGAAACGAGGCCTTGGGAGTGGAGGGCTCCTGAGTGGGTCCCAAGTTAACGAAAATCTCACTCGTGGCAGAAAGTGGGCCCACGGCCCCAGGAAAACGCTGCCGGGGGCTTGTTAGAATCCCATGAGGACGCTCCCTCAGGGAGAGTGTCAGCTCCGTCCTTTTCATTTCTCTTCTTTGGGGCCCGGGAACCTCTCAACCAAGAGGATGGGAAACTGCTGTGTGACCCCAGTGCCAGGGCCCACTGCCCGGAGGACCTGCCCGTCCCGGCCGAGGGCGGCCGGCGGGGGGAGAGGAGCGGGCAGGAGGGCCAGGAAGGGCAGATGCTCAAGGCCACACTCCAGGGAGCTTACAGGCAGAGGTGCTGGCTTCTCCCAGGAGCGGGCTTCAAATGGCACCCACCCCTCCATACAGAGGCGGGAGCCTGGGCTGGTGACGCACCCGGTCACCAACCCACACGCCTCCATCAGGAGGGGCCATGGGGACACCCACGATCTGGCCTGGGAAGGAAGTCGCACCCTCGCCACAGGCCTAACCTCACCCCTAACGGACAGCGTGTGAGTATTAGCGGTGGGAAGAGGTCTGGTGGCAAGAACTCCCCGGCGATTCACACAGAAAAGGATAAACATGACCGCGCGTGTTCCCGACAAGACCTCCAAAGGGTTCGTTCGAAAATGCACAGATGCAACCTGGCAGCTGTTAACAGCTCATTTGCAAACAATGTTCGATTTACATGATCACAAAATAGGTGACATTTTGCAATTCCGGACACATACGCACGCACACACAAACACACACGCACACACATGCATGCACGTGCACAATGCACATACACATGCACACACGCGCACGTGCACACATGCACACACGCACGCACACACAGATGCACACACTCGGCGAGGTTTTAGCTCCCCATAAAGCTGCTCTCCAGGCCACTGAGGACCAGCCTTGCGTGGGGCATTCACAGACCTAAGCCAGCAGCTGCGTCTCAGGAGCCGCTCCTGTTGACCCGGAAACGAAACTCCCATCCAAGGTGGTCCCCAGGGAAGGGCTTGGGCCAAGCTGACAACCACGCTGGGAGCCCGGGACCTACTGCCATCTGACCTGCCCTGGGCACTGCTGGTGCCAGGGGTTCCTCACCGCTGTCTACTTAAAACAGGGGGGGCATGGGGGGCTTTAGGAACAGGTGAGGGGGAGGAGTGGTGGGGGGAGGCAAGGGGGGCTTTAGGGACAGGGGAGGGGGAGGAGAGGGGGACTTTAGGGACAGGGGAGTGAGGAGGCAGTGAGTGTTGTGTCTGGGAGACCGGACACACTGGTTGAACCCCATGGTGGGAGGAGGGTCTGGGTGACACAGCTGCCAGGACTGGGGAAGAGGGTGCCGGGACCCTGGGAGCCCACGTGTCCGTTGAGGGTGCCGCTAACTATGCAAGGGGAGGGGTTTGCTCATCTACACCCGCTCAGGATCCTGGGTGCAAATCTGGTATCAGGGTGTCCCCTGGGGGAGACATTCGCAGGGAAATGCTCATTGTCCGCCCTCTCTCCCACCACTGCCCCAGGGAAGTCCAACCGACAGCCCTGAACTTGGCATCGAGGGAAGCACTGCCGTGCGGGGAGCATCGGCCGGCCTCCGCGCAGGTGCAGGCGAGATGTCCCACTACCACCTGGAGCAGGTCCCCCTCCCCAGAGCCCGCCGGCCCTCAACACACCCCTCCTTTCCTCCTCTCCCCTTCTTGTCTGTGATCATTTCTGCTCCACTCTTTGCAAAGAGCAGCATTTGGGGGCCCCGGCCTCTCTGAGGGGTTATACTGGATTCTGTGTCTCCCCCGTTGGGGATGACACTCAGTGATGATTTTACTTTATTTCAAGAATCAAATACCGTCACGAGGAAGAAACCTACCCAGGCAGCACTTCTCCTGGCAATCAGAGGTGGGTGTTGAGAGCATTCTCCCTGCACGTATGGGATGGAGGCAGGGCCGGGCCAGACAGGAGAGAGAATTAACGCACGGACGCCCCACACATCAGAGACGACCAGTCGGCTCGTGTGAGACAGGCGTGGCCGGCATATAAAACGGTCTGCCGCCCAGCGAGTGTGCGTTAAGTGGCCGCTTAACTAGATGCACTCACCGTGAAATTGACTCTAGGAGCATTTTTTCAACTTAATATTCATTGATATGCACTGCCCCGCTGGGCGGGCGGGGAGGGTCCCGGCGTCAGAGTGCCCACTGGGGGGTCGGGACTCTATCTTCCGAGGTTACGAGGCATGGGGGGGGGGCATCACTCACCCACAGCTGTGTCTGCCTGAGGGGCGGCAACGGGTCGCAGCTCAGTCCCCTGGCCGGCCTGGGCTCTGTGGCCGGGCCTGAGTGTGAGGGCTGCTTCGGTCAGGGACTGCATGTGGGCACCGCGGACAGGACCCCTGCCTCAGAGCCGTGCACTCACCCCGAGGCGCTGGCGTCAGCTCACACGGGACGCCGTCATCATGGGCCCACGGTCAGAATTTTCCCAAGAAGCTCCTGTCGATGGTAACACTGGGCTTCGGTCACGCTTTCTCGTTTGCTTTTTCCGTTACACGCGTCTCCGCACCACGCACACCCTCACACGGGCGCCGCCCGGCGCCTTCCAAGAGCCCCGCTCTCCTGGGCAGCAAACTTGGGCTCCACACACAGTCCATCTCACCTTCAGATGATGACGCTCCTGCCCCCTCCCCCCCCCCCGCACCCCAGGGTGTTCCCATGAGTAAGATGGCAAACTGCTTTGCTAGTTCTCACCTGAGGATATTTTTCCATTGATTTTTTTTTAAGAGAGAGAGTGGAAGGACGGGGGAGAGACAGAGAGAAGCACCGATGTGAGAGGCGCATCGATTGGTTGCCTCCCCCGCACCCCAACCAGGGCCAGGGATGGAGCCTACAACCGAGGAAATCGAACCTGTGACCCTTCAGTCTGCAGGCCACGCTCTATCCACTGAGCCAAACCAGCCAGGGCAATAAGATGGCAATTTCATGCCAGCATTTGAAAATAAAATCATCTAACGCCGGTGCCGGCCCAACGACGGCTTGTGTTCACCATACACAACCAGGAGGTGAACGCCGGTAAGAAGGTAATATAAACAGCGGCATGGAATCGGCATTCACCCGTGTTCATTTCAGTAACGAACTGCCTGCTGCCTGGTATCCATCACACGTGGCGGGAGGGAAATGACCCTGAGCCCTTGGCAGGAGCCCATCCCGAGGGCTTGTCTTCACGCAGGAAGGAGAGGAGGTGGCAGGAGGTGGAGAGGGACACAGGCACCAGACCAGCTCCGCTTGCTGGACTCCAGCTTCTGCTCAGATAAACTCGTGTAACCGACTCCTTCTGTCATCCTCCCCTGAGGGTATTTTCCCACTGATGTTAGAGAGCGTGAAAGAGAGAGAGAAAGACAGAGAAACATCGATGTGAGAGAAACACACCGATTGGTTGCCTCCTGCACGCGCCCTGACCAGGGCCCTGGCTGGGGAGGAGCCTGCAACCGAGGTACATGCCCTTGACCGGAACCGAACCCAGGACCCTTCAGTCTGTAGGCCAATGCTGTATCCACTGAACCAAACCGGCTAGGGCAGGGGTGGGCAAACTTTTTGACTCGAGGGCCACAATGGGTTCTTAAACTGGACCGGAGGCCGGAACAAAAGCATGGATGGAGTGTTTGTGTGAACTAATATAAATTCAAAGTAAACATCATTACATAAAAGGGTACGGTCTTTTTTTTTTTTTAGTTTTATTCATTTCAAAC
>JAWPEG010000005.1:1525702-1537361 GCA_035771395.1 Myotis vivesi | reverse complement strand
CAGGGGTGGGCAAACTTTTTGACTCGAGGGCCACAATGGGTTCTTAAACTGGACCGGAGGCCGGAACAAAAGCATGGATGGAGTGTTTGTGTGAACTAATATAAATTCAAAGTAAACATCATTACATAAAAGGGTACGGTCTTTTTTTTTTTTTTAGTTTTATTCATTTCAAATGGGCCGGATCCGGCCCGCGGGCCATAGTTTGCCCACGGCTGGGCTAGGGCTACCCCTCTCTTGCAGCACCGCCCCCCCTCCTCTTAAATTAAGCTGCCAAACCAAGGACTTCCTTGAAAGCACCGAAAGACATAATTTATTAGCTGGGATTGAAGAGAGTTCCCTAAATGAGTAAATTACTCAACAGGCGAGGCCTGGAATGGCCTCCTGCCTACCTGAGTGGTTTCTATCCTTTCATGAAACATTGACTCAGACTCCAGGCGCACCTGTCCTGCTGCGCCCGGGGGGTCCACAGACCCTCGTGTACGGACAAGCTGAGCGCCGGGAGCGGGGAGCCCCCTGCTCTCCATCAGTCCCCTCCCCACCCTCTGCCAGCTGGGCTTCATTTTAAGAATTTCACACTGAATATAAAGCGCTGTTTTGACCATGTGGCTCCAGAAATGTGAGTTTAGTGTCTATTCAGCTCGTACCCAAGTGACTGACAGACAGTGGAGAGGCTAACCAACCGGACACGGGAGCCTCTGTCCGCAGGTTCCTACGTGTCCGCGTCCCCGAGGGACGGACGGCGCCCGCATGCGTCCTGAGCAGAAAGCAGCCCCCAGCAGGGCTGCCTCAACCAGCCTGAGTTTCTCGGATGATGGATGAGAACGGCATCTCCCGAGAGGAGCGTGTATGCGTGACACCCCCTCCTGAGACCTCCTGAGCAGGGACGCCCTCAGACTCGGGCAGGCCTGGCACCCAGCTGCCCCCTGCACCAGGCAGGCTCGGGTCCAGGTCAGACAGAGGAGACGCTGAGCTCAAAACAGACACGTCCCACCCCCTTCCTGCCCCTGGAGCATCTTCACATCCCCCAGTGGACACACAGATGCGCTTGTGAGCAGACTTTGGAGACCATGAAACATGCGTAAAACACGATGCAGCTGCTCCTGCGGGCAGGCTGCCCCGCCCCCCCCCGGGGCAAAGGCTACTCGGCGCAGCGACCTCTGAGGACGGGAGACCAGCTACAGGTCACGCGAGTGGAAATGTTCAGTGGGCACAGAGATGAATGACATGGACCATGACTCCGGGTCCTCTTGTTGGTGTTGGGGGGTGACCCTCAGGAAAGGGAGGTCACAGAGGTCAGAGAAGGCACCTGTCTGACGCACAGCGGGGTTGCCACAGCCATGCCCACCAGAGCCGCACCCGGGGACGCGGGGCACAGCGGGAGGGGCAGGCGAGGCCTCTGGGAGCTGCTGTGCTGGCTCCCTTCGCCATCTCCGAAGCACGCGTGAGGCATGTGTCTCTCACTTTTATTGGCTCAACAATGTTTAGCAGATTGTCACACACACGTCACGGGAGACCGTCACAATTTTATCCGTTGCTTTTCAAGCCGTTCTTAGTGTGACTGTAATGATTCCAAACAGCACTTTAAACTGTTCAGATGAATCGGAAATAAGATTCATTCCAAACGGCTGATGGGAAAGAGATTCTTCGAGTCAGATTTTAGAGCCAGAGGCCAGGTGCAGCCTCTCGTTTACACATAACGAGACGGAGCCCAGGTGGGCGCAATGGCCACCCCCGGTCAGCATGGGATGGAGGGGGTGCGGGGGGGAGGCCCTGGCGTGAACCAGCCTCCGAACACCCAGCCTCACTTTCTTCCTGCCAACGGCCAGCCCCACACTGCCTGTCCCCCCACAGCCCCTCCCCAGCTGCTCCCTAACCCTACCTGCCTGTCCCCAGCATAGGAGCAGCTCAGATAGTGGTGGTGCCTGGGGGCAGGGGGGCTGCGGGTCCCTCCCACAACCACTGTCTGCACTTCCTGGCCCTCCTCCCTCCTGTGCAGGCGTCTTTCTGCCAGTTCTACCCAATGCAATGCAGTGGGCGAGCCCCGATGCCCGAGTCCGTGTCCTGAGCTCACGGAGAAGGTGAGCGATCCATTCAACCCAAGAGGCTGCTCCCTAACAGGATGGGACGGATTGGATGGAATGACCGTCAGGTCCCCAGGGACGCTCCTCCCATGGCCTTTGATAAAACCCGCTTCCTCTCCAGCAACGTGTTCAAGATGGCTAAATTCTTCATCTTCACTGACCCACGTGCCCTAAAAGACATCAGCGTGTTTCTGGAATATTCTGTTTCCCATGGTGCTTGCTGATGGGAGATCACGCCCATCACGTAGCCGGCTCCCTGAAGGGAAGGGACGCGTTGGACTGGACAAGCCCCCACAAGCACGGACCACGTGCGCTGTGCACCTGAGCCCACGTCCTGCTCCTGACGCGGAGCACGGACATGGAGCCCCCGGCCTGGGGCTACAGCTGGAGGCTCAGCATTGAAAGCAGGGGACCCGGAGGCCACAGGCCGAGGCCGGGGAGTTGGGACGGAGCCCCAGGCAGGACCCCCTGTGCCTGGCCCAGGGCAGAGGCAGCTCAAGGTGGTCAAGTTCAAATGCTGGCTCTGCCCTCTGCCGACTACGTGACCCTGGCGTGTCTCCTATCCGCCCTCCCGTGAAAGACGGTGGTGGTAGGTGCACGCAGCCCGAGGCTCCCCTGGCAGGACGCCAGCCCACGGTCAGTACAGCCGTGGCCCCTTCCCTTCCCCGCCACTCACCCCAGGAATAACACAGAGAGCAATGCACTTTCCCACACTGTCCCCACAGGGTCCTCGCAGCACCGACTCTCGACGGAGCCGGAAAACAGGACCGACTGGGCCGGGCGACCGCGTCTCCGGCTCCAGCCACAGGCGCTCGAGCGGGTGGGTCCGGGTCATGGCAGCTTCCAGGGGGGCGTGGGCGCGCCCTGCACACCGGGCCTCTGCACACCGTCGGGGCTGCCGAGCTGGGGAGACGCTCCTGGCTGGGCAGACGCACTCCGCACGGCTCGCTGGCGCGGCTGCCTCACTGCTGTGGCTACTGCACAGACACGCGTGGCTGTGGGAGACCAGCTCGCCCTTCGCTGCCCCCAGAGCTCAGTTTTGTCCATCAGTGTTTTTATTCCCACCCAGAAAGGCAGACGTGGCCCACGCCCGTTCGTTGCTATGTTACAGAAAACCACAGCTGAGAGCGTTTCAAACGACGACGTACAGCTGATAAGGAGGGGACTTTGCATTTATTGAGAGAGAACCGGGCAAAGATGCAGAAAACATGCACTAGGAGATGAGAGGAGTGGGGAACCAACCCTCACCGGCTCCGTACCAGCTGCCCCGGGGGGGATGGGGGGGGGGCGGGGGGTGAGCCACCGGAACCCGGCACCGCCCGCCAGCCGGCCCTGCCCACAGCTCCCTCCTGCGAACAGTTTGCCAATGGCTCTTACCTCTGGCACAAAGACCAGTTACAAAACAGACCTGCTATTCCCAGCCCAGGCCTTCTAAATAACAAATAAGCAAAAAAGAAAAAAATCGGTAATCGGATCCCTGTCTGGGTTGAGCAATGAATTTACGCCAATGAAGCTGTGCTCCGTACTATAAACACCCTGGAAGCCGTGAGGCTGGCCCGGGCCTGGCGGCAGCCAACCCAGGCACTGAGGGAGGGCAGGGGGATGCAGCCAGGTCTGTGGTCGCTGTCACTCACTGTCGCCTTGGGTGCAGGTAGCACTGGACGCAGGTCCCTGTGATGGGAATGGCGCCCGTGAGCTGCGTCCAGTGCCTGGCAATAACGAAGCAGGCCACAGGGAACCGCGATTAGCAAATAGAGGCTAAAAGTGAGACTGTCAAAGATGAGGAGCTCAGGAAATTGCACGTCGTGTGCACAGGAGCTGGGCGAAGGACAGGAGCGCCCCTCCGTGTCGATCCGCTTCCAGGAATCGGGGCCCGGCTGGCCACCCCTCAGCTCCCAGGGTGCCCGCACCCAGGGGGTATGGATGGACCGAAAGGAATTTACAGAAGCAGCAAAACGTAAGGCCACGGCCATCCCAGGGCCGGTGCCGCGGTTTACGACAGAGAAACATGCAAACCTTTTCTCCGGCACCGCACCAGCGGAGCGTCGCGGCCGTGATCTGGGAGCAAGTTCAGACCCTTTTCCAAAAGCAGCTCCAACCCACCTCTGCGTCACCTTCCCAAGACTCTTCTAAAGGCGGGGCTGCGGGCCTGGCAGGAAGTACCCCGAGAAGAGGGGCTCATAGGACGTGGAATCTAGGAGGGAAACCACGTAGGCTCGGGGAGGGGAGAGTGTGAGCGCCTTCCTCCTGACCCAGCAGGAGGGAAAGCAGAGAGGAAGCGAATAGACCTGATGGACGATACCTTCCAGGGTTGTCCAAACAGACGCCACGGCCAAGGACCTCTGCTACCCAGAGTCAAGAGCCGATGCCCCTCAAAGTGGCCGGGCTCAGCTCTAGAAGGTGATGGAGGCCGAGAGACCATCTGCTCACAATGGCACCTGCAGGCACCCCCGATCTGGCGGGAGGAGCACCCAGACTCAGGGCGCCTGGAGGCTGTGAGTGGTGCTGTGGGCACAGCCCCTCGGCTCGCTCAGCCGTTCTTGTGGTTCCCGCAGTTTTCCTGGAGAGGACGCCCTGAGATCAATCGCGCTGGGACGCTAATGGACACGGGCCGAGCACAGCTACGGAATGAACGAGCTCTCGGACAGGTGTCCGTGGAAAGGTTTCCTCCGGCCAGGAGATGCGTTGCGCTGACCGATGAAAATGCTCCCTCTAGAGCAGTGGTTCTCAACCTTCTGGCCCTTTAAATACAGTTCCTCATGTTGTGACCCAACCATAACATTATTTTCGTTGCTCCTTCATAACTGTCATGTTGCTACTGTTATGAATCGTCATGTAAGTATCTGAGATGCAGGATGGTCTTAGGCGACCCCTGTGAAAGGGTCGTTCAACCCCAAAGGGGTCACGACCCACCGGTTGAGAACCGCTGCTCTAGAGTGTCATCTCACCCTTCACCCGACCTTCAGCTACAACAGGGGCAGTGAGAGGCACTGCATGGCCGCGCCACTGCGCCAGGGGGACCCGCCTGTGGGGCGGAGGGGGGCACTGGCCTGGGGGGACCCGCCTGCCGCGGGCTGCGTGCTCCCTGGAGGCAGGGGGCGGCCATTCTGCTTAAGGCTCCCCATGTCACTCACAAGCAATCTCAAGTACACAACTGCACACCAACTTGAAAGTGTAATTTTTATTGTTTAACCGAAATTCCAGGGAGGACAGCAAATAAATGGAGGGAGAGATGGAAGCCCGGCCACAGAGAGCTCTTAAATAAACGCAACAGCTGCCGGCAGCAGGCGATTTAGCTAAATGGACATTAAACTTTTACTACGTGACACATCCATCTTGCCCCACAGCTCGCGAGAGGCGGTTCCCGAGCAGAGCTAGGCCGCGGAGGGGAGGGCGGCCTCCCGGTCCGGCACAGTTAAAGCCCCCCCTCCCCCGCCGCCCCCTCCCTCCCCGGCCTGGCCTCCTGCCCAATCGCGGCCCTACTTTGCTATCTGTCTGCTGGAGAGGCTCTAAAACGCCAATAAAAACTAAGTGTTCGCCGCTCCCAAGGCGCCCGCCCAGGGAGGCCCGAGCGCGGGGCTAGTCTCTCCCAGGACGGCTGGCCCCTCGGACTTCACGTCCAATGGCAGCGGTGCAGCGTTGACGCTGAGCAGTGGCGGCTGTGATCCGACCTAAAAACACTGACCAATTATGCAGAGAAGGGCGCTATGGGCGACCCCAGGGCCTCTCACAGATGGGGCATTTTCCAGAAACGTCCTTGATAAAGACGGGGAATGGCCGGGTCCCTGGGGCAGCGCGTCTCCGTCTCAGGCTCCCACCCCACTGGGCGGAGCAACGTCCCAGGGAAGAGTGAAGCCACTTAGTGAACGAGGTGGAAGGAGCTGTGAAGTCACAGTGGCCCACGGGGTGGCTGGGTTCCTGGTAGACACGCGCATCCAGCCCTAGCTCGGCCGCCGCCCCTGGTCCCGACCATGGTTTCCCTTCCAGCCTCTCACCCACAAGCGCCATCTGGTGACGGGCGGGCTGCGCGTGCGAGGGACGGAGGTGGGCAAGGGGCCGCCTCACACAGGTTCAGGTTATGGACGAGAAGGACAACAAACACACACAGAATCCTATCCAGGTGCCGGTGGACAGAGAGGTCAGAGGCAAGCCAGCCCTCCCCGGGCGCCGGCCCGCAGCTGGACGTGAGGTTCCTACAGGAGACCCACTGTGCGCTGCACACAGTGGGCTCGCAGCGAGTCCTGGAGAGAAGTCTCTTCACAGGGGATGGACTGTTCTCTGGGCTCCTGGGTGAGTTTGGGGGCCAACTGATAATGGGGGGATGGATTCGGCCTGACAGCACATTCCTCCAAAGCAAACGGCGACAGCAGGAACCCTAGACACCCTCAGACATGTACCTGCAGTCCCGGAGGAGAGAGAAAGAGCAGACAACAGGAAATCGTGTAAGAGAGAGTAGCCTTAGAAGGAGAAGCGTGCAGAGACCTAAGACAATCATGTCTCTCTTCGTAAACATCCTCACGTCGGGCCCCAGTCCTCAGACGTGATGCAGGTAACAGCGGGGGAAGCGACCGGGGGCGCCACACCTGCCCGCGCAGGGCTCCCCGCGGTTTCACGCATTTATCCCGAATTTCACGATGTCGGGTGGCTCTGCTCACGTCAAGCTGAAGATGATGCTCAGAGGAAGGTCTGGGCTGGAAAGTGGGGACGCTGTTTGAGAGCCGCGTGGATGGCGGGGCACCCCGGTCTCGCCGGGAAAACCAGTGCTGGGATCACTCCAGGGTCCAGGCTGCTGGTCAACCTGAGTTCCAGCCTTCCAGGTGCTGCCTGTGTGACCTGAACAACCTCTCCATCCTCGCCTGAGGTATGACACACCTATCTCTCGGGGTGTGGGGTTCACAGACATGTCCACAGAGTCCGTGAGAGCTGCTATCGCTGCTGCTGCTGTTGTTACAAGGAACACGGGATTCGGGAGTTCCTGAGAGCCAGGCTGCCTGGTGTTCCCACTGTCAGCACATCTGTGTTGCACAGGACCAGTGACGGGCAGGTGAGCAGCGATGGGCAGGTGGGCAGCCAGGGGGAGGTGAGCAGAGATGGCAGGTGGGCAGCGATGGACAGGTAGGCAGTGATGGGGAAGGTGGGCAGTGATGGGGAAGGTGGGCAGTGATGGACAGGTGGGCAGTGATGGGGAAGGTGGGCAGTTATGGGGAAGGTGGGCAGTGATGGACAGGTGGGCAGTGATGGGGAAGGTGGGCAGTGATGGACAGGTGGGCAGTGATGGGCAGGTGGGCAGTGATGGGGAAGGTGGGCAGTGATGAGGAAGTGGGCAGTGATGGACAGGTGGGCAGCGATGGGGAAGGTGGGCAGCGATTGGGAAGGTGGGCAGTGAGGGCCCCAGGGTGGGGTGAGGAACCACTGGGACTAGACTCTGCTTCCTGCCCGGCTGCCCCCACCACCCTCGCTACCTCTCACTGATTTCACTTTAAAGAGACTGAATTAATCCCCGAGATTGCTAATCAAACTCAAACCAAATAAGGAAAGAACTGTCCCTCTTTGCAGAGAACCGTGAAACAGGAAGGAATGCAGAAAACACGCTTCTGGAAACAAATCAACAGAAAGAACTCAATCCTCTTTGGGTACAAATATCCCGGAGGGAACCCAGAACCTGAAAGAACTGAGAAACACCCACTGCATGGTGCCCGGCCAAGAGCCCCCTCACCCCGTCTGCAGGTCCCCCACGCTCAACGCCATGGCCTGCACCTCTGGCACAGCGACCGATCGAAAGGGGGCCTTCAGCCCCCAACCACAGATATCCTCGCTGACAAACTAAGTATCCAGGAGATAAAAAGTTATAGAGGATTCCACAGACACACACACACACACACACACACACACACACGCTCACACACGCATATACATGCACACAAATGCGCACATGCACATACACACATGTGCATACTCACACACATGCTCATACACACACTCGCACACACACATGCCCACACATGTGCGATCACACACACACAAATGCTCACACACGTGCACACACACGCGCACACTGTTAGCTGTGATGGCAGTTCAGCACCCCCCTCAGGTAGCGCGGAGGCCAGAAACGAGGAGGCCACAAGTACACGGAGTCTCTCACGTGCAGCTCTTTCTATTTTTTCTTTTGTTGTTGTTTTAGATATAAAATGTGGCCGATCCATCTCTCTCCTTGGTTAGCATTGTTTCAAAAAGTCGAAATCTTAACCTGGCTAATCCCACCTGTGACACCCTTCCCGAGGGGTCTCCCCACACCCGCCTGCACATGCTCTATTTATGGTCCAGAAAGGAGGAGGTCGGGTCCCAGTCCCGCACACATCCCCGCAAGCGAGCAAGCGCCACTGCGGGGCCTGCTGCCGCCTCTCGCTCAGCCCGGGTGGTGGGGACATTTTTATAAATTCTTCTTCTCGGGGTCTGTGTGCTCATCGCCCTGTCGTCTGCCCTCAGGAGCCTCCGTTTGCGTTTCTGTGTTTAGATTCCTCGGGATGAACAAAATCATTTGTGCGGCTGTGACCTGGGTTCATGGCACGCATGTGGGAGGTGCACATGGGAGGTGTCCGAGGTTTCCTCCGTCGGGCCCTGCGCACCAAGGCCCTGGGCTCACCAGGACGATGCCTTGATTGTACATGTTTCTAGAAGACACTTCCCTCAACCACCCAAACTCAGCCTCTTTCAAACACCAAACCGGGCCGATCTCGGAAGAGCTGGCGGGGGGGGGGGGGGGGGGGGGGGGGGGGGGGGGGGGGGGGGGGGGGGGGNNTCTCGGAAGAGCTGCCCTGCCCCCCCCCCCCCCCCCCCGGACCACAGAGAAGCCTTGTCCTGAAAGCTTCCCCGGGAAAGCGCCCCCTCGCCCGCCTCCCCGCGGTGTGCTCAGGGGTCAGCACAGCAGCCTCCTCGCTTCTAGAAGCCGGCAGGTCCCTGCAGCTTTTCTGTATGAGAGGAAACGTTCTGTTTGAAAGTCGTAAGAATAAATCGCTCAAGTGCGTTTCCTTCCCACAAACACCTGCCACTCAGCCATGTGGACAAAGACAGGCAGAGTTTGGGACACGAAGCTCGCCCGGGGACAAGCACCTGGCCCCTAGGCTTCCCGTCGCCTCCCCGACGTCAGGCAAGGCAGACCATCGCCCTGACTCCCGGGGCTCCTTCCCGCGTGCTGCCTGCTCGGAGGATGCCAGCACGGTCACCGGCGACAGCCAGGGGGCGGGGGGGTGGGGGGTGGGAACAAGGGGGGACCTTAACCACGCGATGGTCGACTGGGAGCCAGCATTGGGCAGCGGAGGACCGTCAGCCACAGCTTCACTTTTGCAAATGGGAAGTCGGATACTGTATTGCTCACTCCCTATGCTCCGTACATTCGAAGTCTTGTGGATTCATAGCCACAGGAGACTACAATTGAGCACTCTAGGGTTCTCACATGAATGCGCAGAATCTGTAATGTGGATGTGCCACCCAGAGATTTATCCACAAAGAGGAAAAACACTGTTATTTTTGTTTTAAAACTAAACAAAGGTCGTAATTTAAAGACCCCGGCCGGCCAGCCCTGCCGGCTGCGCCATCCCACAGGGAGGGACAGAGCACGCCCCACTGTCTTAATCTGTTCAGAGAAGAAGGTCGCCCGGTTTTCTCTCTGCCTGTGAGCAATTCGGCAAAACTAAACTTTGAAGGAGATCGAGAGCGGAACTCAAAGGGCAGAGACGGCCGAGGAGAAGCGGGCGGCCCTGGGGGGGGGGGGTGGCTCCTTGCACACACTTTAAAGAATATACTTTTATTGATCTCAGAGAGGAAGGGAGAGGGAGAGAAATATCAATGATGAGAGAGAGTCATGAATTGGCTGCTCCCTGCACGCCCCCTCCTGGGGATCAGCCCGCAACCCGGGCCTGTGCCCTGACCTCCTGGGTCACAGGTCCACACTCACCCGCTGAGCCAGGCCGGCCCAGCTATTTCTCAACTTCTATAGACACGGGGCCTCCATTTAACGGAGCGCGATTATGGGTTTTAAAAAAGGAAACATGCCTGACTTCTGGAACTTTCATGTTTAACATGGAAAATAGAAAGAGCGTCTCTAACATGACGTCCAGCCACAGCAAACATCACTGAGAACCCGCTGCGCAGCTGGCCCGCCTCAAGGTGCCACGATGGTTTTATTTTCTGCAAAAACAAACCGGGTCAGGCTTTAGGAGGAAAAGTGTTTATTGTGATGCTCATTAAAGCGGACTGATTAATTACATGGTTTGTCCACAGGGGTCCTTTGAAATGCCTGGGAGATGAATATTTTATGACTTATTTTCATAGTAATGAGATTTGGCAGATTTTTACCTTATAAAACCTGCATGGCTTATTTCACCATCTTATTTATTAGTGACACCAAAGCACTCACTATTCCTTTCCCCTCCTCCTTTTCCGTCATTTCTGCATGATTTTGAAAGAGAGGATACTTACGATGCAAGATCTGCCCTCACACCCATAAAGCCATGGCCCGATTCGCAGTAAAATGTGCCCACGGTACTTAGAAACGCAGTGTTACAGACACACGGAGACTGGCTGTTCTTCGAGGACAGGAAGAAACAGACACAGGTCCTGCGACCCCCGAGGCTGCCTCCTGCTTCAAGGAGGTTGGGTCAGTCTGCAGAAACGCCCAGAGTGAGGTCGTAATTAAAAATAAACGAGGCCAGGAGGACTGGGTCCAAACTGTCTTATGCGTCAGCAACGGTTTCCAAGTGGCTCACCAAGGGCGGGGTAGGATGAGCGCGGCCAGCACAGGGCGCACAGGAGGAAGCTGCCCTGGCTGATTCCCCAAACGGGAGTCGCAGACGAAAGCGGCGGGTCCTCTCGAGGGGACGGTGGACAGAGCGGTGGGCATCGCACGTCGGGGTCCTGCTCTGAGCTGTGGGCGGTTTCTCCCTTTCTTCCCCCCCGCCCTCCCCTCAGCTCCCACCCCAGGGGGGCCGCTCCGTGGGGTGCTGCAGGGTGCACGCCTCTGAGCCTCCAGCCTCCACTGGTGCCTGATGGGAGAGACGGCAGGGGCGCCGCGGGGAGCCTGAGCTCTGAGACAGCAGGCCCAGGATCTCCAGACTTGGACCAGGAAACATCTCGCCATCGTAGAGGCAAACACTAGCGATGGCGCTGATGGGACCAGGATATCTTAGAGCAGCGGTTCTCAACCTGTGGGTCAAGACCTCTTTGGCGGTCGAACGACCCTTTCACAGGGGTCGCCTGAGACCATCCTGCATATCAGATATTTACATGACGATTCCTAACAGTAGCAACATGACAGTTATGAAGGAGCAACGAAAATCATTGTATGGTTGGGTCATAACATGAGGAACTGTATTTAAAGGGCCAGAAGGTTGAGAACCACTGTAGAGGTAGGCAGTGAAGACAGGCAGAGAGAGATCTGTGCAGGTGTGTGAGGTGGAGAAGGACGGAAGCAGGTGGGTGAGTGTGGAGGGGGGACATCCCTGAGCAGGTGGGTGAGTGTGGAGGGGGGACATCCCTGAGCAGGTGGGTGTGGAGGGGGGACATCCCTGAGCAGGTGGGTG
>JAWPEG010000005.1:1470552-1525273 GCA_035771395.1 Myotis vivesi | reverse complement strand
TGGAGGGGGGACATCCCTGAGGTGGGTGAGTGTGGAGGGGGGACATCCCTGAGCAGGTGGGTGAGTGTGGAGGGGGGACATCCCTGAGCAGGTGGGTGAGTGTGGAGGGGGGTCCATCCCGGGAGCCCAGAGGCAGCTGGGAATGAGGGCCACTCACCCGAGGAGAAGTGGCCTTTCACACAGAGGGACTTGGGTTTTAAAAATGCACAGGAACACCCAGCTGCAGAGAGTTAACAGCTCTGCAAGGCAGGACCCTACCTTCGCAGCAGCAGCTGCCTCTGGGAGGCGAGGAGGGGGACACATGAAACACAGCAGAGCCCAGAGGCTGTTGGAAAACTGAGTCACTTTCTCCCATTAGACACAATGCAGAGTGAATTAATCAATTCAGCCCCCAAATGATTCCACTTCAACCTTTCTGATACACCACATGTCTATTGTACTGTTTAACCTATAAACAAACACTTCTTAAAAAAAGGACATGAAATGTCAGTGAAAATTTAACAAAAAGGAAAGGGAATGTACAGTAAAACATGGAAATTTAACAATAATTATTAGCAGCAGCAAAAGCAAAACAACATGAAACTCTTCCCAGCACAGCAGGTGCCTGGGACCAACCGGAACAAAACGGTGAGAAGAGGACGGTCAGAAGCAGCGGAGTCCTGGTGCCCAGCGGTGGCCGCGGCGGGTCAGCCCTCTGTGGGTTCGCGGGTGTGACTGCCGCTTTCCGAGGAGGTGGGGAGGGAGTGGCTGGGCTCCGGGGTGCAACTCAGGGGGCTGCCGGCCCTTGGCCCAGGCTCAGCCCCCACACAAGGCCAGCTCTCTCTTCTCCTCCCATCCTCGCAGCCCTGCCCCCTGCTCGCCCACGGGGCCTGGGCCCCATGCAAGTCGGCTCTGTGCCCGTGGCCGCCCGCTCTCACCCGCCGTCTCACAGCCCACCGCGGCACCCAGCCCCGCACCCAGTGTCTGCAGTGGGCACAGCCGCGCTTGCGGTCACCGAGCTGCCCACGGGCCTCAGCCATGCACCGACCTCAGTCCGGTCAGTTTCTCTCCCAGATTACAAGCCCTCAGAGCAGGGTCTGCCTCTCCGCAGCGTGATCTCCAGGGAGTCAACGCCGTGTGTTCAGGTCAAGGTTGAGCGTGTAACCTCCAAACAGATGATTTCACTTGCTTGGCTTTGCTGGCTCAAGCTCTCCCCACGCAGGCCTTCGCAACACGCTGAGAAGTGCGAAGCAGGGACGGGACATAGAGGGAAATTCACGCGAGTAAACACCCCAGCTCTCCTGCAAACGCCACGTGAGAAAGAGCAGCAGCGACATTCCAGGGCACCTGATGAATGAGCTGGGAAAACAAAGAGGTTTATACAATCTAAGATCCCGACGGCAGAAACACATAAATGTATACTTAAGCCTGAAATATATGGCCGCTCCTATTAAACGTAAAGTCAAATAGATTTACGTTGAAGTAAAATGTAGGCTCCGCGTCCCACTAACCATAAACACAGGCACTCCGCGTGGGCAGGGCCCTCGGATGGCCCTCGCTTTGCGGACGGAGCCGCTGCAGCGGAAACAGGCCCGCCTGGGTGACCCCGACCTGCACCCCGAGCTGCGTGCCGTCGGGAGGCCCAGCCCTTCCACGCTTGGGGTCCTCTCGTGTGAGCCAGAGACCACGTCGGCGTGAGGCCTGAAGGAGGCAGCACTGGGATGTGTGATGTGAGGATGAAACGGGACCCTGAACGAGGAGGGCCTGGCACCGGGCTCCGGGCAAAATGGGCAGGAAGGTCAGGGATAGCGTCTTTGCCTGGCAGCGCAGTGGCGTCTGCTTAAAAGCCCTAATTTGAAAAGTATAGGGTGTCCCAAAATTCATGCAAGATTTGAATTTTGTGTGAGCATTAACAACAACAAAAATAAAAGCCTAATTTTACTTGGTTTATTGAATCAGATTCTAATATCTGTTGCCCTTTGATTTCGATCCCTTCAATTTGATAAGCATCACCAAGTACCAATGATGGCCCAGGAGCAGGGACAATGAAGACCAATGAAGACCACGGCTTTGCATCTGTGCCAGCAAAGCCGTGGAGGCCATTTACCCGGTGTGCTATTCCATACATAACCCTATACTGTATACTTTATGAATCAATAAAAAATTTACAATTTTTAATTATAAACCTGTGTTTTCTATCAAAATTATTTCTTGCGTGAATTTTGGGACACCCTATAAAACATGTTAACAGAATCCCACAGGATTGGGGGACCCCGGCCCGGCTTCTCTAGGGGGCCCGGCATGCAGCGTTCCAGGAAAAGGCAAGGCTCCGTTAGGGATGGGGACGCTGTGGCCAGGATCCTGAAAACTATCACTAACAGCCACTCGTTTTGGAAAAACAGGTCTGAAGTCACGTGTAGACAACGGGGGAGACGGAGACTCCGTCTGTGAAAGCCGCCCCGCCCCGTCCCGGGTCCTGACTGAGGAGCCACTGGAGCTGCCCGTGTGCACTCTTCACGCCTGGGAGGGAGCGCGAGGAAGGACAGGGCCGATCACACTCAGGCGGGGCTCACCCTGACAGCCGCTCCCCTGCAGGCTGCACGGAGAGGGGTGCACAAACCCAGCCGCGCAGGGGAGACCCCATTAGCGTGAGGTGAATGTGATACGCATAAGGGCCGGGCTGGGACCGAGGCAGAGGAAGCCAATGGCCGATCGTGCTAAGTCTGGGCTTTGTTCAACTCGCTACATCAGAGTCTGCCCCGTCTTAAGCAGTAAACACCCGTGCAGCCCAAGAGAAGGAAAAATACCCTCCGGCTCGGCCAGCGTGGCTCAGGGGCTGAGTGGCAACCCTGGAACCGAGAGGTCACGGGCTGGATTCCCCGTCAGGGCACAGGCCCTGGTTGGGGACTTGGTCCCCGGTGGGGGCATGCAGGAGGCAGCTGATCCATGATGCTCTCTCATCGCTGATGTTTCTGTCTCCCTCTCCCTTCCCCTCTTTTTAAAAATCAATAAAAACACATTTTAAAATTAAACTAAAGTAAATAAAGCTCTGAGTAGAGTCGGTCCTCGAATACCTCATTTCACTCAGTGTCCTTTCACTGCAAGGTGGATGAGATGCTGCAGGAGCCCTTGTTTCTATCAACTGGCTGACGGCAAAGCTGGCTCTGGTGTGTGTCACTTCTCCAGTTGCATGAACCTGTCATCGCCATTAACTAAAAAGTGAGGACTGAGTGGGAGTGTGCCTGTGTGTGCGGGTGAGTATATGTGAGAGTGTGTGTGGGAGTGACTGTCGGTGTCTGTGTGTGTGTGTGAGTGAGTGTGTGAGTGGAAAGTGAGTGTGAATGTGTGAGAGAGTGTGTGTGTGTGAGTGTAAAGTTTGAGTGTGAATGTGTGTGTGTGAGAGTGTGTGTGAGCGACTGTGGGTGAGTGTATGTGTGTGAGAGTGTGAGTTGAGGGTGTGTGTGTGTGTGTGTGTGTGTGTGTTGAGGGTGTGTGTGAGTGTGTGGGTGTGTGAGTGTGTGAGTGTGTGAGCTGAGCGTGGGAGAGAGTGGGAACGAGGGAGAGGGACCCCATGATGTCCCCTCCATCTGTGGATAGAACACGCCGCCCAAGCACAGGCCTCCCCTTTTCTCCTTCCCTGAGTGGGAATCAAACCCGGGACCCTGGAGTCCACAGGCCGATGCTCTATACACTGAGCCACCTGGCCAGGGCGATGGGAAAACTTAACACGTGAACCACCTCTCCTGTGACAGGGCTGCTATAATGTGACGATGGTGTGACTGTGTGACAAGCCGACCATGTGACCGATCCTGCAGCCCTCAGTCCATGCAAGGACAGAGCCCCAGACAGTGGGGAAGAGCCACTGCTCACCCGTCAGCACGTGGTCTCCTGGGGTCGGCGCTGGGGGTGCGGTGCAGTGGGGTGGGGGTGGGGGGCCCGGAGTTCGGAGCGAGCCTCTATTTTGGACTCTAAGTTCAGTCTCTGCACAGCTTTGGGCACCTGACTGCCATCCATACCGATGACTCCTCCGCTCAAGGATGGAGCAGGGTTTAAATGGGGCTCTATCAGAACCCACTGTGGGCGGCCAATGGAAACAGCCACCACCCTTCCTGTGCGCCAAGAGCCCCACCCACGCTGCTCGGGTTCATCCTCTTTCTTAGCAAAAGCCCTTACATGTGGGTAGGTCCTAGGGACCCTATGCCGTGTTCCCACCGTGATCCTGGGGAGGCTCCCCTGGGCTTTCTTGAACGGAATGTCCTTGGTGTTGAGCGTGCCCTAAGGTGTTCCTGCACCAGCCCAGCTGAGGAGTGAGAGGAACTGGCAAATAAAATCGCGGGGACCAGGCACCCGCTCAGGGGTCGCAGGCCGCCCAAGCAAGGTCCAAGGCCAGCCCACTGCCCGACCCTGCACAGCCGCTGGACTAGGAATGGCTCTTACACTTTTATTCTTAAAATCTTTATTGGTGAAAGTATTTATACATCCTCCCTTTCCCCCCATGAACCGCTTCCAGCCCACTTCCGTCCCCCACCCCCAGACCCTCACCACCCCATTGTCTGTGTCCCTGGGTGATGCTGCAGGTAGGCATACAAGTTCAATGCCTGATCTCTTCCCGGCCCCCCGACCCCCTCCCGCCTTCCCTCTGAGGTTCAACAGTCTGTTCATGCTTCTGTGTCTCTGGGTCTATTTTTGACAATTTGGTTCATAAGATCCCACCTATGAGTGAGGTCATGTGATCCTGGTCTTGTTCTGACAGGCTGGTTTCGCTCAGCATGACACTGTCCAGGCCCCTCCCTGCTGCTGCAAAGGGTACGCGTTCTTTCTTTTTCACACTTCTAAATGGTTGAGAAAAAAATTCAAAATCATAGCTTTTTTGACGTGTGGCCATCAGATGACATTCATGCCTCCCTGTGCACACGCAGTGGACTGGCTGGCACGCAGCCGCACTGCCTGGTAACGTGTGTGGCACCTGGGTGCCCAGAGCCGGGCAGCTGGAACTTTGAGTGCAGCCCGCAAAATCAAACATATTAACTACCTGACTCTACAGAAAAGTTGGTGGGCCCCCCACTCCCTTGGAGCTTCCAATGCCCCATGTGACGTGGGCTAATTTGTTTACTTTTTCTAATCCATCCTGGATCAAGCCCTGCTTCTACTGAAACAAAACGATGCGTCCGGGGCTGCAGCGATGTCAGGCATCACCCGTTTCCCGGTGCCTGCTCTCAATTTCCGTCCCCATCGTGCCGCAGATGGCACACACGCGTCTCGGCCCGGCCCCGTCCACAGGCCGCCTTTTAATATATTTTTTTATTGATTTTTACAAAGAGAAAGGGAGAGGGATAGAGAGTTAGAAACATCGATGAGAGAGAGACATCGATCAGCTGCCTCCTGCACACTCCCTACTGGGGATGTGCCCGCAACCCAGGTACATGCCCTTGACCGGAATCGAACCCGGGACCCCCCAGTCCGCAGGCCGACGCTCTATCCACTGAGCCAAACCAGTTAGGGCCACAGGCCACCTTTTAAAAAGCAGGGATCCAGAACCCAGAACCCCTCCCACAACCGTCCCACAGATGCCCGCAGCTCTGGGTGCCGCGCTCACTGAAGACATCCGCTCACTGAAGACATCGGCGTAAGCCAGTGCCCCCGCGTCCTGGGTCCCCCTTTCCCGCGCAGCGGTGTTCTTGAGTGTGACACTTTGAGATGATAACAGCTGTTCCTCCCCAACCACTGGCCCAGGATATAAAAATTTTACTCTTCTCCTAGGCTTTGGATTAAAAAAAAAAAAAGTTCACTTACATGTCATGCTTTGGGGAATGGTAACTCCAATTTCATAAATAAAACGATGAGTCCAAATGCTGTTCAGACGACCTGTGCTGTGATTTTAGAAGCTGTGAGTGAAGCTGCCTGTCCCCACACAGGCCGAGCAGATTTCTCCTGCTGTTGCGTTTTAATAGCGAATTCCTTGGCAGGTCAAAGGCCACGCCAGCCAAGGGAGAGGACACTCTGGCTTCGCTCTGCGTCTTAAAACACGGGGTGAGGCAATCGTCACCACACACAACCTCTTTATTGGTCTATGTTGCATCCTGATTTCCTTTCAAACCCCCTTCCTTATCTCGCAAGCAAAACACTTATTTCATCCTACTGTGATCTCGGTTTAAGAAATGAAATGATGTCTAAACATTTTTAAACATTAGAGAGACGAAACTCCATTACGGGGCGATGCATGTTCATTATGAGGTGTCAGGTGATCAAGCTCTCAGATAAGAAGCCGTGCTGCGCTCCCTGTGGGAGGAGGGAGGCCGAGAAGCACCCAGGTGCTCGGGGCAGGCGGGAGCATCCGGGCAGCCATGGAATGTTCTCTCCACTTCTCACCGGGCAGCGTGCTGCTGCCCGAAGGATGCGATGTCGGCGCAGAGGGAAAAGGAAAACGCTGCCCACTGGCCATCTGCAATGTCCACGGGGCCCCACGGCGCCACGGCCACAAAGCAGCCAGGGGAGGGCACTGGCTCAGACAGTGACAGTGTTTACACGGATGCCAGACAAGCCGCTCCCAAGAGATGCGGCCGAGGCATGATCACCCCAAGTCGCCTCCAGCCTCCTGCTTGCTAGGACCACATGGCTCCTGGCTGGGAAAGTCAGGTTGACTTTTAGAGGTTTCGGCCGTGCAGTGGAAACTGTGTCACGGCAGGACCGCCATTCTAGTCCCTGACCTCCACTCACGCGTGTCCACACTGTACCTGCTCTGGGGAGCCCCGGCGCCAGCCCCTGACATGCAGACCTCCGGGAACCCGCCTTAAACCTGGTTGAAAATCTCTGCACGTCTTTCCCCATAAAAGTGCTCGCCTCCTGCCTTTGCTCGGCAGAGCCGCACCGTCTGATTAACATGATGTTCCTCACCGGATAGTTCCTGAGCCCCCGTCACAGGACACACGGGTCAGCCCCCAGGTCTCCCTGGATGACAACCTCGAAGAACTGACCTCAGCTAAGTGTTAAAAGACAAAGGGAGCCCGACCGGCGTGGCTCAGCGGTTGAAGGTCGCCCTATGAACCAGGAGGTCACAGTTCAATTCCTGATCAGGGCAGCACATTCCTGGGTTGTGGGCTTGATCCCCAGTAGGGGGCATGCAGGAGGCAGCTGATCCATGATTCTCTCTCATCATTGATGTTTCTCTCTCTCTCTCTCTCCCTCTCCTTTCTCTCTGAAATCAATAAAACCATTTTTTAAAAATGGGAAAAAAATACCAAGTGAGAGGCAGCGACGTGTGGGAAGACTGGATACCCCTCCACCCAGTCCTGGTATCCCAATGATTTCCTTCACTCAACAATCAGCGTACGCTTGGAAAGGACGGAATTCTCTATCTAATCATTTCAGTGACGACCTAATACAAGGTGGCTTACTTCTCCTCTTTCAAGCTCTTTAGAAATAGGTAAACACTTTGCAAAGCATCCCTTGAGGGCCAACGCTGTTCATTTGATATTACGGTTACAACTGCAATTACAAATTCTAAAACCGGGAAATGCTGCATAGTTTGAGAAGCAATATTCCGACAAAGAAAACACATCTAATGGTTAGATTTTAAAGAGCAGGAAATGACATCAGAAAACCAGCACAGCAGGTGGCCCCAGGGCCCCGGAAACAAAGGCTCCAGCCACGCATGGTGCTGAGTGAGCCGAAAGGCCACTGGAAAAGGCAGGAGCGTGCGTGGTTCTATGTGGCGTGGCCCATGCTCCTGCCGGCCCCGACCGTGACCGCCCGTGCTCCCAGCACGAGGTCCGGGGCTCCGGTTCCGGAAGGAACAGCACAGACCATGTGTAAACAATGGTTTGTCCGTTCCACCCCCGGGGCCGCCCCACGGCCGGATCAAGGTGCTGGTCTTTGTTTCACCTAATTCGGGACTCACTCAGAGTGGGATCCTTATAGGGAAAAACAGTCTTAACCACTTGGAGCCAAAGATGAAGTTGAGGCCCCGGCACATCGCCAGGACTCAGGGAGGAAAAGCTAGACTGCACGTATTTGAGAAATGAGGGAGTTCAAGAGCATTTGTACATACGGGGGATTAGAAAATCCTGCACATGCCCACGGCAGACCTGAGGGGCCTCCCTCCTACTCTCCCTTTCTCCTTTCTCTCTCTCTCTCCCTCCCTCCCTCGTTCTCATTAGGCTTGCAGCATTTAAGATTTAAGGAAATCTCTGTCAAAACACTAACTGAATACAAGCTAAAAAAAAAAAAACACACACACAACACAACCCAGGTAATTCAGAGACCTCACATGGCTAAGAACACAGGCTTTATAAAAATAGTTTAGAAAAATTATCTAGCAAACAGCTACAGCCCACAGCAAACAACAAACTCTTGGAAGAGGGGAGATCCTGGTTCCCAGAGTTACCATAATATAACATCCAAAATGTTCAGTTTTCAACTAAACAAAAAGATGACAAGGCAGGTGAAGAAATAAGAAAGCATGGCCCATTCGCAGATGTTAACAAATGTACCATGAGGTACAGGCATTGAACTTACTCGACAAAGACTTTAGACTGTCTTAAGTATACTCACAGAGCTGTAGGAAACCATGGTAAAATGCTCACGGAAACCAGGAGAACAATATACGAACAAATAGATAATATTGATAAAGAAATAAAAATTACAGAAAGGAACCAAGGAGAATTTGGGGGCTGCAAAGTAAAATAACGGAAATGAAACATGCACGAGGGAGTTGCAATGGCAGATTTGAGCAGGAAGAATAAAGAAACAGTGAACTTGAAGTGAGATCACCTGAAATTACCCAGCCTGAGAAACGAAAGGAAAAAAGGATTATGAACAATGAACAGAGCCTAGGAGACCGGGGGTGGGGGGAGGGTGTACCATACCACTGTGTGAGCATGTACAGTGGGAATCCGAGAGGAAGAGGGGAGACAGAAGGGAGAAGAAAGAACATTGTGAAAACAACAATGGCTGAAATTTTTCAGAATATGATAAAAGACATGAATCCAGACTGTCTAGAAGCTCCACAAACTCCAGGAAGGATCAATGCAAAGAGATCCACACCAAGACACGTAATAATCAAGTTATTGGAAGTAAATGACACAGAGAAAACCTTAAAGGCAGCCAGAGAGAAGCAACTCGTCACACACAGGAGATCTTCAATAAAAGTCATAGAAAACTTCTTACCAGAAACCATGAAAGCCAGAAAGGAGTGGCATGACATCTTTAGATTGCTGAAAGAAAACTGTCAACTGAGAATTCTATACCTGGTAAACCTAGCCCCATAATGAAGAGGAAAGCAAGACATCCCCAGAATAACACACGCGGAGGAGGTTCACGGTCAATAGATTTGCCTACAGAAATGCCAAAGGAAGTCCTTCCAGCTGAAATGAGAGGATACCCAACAGAGCAATGAAAAATTCTGATAAAAGTAACTAGATAGGTAAGTATAAAAGTCAATATTGTACTTTTGGTAATTCCTCTTTTTATCTCCTATACTAGAGGCCTGATGCACAAAATTCATGCAAGAGTGGACCTTCCTTCCCCCGGCTGCCAGCACCGGCTCCCCTCTGGCACCCAGGACCCAGGCTTCCCTCATAGACCTGGCTTCATCTGTAAATTCGTCCAGAAGGATGTCTGGTCTAATTAGCATATCATGCTTTTATTATTATAGATGATTTAATAGACAAATACATAAAAGAATAATAGTTTAAAATCTATGCTAATGGGCACACAATGTGTAACTGTAATCTGTAAGAACAACCACATAAACAGGGAGGACAGAGTTGCATAGGAGCAGTTTTTCTGTTAAGCAAGGCTCAGTTTTTATGTTACTCAGTTTGCCATAAATTTAAGATGTTAATTATGGTCCCCATAGTAACTATGAAGAAAATACCTAAGAAACATACACAACAGGAAAGATGACCCATTTCACATTGCCTTGTTGACTAGCTCTCTCCTTTACGGCACTGAAAGTCCCAAGAGATGAGCGATGTGACCTGTCTCCACCCCTACGGCACCACTTCGCGTGATCTCACAGTAAGCCCAGCTGGCAGAAGACAGAAACGTTTTTCTGCGCAGATTCTAGAGGGAACTTAACATCTGGACATTTTTAAAAACTCACTGAGGAGCACATGGACCAGCGTATCCTCACCAGTGATTTTCTGCCTGTGGTCCCGGAGGCAGCTCAGGGTCGACACAAGTCCACGGGCTGCAGAGAGCATTTTGCAGGGAAGTAGTGCATGGCCTTGCTCCATGCAGTGAGGACGGGGCACCCGCTCCAGGTGACGCTCCCGCAGCCAGTGCATGCTGCTGTGTGGCAGGGAGCAAGGTGCTGTGTGCCAGGTGACCAGGGGCAAGGCTTCACTTTTGTCGTAAGTACTGTCCGCCTGACTTGCTTTATTGCCAAGGTCAGTGGCCACGCTGCCTCTCTGTGGAGGCGAGGGTGGCTAGTCACAGGGCTAGTGACAGAGCAGGGCTCCAGGCCTCCAGGCGCAGCTCAGCGAGCATCCCACCACCCTCAGTCCTCCGTGCCTGTTGTATGCGCCTAACGGAAGGCGGAGAACCACAGTCCTGGAGCTGTGGGTGGGCCCTGGGCTGTCTATCTTTCTGAACTCCCCCAGAGCACGCACCCTCTCAGGAGCTAGAAGAGGCTGGTTCTTGTTAGGGGCCCTTGCATCTTGTCTTGCACCCTGTGGCCCAATGGCAGGCGTTAGGCAGCTGTCCTTACATCCGCTCTCTACATACATGGAGCCAAGGACTGGGGGCACCAAAGATACAAAGGCAGGAAGTTCATTGCTTCTACCAGGAGGGCAAAAGTAGGTTTACAGTTCTACGTATATGAAACAGAGTTTATTCTTATAGTATTATTTATTAACTAGAGGCCTGATGCACGAATTTGTGCACCAGTGGGGTCCCTCGGCCTAGCCTGTGGGATTGGCCCAAAACCGGCTCTCCGACATCCCCCAAGGGGTCCCGGATTGCGGGAGGGCACAGGCCAGGCCGAGGGACCCCACTGGTGCGCGATCGGGGCTGGGGAGGGACATGGAAGGTTGGCCAGCCGGGGTGGCTCCAGGGTGTGTCCAGCCCATCTCGCTCAGTCTTGATTGGCTGGACCCCAGCAGCAAGCTAACCTACCGGTCGGAGTGTCTGCCCCCTGGTGGTCGGTGCACATCATAGCGAGCGGTTGAGCAGCCTTAGCATATTACACTTTGATTGGTTGAACAGATAACCGGACACTTAGCATATTAGGCTTTTATTATATAGGATTATCGTATTATTTTTTCAATATGAACTATAAACCTATGTTTGCTCCATCCTGTACGTACGACAACATAGCTTGTGCAGGTTGAAGTTCTTCAACTGTTCTGGCAGGAGAAAACAGTAATAAGTAGAGTTCTAGACTTCAGAAATCAGTTATCTTCCAGGGTTGAGTGTGACCTTGAAAACCACCAAAGATCCTTGCCATTGGTTTTATTATAAATAACACTTACTAGTTCCGTGTAATGCACAAAAGTTTAGAAGAGGAAAATATTATGACTAATCCCATTATCCAAATGGTCAAAGTGAACATCCAATTTTTAAAAATATGGGGATGCAGGCACAAGCTTACAAAACCCCAACCGTCGAGAAAGGCATGAGAAAAAGGTACAAAACCTCAGTATTGTCGGCCATCCCCACCGACTCTGCAAAATCAATTACTCTTCACTGTATCTACACTAATAAAAGAGAAAGATGCAAATTGACCATACCTACTCGATGCCCACCACCCAATCAGGAGTGGGTATGCAAATTAACCCAACAAAGATGGCGAGTTAATCTGCATGCACAGGTGCCGAGTGGCCAGGGTGGGATGCTGCATTGTCGCCATGGCGACGATGCAAGCGTTCTGCACCACCTCAGCCACTCTGGGCCTCTGGGCAGCGTGGGAAGGCGGAAAGGCAGCTCCGGCTGGAGTGAAGGCGGTGCCGGCAGCCAAGGGAAGGAAGGCCCGCTCTTGCATGAATCTTCATGCATCAGGCCTCTAGTTTATTATAATTCTGTGTATTGTTCCAGAAAAAATATATCTTTTATGTTGTAGGAGGCGGCGTTTGGGTGTTAATGTGTCCACATGTCCAGAAAACAGCCTGACACATACTGCGTAAACATCAGAGCCTTGCTTCATTCATCTGATTTGTGCTGAGGCTCTTCCAACAGCAGCGCCCACCTACTGGGCACACCCCAGTAGGGACCCTCCAATGGGCATTGAGACTGTTCACAGTTGGTTGCTATTTCAGGGGTGCTTCAGGCAACGTCTTTGTAGACATGGCTGCTATACTTTTTAATAAGTCTATCTCTCGGGGAAAATTACTGGGAAGGGCATCAGGCCAAAGGGACTATGCATTTACAACTTCACTGGGCATTCCCAAGTGCCCCCTAAAATGCTGGCATCATCTGTGTTGTAGCAAACAGCTGGGGGCCATGATTTCATAACACGTTTCATCCGAAGGCAGGAAAATGAAAACGATGGTGTCAACACCAACTATGCTTACTGGGTATTCCCATTGTGTACCCTGCCTCTGGGACCGCTGGGACCCACATAAATAATTGCCATGAACACAACGTATCTTGGACTGCATGTTACTAAACATTCATGCACCGAGAGTACAGCTCACACTCTCTGCTACAGACCCTTCCAGAAGGACCTGGAGCTGGAGGCCAGCCCAGCCTCCCTAATTGGAACCATACAGGAGTGTGTGGTGTGTGTTCGTTTTCGAACAGTAAGTTTCATTTTGAAATATCTCTGAATCAGCTTGTAAAAACGTCAAAATCAAGACATCCAGTTATCGTCTCCGTGCTAGGGTGGATCGGAAATATATCTTTAAGAACGTATTCCGTTCCCCTCAACGGTGATGAGAAATACTTCATGTCCAGGATAAGGAACGTGAAAAGACTTCATTACTTGTCTTTGGTTCCTTTAAATGGAACCAGAGGTCAAAACGAGATATAAAAGTTTCAGGGTAAATTGTAAATTATGAATCCGATTGTCCTGCACATATCGGAAGAGAGAGCACAAGAGAAGGTCAGAGAGAAAAAAGAGCGATTGAAATAATTTAAGAAACGGCGAGGCCTGTGGGGCTACCGCCTGGCTTCTTTCCGCACAAGTTGTGCGACTTTAGACCAAGGGCTGACTCTCCGTTGTAAACAAGAGAATGTAAATAAGGCGCCTGGCCAGGGCTGGGCTTGGTGCTCCCTCCACGTGGCCTGTGAACCCACAGCCGCATCCGCACTGAGATGCATCTGACAGACGGGGGTGTTCCCTAAGGCCGAGAGGAAAGGCCGGAGAAAAGGGGAAGAACCTGACCCGAAACCTACTACCTGGCGCATGCGGACCCCCTCCCGCACACGGAGCCCCCCTCCCGCTCACGGCCCCCCTCCCATGGAAAGCAGGGCTGTCTCCCAGGAGCAGGTCACGGTGGCCGGCTTTCAGGCGTCCTGGCTCTCTGGCCACGCAGCCTGGCGGGCCAGCTGCGTCCTGAAACCCTTATTCTAGACCTGAAGGTCTGAGCTGGACCCTTGGCCTCGGGCTTTCCCCCCGCAGCAGCACGGAGACTCACGGGGCCTTCCGGCAGAGGCAAGGCCGCTTCACTCCTCCCCCATTTTGTCCGTTCCGTGGGGAAATTCATTAAGAAATGAAAACTGAAGAGTGTAAAATTGATTCTAAAAGGCTGCTGGGATTTCTTGGAGCCGATGACTGCTGCCGGGTGAATTCTAGACGCTGAGTCAGTTCTCAGCGCGGACCTGCCTTACTTTACCATTCCCGCCTGCCAGGCTCGGGCGGGCCGGACCGTGTGAAAGCTCCCAACTTCGTGGAAGGTTCCAGATGAAAGTTACAGAGCTGCACACCTGGCTGAGGACGGAGGTTGGAGGTGTGTCCCCACAGCGGCTGGGTCAGGGGTCAGGCCCCCCAAGCCATGCCCCTTCCCCCTTCACAGACGGTCACTTACAGGACGGCCTCTTTCACAATCAGTGTACTGTGACCGCCCCTGGGAAAGGCAGTTCACTTATTTTTTTAAAAAAATTTTTGGGTTTTCCCTTGAGAAAGACGCCTAAAGGTGTTTCTATTCTGGTTTTAAACAGTCTCTTCACATCCAAGGGATCTTTAACCAGCAGGGATTGCCACAGCCGCCCTCCATCCTCCCCGAACACCCAGGAACTGCGTTCTGAGTTCTCTGCACCCGACACCCAGGAACTGCGTTCTGAGTTCTCTGCACCCCAACACACAGGAGCTCTCAGTGCAGACCTGCCGTGAGGGGCACCTCACGGTACAAGAACCGGATTGCTATGGAGGCTGGGCCCCCCCACCCCGAGGGGAGCAGCCGCCATGCTCCGGGCTGGGTTTGCGCATCCACAGCCAGGCAGCTGGCATGTATGGGTCACTAAGATCCCCTGAGGTCTAACAGTTTGCAAAACGTTATGCAGGAAAAAGCCCTGGCAGAGCGAGAAGGTCCTGATTCGTAGAAATCCACCTTCTTTTAACTCCTGTCCACACGAGTGGAGAGAGAGAGAAAGTCTGTTTTCATAGAGTCGGTCCCACACCGAGAGCGGCGTCACACCTGCCGGGCTCCCCTCTCCGGGGCCGCGGCTCCTGGGACGGGTTCTCGCCGAGCGCTCACGGACGGTGCCCAGGGTCTCAGCACGGGGCCCATTGGTGCAGAGGACAGAACTGAGGACGGTGCTGAGTGGAAGGGGGTCAGTTCAGGGTTGGAAGTTGTAACCAACAGCCTGTGTTTGAAAGGCTTTGTTTTTAAGAGGGAAACGGAGAATATTGTCAGCCATCTGCAGGACTGACAGCAGGCAACACTTGCCCATGCTGCCTGCCATCCCTGGAGGACTTTAGCTGCTGAGACGGCGGCCACTGTTGACATGCGGTGAGACCCTTGTTCAGGGTTGGGGCCTCGAGCTCGGAGGCCTCGCATCTGATCCCGGGTTCTAGCCTGGCTTCGCGGTCTCCTCGCTCCGTCCCCCCGCAGCCCGCCTGCTGTGACCCCACGGCGGCCCACGATCCGGCGGCCCACGACCAGCTAGCAGCTCGCCTCCCTCCCCAGGTTTCTGCTGCTCCTGCTGCTGCTCCGTGACCTTTGGCCACCAGAGACCCAAACATGTTAGAAACCGTCTAAAGGAGCAAACGGACTGAGATGCGGTTTCCACTCGCCCAGCTGGTTCAAGAACATGAGAATGGCTGTTATTGTGGGTGTGGGCGACACAGATACACTCCCGCTGCTGCTTGGCTACGGATTTTTAAAGCCCCAAAACAGGGCATCCCCTTCATGACAAATGCCACTCGTGGGAATGATAAAAAATTGGAAATATCCTATAGTCGCCAGTGGGGCACTGGTCCAGTCGGCTATGCGGCCGCCACACAAGCAAGTCGTAGGAAGGTGTTACAGACCTGTAACTACCAACTCACACCCATCAGGGTGGTGCACAGTCCTACCAAGTCACACAAATCCGTGTGCGCACCGCAGTCCCAGCGTCTACGCGAAGGTGAGACTATAAAGAATGAAAGGGTCTGCAGAGTTACGGACAATATTTTAACAATCTCTCTCCAGTGTATTACAATTTTGACTTCGTTTAAACTTTTGTGTTTACCTGTATTTCTAGCCTCATAAAGTATTAACCGTTTAACTGAAAGGCTGGTTTGAACTGCCGCTTACACATGGTGAATCCATCACACAAGCCTGATCTCTTCTCTCTCCAAGCATGACAGTGACACGACAATGAAGACGTGCGGGGATGAAGGGCTAAGGTCGCACTAACAGGAAGTGCTGAGCAGATGAACGATGTCAGGGCCGGGCGGGAGATAAGGTGGCTGGTGGGACGTGCTGAGGCCGCAGGGGCTGGAGGAGACGGGGGCCTGGGCTTGGGGGGACCAGGGAACTGGGGCTGGGAAAATGAAAGGAGCAGGTAGAGCAACCAGAAAGGACCCGGGTCTGAGTCTGACTCGGAAGGACTCTGACATACACCTGCCATTCGGTGACAGAGGTGGGGCCCCCTGCGTAGTGGGGCCGACAGCGGGCAGGCACGTGGGCACGCGGGGAGCAGGCAGTGAGCCCAGAGGAGCAGCAGTCCTTGGAGAAGACCCCACACAAGTGGCCAGAGTATAAGCCTGGGTCACAGAGCCAGGAGGGGTGAGCACTGAACAGTGACAACAAAGGCACAGAAAGTGAACAGCAGTGGCCTGGCGTGGCCCTGCATCCGGAGAGAAGCCCCGCGCAGAGAGGTTCGGGTGCAGGAGCGGAGGGGTGGGGTGCAGGCCGCACGTGGCAGGGTCCACAAGAAGCTTGGCCGCCAGCAGAGCAGGCGAGTGTGCAGGTGGGGCCGCGGGATGGAGGCTGGGGTTTCAGTTTTGTCTCTTTCACGTAAAAGGGAGCTAAGCAGCCGAGGTGACGTTACTGGGTGACCGGTTGGGCTACAGGAAATCAAGCCACCTGAATAAGTCACTACAGCTCTGAGTCACTGCTTCCGATCTTCCTCAACAAAATCGCAGCCAACCTGGCCTTCTCCGTCTTCTGCTGCTCGTTTTTCCTGCTTCCTAAGACTTAACATCTCACACATGAAGGCCTACACCAGTGATGGCAAACCTTTTGAGCTCGGCGTGTCAGCATTTTGAAAAACCCTAACTTAACTCTGGTGCCGTGTCACATATAGAAATTTTTTGATCTTTGCAACCATAGTAAAACAAAGACTTACATTTTTGATATTGATTTTATATATTTA
This sequence comes from Myotis vivesi, assembly GCA_035771395.1. Taxonomy (NCBI): domain Eukaryota; kingdom Metazoa; phylum Chordata; class Mammalia; order Chiroptera; family Vespertilionidae; genus Myotis; species Myotis vivesi. The sequence goes on along the minus strand of JAWPEG010000005.1, from coordinate 1,508,557 downwards.
AATGCCATTTAACAAAGAAAAATCAACCAAAAAAATGAGTTTGCGTGTCACCTCTGACACGCGTGTCATAGGTTTGCGATCACTGGCCTAGACCTTTAGGGCATCCAGCTAGTTGTGAACATCTGGGGGAAGGCAGGGGAGCAAGACACAAAACCCCCACAAGCAACATCATCTTCACAGACCTGGTGTCATTCAGGCGTCTTAGAACGTGACAGTGCGATGTCACAGGTGGGTCAGACATGCGCATTATCCTGACCAACGAGGTATCGTTCAACTTCAGTGAGGAAGCGGCCGGGAGTCCGTGTTCTGCGCACGGCGCTGTGTCCCGCCGACATGCGGGGTCTGTTTGCAAAGGAGCTCACTCCCTGATACAGAACATCAAAACTCGCGCTTTTTTTCCTCTAATCCGAGCACATTTTCTATCTTTTAAATGCTCGCATGTGTCCAGTGTCTGTAGTAACTGTATGTTTACATAACAGGCATGCTCTGTCCAGCGCAGCACAGTTTTTTAAAAACCAAGATACTAACCAAGCACTATCAGGCCCTGAACTATGTGAATCCCCAGCGAGGCCCAGGCCAGAGTGTTGCTTTTTTGTGTGTGACTCTTCCTGGCAGCCCTCCAGCGATCCGCCCAACATGTGCTGTGTGCTCTCGGCTTTCTCCCTGCGTCGGCCTGAGGAAGACGGGCTTTCAAAAATCAGAACCCTGTCACAGCAGTGGCTCGGGCACACGGGCCAGGAGCCGGCGCAGCGGGCACGGGCACGGGGAGAGGTCAGCAGGCCGCCTCGCCCCAGCCACCGCCAGGACACTGAACTAAACACACACCTACTGCTGCACTGAGTGTCATCATCTTAGCAACACCCACTCGGAAACATGCGGTGCGATAATGTCTCTGAGTTTTGTGAGTCCACAACTTTCCTCTCATGCCCAGAATGTTTGAAAACAAAAAGAAATGCGCCCTGGCCAGCTTGGCTCAGTAGATAGAGCGTCAGCCTGCGGATTGAAGGGTCCCAGGTTCGATTCCGGCCAAGGGCACATGCCTGGGTTGCGGGCTCGATCCCCAGTAAGGGGTGTGCAGGAGGCAGCCGATCAATGATTCTCTCTCATCATTGATGTTTCTGTTTCTATCTCTCTCTCCTTCTCCCTTCCTCTCTGAAATCAATAAAGAAATATATAAAAAAAAAAAAGAAATGCAAGATTTCTTGGTTTCGGGAATAAAGAATGTGAACACTTAAAACACTTTATTGTTAAAAGAAAACATCATTCATCTTTATTCCAGACACCGTGTGGTGACGGAGGCCGAGGCTCTGAAAATGCCGTAACGAAGATGAGCCCGCCTGCCTCACACAGCACATCTGCATGAAGATGAGGTCTGAGGCCCCAAACCCGCTGTGCCTCACATCCTCAGGGAGGCTGCACCTAGAGAGGGGGCTTGGGAAGGGAGCCCGAGGGGAGACCCGTCCCAGGGGGATCTAGCTTCCCCTCCCACAGGCCGCGCAGAGGAGGTCGGAGGCAAACTCCCCCAAGAGGACATCAGAGGTGCCTGTCAATTCCATTTCTCAGTTAAAAAGGAAAAGATACAAGTAGTCGGCGGTAACAGAAAACGAAGAAGTATTAAACGTCACGGAGAGTTCTGATGACAGCCATGGCGGTTCTAGGACATGCTGAGGGGTACCTGGGGTCAGGGCCCTGCGCCAACTTCAGGTGGGGACACAGGTAGGTTTAGGACAAAAATCATTGTCTCTGTGGATACTGGCTTGGACAAAGTCCTAGGTTTTCCATAGCTTACCCAGGTACTTCTGCTCCCCAACTTTATGAGAGGGGAGGTTCATTTTACACTAATTTGCTGAAATTCGGTCAACTCCAGAATCCGTTCTCACTGACCTGCTATTTCTCCCTCCTGCCCCGACGACTCATCGAATGTTACTGATGGTTATGAAGACAACGCTGGGCAACCACCACTCTGAGATGGTGGGCAGGCAGCTCGGTTCGGTTCCTTGGTCCCTGACCATTTCCCCTCCCCGCCTGGGGCAGGAGACGTCCCACCTGGAGGTATCGCAGCTGGGGCCACGTGAATGCAGGCGGAACAGGCCGGGGTTAGCCAGACGGTCACAGTCACCTCTCCGAACAAACAGAAACTCCTTCTCCTGATGGAGAGCCTGATGGAGCAACCAAAACCCAGATTCGTTCCTTTTTTTTTTTTTTTTTTTAAGATTGGATTCTGGATAGCTTTTTTAAAAATACATTTTTTTATTGATTTCAGAGAGGAAGGGAGAGGGAGAAACATCAATGATGAGAGAGAATCATGGATCAGCTGCCTCCTGCATGCCTCACACTGGGTGGGGATGGAGCCTCCAACACGGGCATGTGCCCTGACCGGGAATCCAACTGTGACCTCCTGGTCCATAGGTCAATGCCAGGCAGGTTCGTTCTTTTTGATGTTAGAGTCGGGTGACACTGGACTCTCTATTTAATAGGGAAACCACCCAGGGAGAGAAGAGGGAGAGGCGTGGCATGAGGAAGCGATTTTGCGCCGTCGAGGAGGAATACTGTGGAAGACACTAACTTCTGTGCCTGGCGCGTTTTACGTTTCTATGACTGCTATCTGTGTGAGAAGAGTTAAAAGTCTTAAAGGAAAAAGTGAAGACACACTCCCTCCTGGCTCGGTTTTCAAATTATAACACTGAGCAAGTCTAGCCTCAGAGCCAGAACGAGGCTGGGAGACGCGCTCCGGTCAGAGGTCAGACAGGCGAGTCCCAGCAGCTGGGACACCGTGATTCCCCTCCATGTTTGTAACGAGTTTGACTCATGTTTCCACGGCGCTCTGCACAGTCCTGGGGGGTTTGACAGAGAGAGAGCCCGCCAAGAACTTTATCTGGAATATGATAGTGTTAGTGTTTCATCAGTTTTCCAATTAGACCAAAAAAAAAAAGATATTCCAAAAAACACGCATAATTGACAAATGTTATCTCCGTAGCAATACCTTACGTCACGTGCCCAGAAGTTACTGAGTAAACGCGCTAATGCATTTACACACAACTTTTTTCTTTAAAATGCATCCACACACAAACACCACATGAAGTGACACACACACACGCACATACACACACAGAGGCAAGCCTGCGTTCCTGAGCGGGATGGTGTCGCGTGGTGCTGGGCGCACCGCATGTCTCGGCAGCTCAGTGACACGTCTCCCGGGTGCCCTGGCCACACCCAGCGATGGGGGGGAGGGTTCCTACTCGGGGGGTCCCATGTGGGGGTCGGTCCTCTGCAGGGAGGCTGGGAGGGGGAGGCTTGGTAATTGAATTCCTGCTGACGTGATGCAGGTTTTAATGCTAAACAACCCTCGCCGGTGCTCTGCTAGCCTCTCAAGGGCTTTTAAAGGTTTGCTTGTTCGCAATCACAGCATTTCTTTTTCCACATCAGCCTCTGAGGTGGACTGGGATGACCTGTAACACACGCTGAAATGGTTACGGAGGAAACAGCACACCGTGTCGGCTTGGCTTCAGAATCGTCCCATGTGAGGCGGGAAAGGATGTGAGTGTTTAGATCAGCAGTTCTCAACCTGTGGGTCGCGACCCCTTTGGGGGCGAACAACCCTTTCACAGGGGTCGCCTAAGACCATCGGAAAACACATATATAATCACATATTGTTTTTGTGATTAATCACTATGCTTTCATTATGTCCAATCTGTAACAATGAAAATACATCCTGCATATCAGATATTTACATGACGATTCGTAACAGTAGCAAAATTACAGTTATGAAGTAGGAACAAAAATAACTTTATGGTTGGGGGTCACCACAAGATGAGGAGCTGTATTAAAGGGCCGTGGCGTTAGGAAGGTTGAGAACCCCTGGCTTAGATGCAACAAGGCTGACGCTGAACGGGGCGATGGGCACGTGCGGTTCTTTATCTCTTCCCTCTGCTCCTGCCAGTGCTTGGAACTGTCGATAATTTTTTAAGTTAAAAGAAAAGAGTAGAAATTGGGAAAAAAGACCTCTTGGCTTGAGAATGTAAACAACTAGACAAAGCCCTGTCCTCATGCTTGTAATGCCCAGTGGTTAAACTCCCTGACCACACGACCCTCTTTCTCTTCCCCGAAGAAACACACGGCTCCTCAATGGGGTTAGCCTTCCGGGCCCCCAATGGTTGTGATCACTTTAACTTGCACAGTCCACAGAGCGGTCCACGGAGCAGCAGCCCACTGGACTCTGAGTCCGAGCACAGGGTCCCAGTCCAGCGTCCGGCTCCCACCGCATCGCTCTGACCAAGCCACGCCGTCTTCCGGGAACATTGTACCAATGCCTCCTGTTTGCTTCACAAAGTGCTATGCAAAGAGGAGGCTGGACCAGGTCACGTCAGCTGTTTTCAATGCCAAAAACAGTTGAACCACGGCAATTTCATAGGGTTCCACCTAATAGAAGGCATTATGATCACAATGTATTTCTTGTAGAGAATGGAGCCAGGTCATTGTCACACAACATCATCACACAGGGTCCGGGCCTCGTGGGCCGAGGCCTTCTCTGCAGGACACACACAGGAGCCTACTTCTGCAGGTCAGGATACGGAGGCCCGGCCGCCCTCTCACCCCGTACGTGCTGGGGTTCCCACGCAGGGAGTCTGAGGATGAAGGCTCCAAGAGCGTGTCTCCTTCCAGCTGTCATCGCCGGAGCTGAGTCAATGACTGCCCCGCAGGACCAGGCTTTTGTTATGTTCACTTTACAACGGCCTGGAAGTACCTCGGTAAAGTTCTAGAAACAGCCATGGCTGTTTACTGTCCCACTCAGCTGGCTGGTGCACGTGACGTGACGTGACTGTAGAAACAGCCGTAGAAAAGTGTGTGTGTGTGTGGGGGGGGCGGGGTCCTGAAAAGGTCCAACTTCCCAGGAGAGACCACAGTGGAGGCGAAGGGACGCGGCTCGCAGCACAGCTGGGGCAGAAGGACCCCCGCTCAGCACCGGGGCCCCGGAGATCATCGGAGCTCGGAACATACAGGGGACAGAAACCGGCTCTGGAAAATGTTCGTCTCAAAAAACACACACCGACCGACGCTGACGGACGGTGAGCAGCGTCCTAGCGTCTGGGAGGCGCTCTGTTAAGGCATCACCACCAGAAACGGGACAGGCATTTGTAACAGGAGTCAGTAACTCCGAGCTTTTTCTCATGATTTCTCCCTTTTGTATCTGCGGGCAAATGACAGAGTCTGAAAACTTTTATGTCCATTCTGACATTTCATTAAACTGAGCGACAGCTCTCGTGAGTGAGCCACGTACGTCCCGATGCCCTGGTCGAACTGCCCCCTTGGCAACACGTCATGTAATCCCAGGTCAGGCAGGACACCCTCCGCCCACCACGAGGGCCGGCTGAGGGCCGTTCATGGAAAAGCGCCGGGCGTAAGACACGGCCGCCGCCGCAGTTCTGAACGAGACGCACTGTCCACACGTCAACAGCAAAACACGCATCCTGGTTGTGACGAAGCCTCTGAGACAAGACGCTGTTTTTAACAGCAGCCGCGGCCTCGACACTGAAGCCCCTGAAAAGACTCCGTTTTTAAGGACAAACCTTCCCTTTGCTTGTTTCCTGCACCTTCATCGTTAAAGTGAAGCCACGAGAGCTGGGCTGCTCTGTGCTGCCCGTTCCTCGTTCCTCACACAAACATGCACCCTCAGGGGGAAGAGCCCTCGGGGGCACCTGCCTCCACGTCCTGGGAAGCCCACTCATCTCCACACACAGAGGAGAGGAAACAGGGCAGAAGCCGGGCCGTCAGGCAGCAGCGAGCTGTTTGGGCGCTGAAACGAGCAGCTCCCGGTCTCACGGTGGGGGAGCCCCGTCTCACACGTGCTGAGAGCTGCCCTCAGGGTGGAGCAGGGACTGACAAGGTCGCATTTCCACAGAGAATGGCTTGGGCAGGTGGGGGGTGAGGCTAGAGCAGCCGCGGGGGCCGACGGGGGGCTGTCCCAGAGACCAGTCTGTAGGCGGAGGTGCCTTCACAGAGGGGACGCCGGGAAGAGGCCGCACCAGGAACAGGGAGCGCCATCCTGCATGCAGGACTCAGGCTCCAGGGTGAGGAGACGCTTTGTAACAAACACAAACTCGTTACCGAGATGTTTTTGAAAGAGCTCTGCTATTCTTTTACCTGCAAATTAAACTATGGACAGGGGGGATGGGAGCCCCTGGCAGGAGAACACCGCCAACAGCTGCTGAGTTCACACGCCCTCCGGCCCGCAGTGGCGTCCACCCGGGAACTAGAAGGCTGTCCCCAGTGACTTCACCCCAGAGCTCAGCCCCCTGACCGGAAAGTCTCCCCACAAATCCGTGTCACCAATACCGGTCTGGGTTTCATGGGACAGAGATCACTACCACCTCGGACCTCCAGCCCACACCATCTTGCCAAAATAAACTGGCCCGTGCGATGGGCCCGGCCGATAGAAGGTATCGTGTTCTGAGAGATACCAGCACAGAATGTAAGTATTTCAGCCCAAGCTCCCTGATGGCGAGACGGGGGCAGAGGAGCCTAATGGGGCCTCTGGAGCCAGGGGGCAGAGGAGGGGGGCTGGGGACAGTGAGGTCCCGGCAGTCTGCTCCCTCCAGGGAGGCCACAGGTGCCTGACCTCAGCACGTCCACCCGCGGCTCCTTCCTCCCGTCACCGAGCAGCTCTGAAAGCACTCCGAGCCTGAGATGAGAGATAGTGAGCCACTTAGTGGGAGCCGGCAGTTCGCTCGGAAGCGGAGGAAAGGCGAGCACGTCACCCCCAGTGACAACCCCCCCCCCGGGGTTCCCTCCCAGCTGATCCCAGGCCACCAGCCCCAAACATCTCAGTGCCAAGCGGCGCCTGAGGAGTAATCCAGCCATAAGTCACCTGGGTTCAGTGTGTCACCTGGGGAACAAGAGTCCGCAAAGGCACTGCCTACGCAGGAGTGCACTTAAAACAGAGGGAAGGGACCGACCTCCCAGAGCCCTGACCCCACATGACCAACATCCCACACCAGGGAGGTGCTGTTGTGACAGCCCCTGACCCCACCCACACATCATCACCCCAAGTCCAGGGCTCCCACGTGGGCATTCTGTGGGTTCGGACAAATGTTCAAGTGCGTTCATCACACGGGGCATCTTCACTGCCAGACCTCCCCTCCTCTCCCAGCCCTGGGAGCAGGGCAGCGCGGCCCGAGGCAGTTTTGAGGTCTAGATTCAAGTTGCGTTCTTCAACCATGACTGAGAATGCATGGTCTAGCCCTGGCACCCCCGCTGTCCCCGACGAGCAAGCACAGGATCCCTACATTAGCCTCCTCTGCACCACCGCTTGCTCCCCTTCTCCCCAGCGATGCTCACTCACAGCCATGCTGTCACCACCGCCCATACCCCACTTCCTCGTTTGAAAGCAATCCTCAAAGCATGCACTTTGTCCTGTTTGCATTTGTTCCTTACTAGAGGCCCAGTGCATGAAATTCATGCACCGGTAGGGTCCCTAGGCCTGGCCTGCGATCAGGGCCTATTGGGGCCTCCAGCTGCTGGCTGGGGCCTTCATTCCAGCTATCGGCTGCCGACTGGGGACCCCCTTCATTCCACGCCGCCCCCTGGTGGTCAGTGCCCGTCGTAGTGAGTGATTGAGCTCCGGGTATCCTGGTCGAACTCCCGAGGAGACACTTGGCATGTTAGACTTTTATATATATGGATGATGAAGCCCCTATGTTGCTGCTGGGTTTCCATCTCACAGATGAGGACAGACCTCTGAGGGGAGCCCCAGGAATTCAGGATTGTGATGGGAGAGCCTGCAGCCCGAGGGGAGAAGCACGAATGATAAAATCCTTCCTCAAAGAAACAGTCACTCAGTTTAAGGGAAGGACAACTCTAACCACTGCATTTGTGTCAGAGTTATTTCCCCCTCCTCCCGCTGTGCAAGCAATGCTCCCCTTGCACCTTGTCCAGAGGAAATGCGCCTGCTCCGGGGGCTGGTCTAGATTCATGAGGACCCCAAGGGACTGTGCCTGCTCAGGGGGCTGGTCTAGATTCTCGGGGACCCTGGCTACTTCCAGGGGACCCCGGCTGGGTCACAGACACAGAGAACAGCCTCCTGGTTCAGAACTGGGGTGCCACGGCTGTATCTAGTTTAAAAAAAAGAAATCACAGAATCTCTCCGCCATATGGGTTTTTAACAACTTTAAATATGCTATTCAACCATTGTGAACACGGATTAGAGCGCATGCAAGGAGGAATCTGCTGTGGCCTTCGGACGGTCTGCCTTCGGTTTTACTCGTTTTGGGTGTTTCCGACCCGGGGCTGGCGGGAGGTAGGAGCCAGCAGGCCCACAGCGGTGGATGAAGGGACGAGGGGCAGTCTCCCCTGAGGGCCCCTGGCCACATCTCGAGGCTCTGATAACACTTCTCAGCAACAGATCCTTGGGGAGTGGCGGGTCTGCTTCACAGCCGGTGAGATCACACGGCATCCGAGCTCCGTCCTGGTGTGAACACGCAACACAGACGGGGATTCACAGTCGGTACAAGAAAGAACGGCGCTTTCGAAGCCAGGCTGGAGCCTACCCTGCCCTGCCCTGCGGGAAGAGGAAGCCGCCTGGGGTCCCCATGCAGGTGGGGTTTGAGGGAATCGTGGGAGGAGGAGCTGTGAGGAGGGGAGCAGGACACGGGCACGTCTCGGAGGCTGCAGGACCGGCAAGGGCTCCCGGTGGGCCCCCCTAGGTGCTACCCAGTGCTGTGCCCCCCATCGCAATCACCGCTGCGTCATTCCCATGGGACAATGGCCAGTGGCAGAGCGCTTTAATGAGCTGGGCTATTGCGGAGCGAGCAGAGCTCCGTGTGCGGGGTATCTAAGGGATGTGCGGGGCACTGCTCTGCAAATGCGGCCTCACATGCAGGCTGGCTGGGAGGTGTGGCCACGGCTGACAGTGAAGGACCCCACTCAGTGACATCGGAGTGGTCCCTCCAGAAGGAGACCCCGTCAGCGTTCCCGCATTCTCTGTGCCAGGAGGAGCCCTGGCTCTGACCTCAGGTGGCACGGGGTGACCTGAGGGAGGGGGGGGCACAGGGTGGCACGCCACGCAGGCCGGGCAGGTTTCTCCAATCCCCGGCCACTCGGTGCTATGGACACCATTTTCAGGTTCTGACCAGAGGAATTTGTGAACCAGGGTGCCTTGTACCATACGTGCATTTTACTTTTTTATTTTAATATACTTTAATGATTTTTACAGAGAGGAAGGGAGAGAGGCAGAGAGTTAGAAACATCGATGAGAGAGAAACATCAATCAGCTGTGCCCACAACCAAGGTACATGCCCGTGGCTGGAATCGAACCCGGGACCCTTCAGTCCGAGGGCCGATAATGCTCTGTCCACTGAGCCAAACTGGTTAGGTTCCACAAGTATATTTTAAACATAAATTTCCTTTTAAAAAGATCATTAATTGACTCAATTCTTTTTCATCAGAAAGGAATACAGAGAGGGCATGTCTGATCCCTGCCCACGTTTATGGCTCAAACGGGCAGGGCGCATTCTGCTCCAAGTGTGAGTGAGCCCATCAGACCAGCCTCAGAGACCCTCCCCCCCCCCACTCCCCCAGGAAGCCAGGAGTGTGACCGGCCTCATCCCAGCCCCCACAGCTGCCTGTTTCCACAATTTGCATATTATTTGGGACCAGGGAAGCTGTAATTGTAGATCGGTTTACCTTCTTTCATCTGGGACTAGCAGCAAATCATGCTTAATAGCCTGTAATTCCGCTGTTAATGAGATACCTGCATGCGGCAGGGACTCAACCATGTCCTGCTGTAGGCTGGGGGGTGGGGTGGGGGTGGGGGTGACCTCTCCCTGCCAGACCTGGGGTGGCTCCCAGCACCCAAACCCCAGGACGGCTCAGCAGATGTACTCTTTGCCTCCCAGGATGGAACTGCTAACTCTGGTGCCAGCGGTGGGTGGCTCTGGAATTGGGGCCCGCAGCTGTGTCCCTGCTGCTTCGTTCACACCCCCAGGCCCGAGCCCAGGTCCATCTGCAGGCACTCGCATACCAGGGAGCGACTGCGGGGCCAACAAGGCACGACTCCACCCCCAGAAGAACTCCGACACGTCCTGTCCTGGCCATGGGCGTCGGAGAAGGACTCCCAGGTGGGCCTCCTGCTCACAGGCTGCTGCTCTCCTGTGCCTCCCAGTCCTTGTGCGTCGGACTCCCTCCTCACGGCTCCTCCGCGCTCTCTGCAGCGGCGCCCCATCTGGAACCGAGCTGCTCGCACTGAGCAGGACTGTTCCTGGTGAGGACCCTCAACAGAGCGGACACGGGGCCTCTTTCCTCATCCCTCACCGGCTGGCCTTTCCTTCCCTGCCCTTCTCCCTGGCTCTGCAACTCCTCGCTGGGTGTTATGCTCCGGGGAGGGGTCTCAACGCCAGCCGAGCCGGGGCCAAGAACCCGCGTGGCAGGAGCCTCGGGGAGCCCCAGGCCTGTTGGTTGATGTTTCGTGGCCATGGTGAAGCCTTTCCCTCTTCCTGTTTTACAGTCGACATGACCGTCACCGGCAGCGGCACCGCCACCCCCTCTGAGGTCACATCCTCTCCGTGATCACTCCTGTGTCTCCCAGGGGGATGGGCCCTTTCCCCTCCAGCCCAATCTCCTGCCTTACCGACCTCTCAGCAGGCTGTCGTTCCCAACTGTTTTCTCCCTGCGGAGTGGGGTCGCTCTGCCCTCAATTCACGGAGAGACTAATCTAGACCTTCTCCCTAAGCTCCCCAAACCCCCACTTCTCCATCTTAAGGCGGGGCGCGCATCTCTGTGCCATTCCTGACTAGAGAGGACGGGGCTCGAAGCTGGGCCACTTCCCCTGACCTTGCCCGGCCAGGCCCCTCTCCTCCCACCTTCCCTGTGCCTGGGGCCCCGACTCCTTCTGAGCAGGGCCTAGCCCAGGAGCCTCCTTCCGGATGGAGGCTCTGTGCTGATCTATGTGCAAAGCTGCCAGGTTTCAGTCCAGAGGTCTCCACAGCCAGGTGCTCCGGACACTGCACGAGTCACCCCTCCTCTGAGAGAGCGGGCCCCCCAGTCTCTCTCCTCCACACCCCCCCCCCCCACCTCGGCAGGCTGGGCGGGCTCCATCATTCCTTCCTAGGGACTGTCACACACACGAGACGTGGACGAATTGGTACAGGGGACCCCTCCCATATACTCCACGGGCCAAGAGTGCCAGATTCCAACCCTCTTCCTCACAGGCCCACAGGCAGCCCTGGGTCCCCCTCGGGAATTTCCCGGGGTCGGGGATGGCCTCCCGGGTCCCGGCTGGGATGTCATCACCACTAACCCCTGACCCCGGAGCTCACAGGACACGTGTCCGCACCCATCCTGCCAGTGCTGTCTCCCTTCAAATCCTGCCAGAAGTTTAAACAAAACACAAAACAGTGGAGGACTAGCTCCTTCAAACTCCCTCCCCCACCGCCCCCCCCAGGCATGCATTCCACCCGGGGCGATGTTTTTGCCCACGTTCCCAGGTTGTCACTGAACTCTCCAAGGGCTCCAGGCAGGACTTTGGGACAAACAAACAAGTCCCTTCGAGGGAGAACGTGGAAACTCGAAGATAAGCCAAAGCGGGGACTGGCCGTCATTTGGGGAAGAGCATTTACTTTTCTTTCTATTGTGACCACCTTTGTTATTTGCTTCTCATCAGCACTTGCCACAGAGCCGAAGCTCAGACCAGGCCTCTGAGTGTGAGCGTGCTCAGACTGTGGCCGCCAGGCCCCACACGCGGCTGCGACCCGCCCGGGCGGAGCGGCCTGGGAACCTGCATTCCCGCGCTCACAGTGGCTCTGTGCTCTGAGAAGCGCAAAGCCTCTTGGGAGTCCCACAGGGAGCGCGACTGTTTTCACTTGGAGAAGCGAGGGGCAGCTTCGCAGGGATGGGTGGGATCTGGACTTTGTCATTTCCATTCGAGCGTTTGGCCACTGAGAAACCTTCAGGCATCAACTATGCGGCCAGCCGTGTTTCGAGGCCTGGAGCCACAGCGCGTGAGCTGCACGGAGCCTGCCCCCCCCTCGCCCCGCGGGCTGGGGCGTCCACCCACGGCAGGAGCCCGGCGCACGAGGAGGGAGCACCATGGACAGGAGGGGACGCCGCCGGGAGCCTGCGTGTAAATTGTGAGTGCCGACGTGCATATCGAAGCGCTTCCAGAACCACGTCCCCGGCTGATGGACTTCTAATTAGTCCATCTGGGGCGAGCTCCGTGCAACCCTGCCTCCCCTCCTCTAGACCGACCTCCTCTCCCATCCGATCTGATTAAGAAGACGCGGGCATGTGTTCACGCACGCACACGCACGTGCACACACACGCACACATACACGCGTATGCACACATGCACACCCATACACACACACATGCACGCACACACATCATCATCATCATCATCATGGTCTTCGCCATCGTCTTCCGCCCAGAGCCAGTCTGCCCAGGCTCTGGGTCCCCAGCCCCAGGCGTTCCCGTCTTTCGAGAACCACTCAGATCTTTGGATCTCCAGGAGCATCTTTGCGCCTTGAAAGGGAGTGAGAGGACAGGAGAAGACTCTGTGGCTGGTGACTCTTTAACAGAAGAACAGAAGTTCTTCCAACCATGACCCTGAAGACGCACTAGCTACCACCACAGGCTCTGAGAACAGTGAACTGAGCTGAGTCTAAGCTGCTTCCTGCAGCGCCTGAGACAGGCCCGTCGCTCGGTACCTGTTCGCGGCTGCAGGGTTGGGAGTGCACATCCTCACGTACAGGAAAGAGGAAGAGCGAGCCGACCGCTTCAGTTACTTAGTGGGAACTCGCTCTGAGCCCTGACCCAAAGCGGTCGCTGCGTGAAGGGGCGTGTCTGCGTGCTCCACGTGAGCAGGATGCTCTCCACAGGAAGGTCACGGCCAGGGCCCCCGTGCTGCAGGCCCTGATGACAGATACAGCAGGGACACTAAGGAACGGTCAACTGAAGAAGAAGGGACACTGAGGAGAGAGGAGGAAGCTCAGCGCCAGCCCGGGAGCTCTCACAGGCGGGTCCTGGAGTCCCAGACACGCTCCGAGCGGCACGGTTGGCGTCTCAGCCTCGGGGGCTCCTGGGAGGCTCGCTCAGCTGAGACACGGATGGGACGTCTGCCCAGCACGTTTCAAGGTCATTCAGAGGCATGAACAACACAGAACACAGGTGACCTTCACAAGCCGCTGTCTCCGCCTGCAAGCTCGATGGGCTAGATAAGCCGACAGGCCCCAGGGCGCCCCGCGTTCCGGATGCACAGGCCCAAGCCCAGACGCAGGAGTCAGCCCCACAGGACGCTGGGCTCACCCGAGGCCAGCACCCGGCCCCGGCTCTCCTTCCTCTCGGCGTAAAGCAGGGCGTGAAGCGGGACCTGAACGCCACAAGAGCACTCAAGGATGGAGGCCACTGCTTCCCAGTCGCTGGAACGTCACACTCAGTGAACGCACGCTCTCTCATGACCCGCGGCCGGGGGTTAACGCGCCTCGTGCCTCATTTAAGGTGTCGTTCGGCCACGACCAACTAAGGAGACTCAGGTTCCTAAATACTTTCTGCTTTTACAAAAGTTCTCTTCCATGGCGCCTCTGAGAGTGTGGGTGCAAGTTCACTGCGAGCCCCGGCAGGCTTCCGGGACATTCGGATCCCCGTCTCCCCGAGGATGGGAGAGTGATGTGGCCACCGAACACCCTCACCAAGGGGGCGGCGTGTCCGCCCCTGACTGCGGCTGGGGGCCGCCGGTTCTGAGCCCTGGGCGCCTGCGCGATTCCCCGCCCCCGACACCAGCAACGTCTGTCCGAGTCGGGAAACGGATGCCCAACCCCCCAAAGGATGGAAAGCAAGCCTCTGAGAAGGAAAAGTCAGTGGCCCCTTCTAGAGAATTCTGTGAGTCAGCTCATGTCTGTAGAGGCTCCCATGCGCTTGTGCAAAAGGCACTCTGAGTGGAGACCTTTCTAAGGGCCCTGTCTCCTGAGACCAGACCAGGCTCTTGGGTCTGTGTCCTTCCAGAACAGGGCGCCCCTTGACCTTGCGGGCGGAGACAGCGGTCTGTGAAGGTCACCTCGTGTCCTGTGCTTGCTCATCATGCCTCTGAGGGACCTTGAAGCCTGTTTGGCAGACGTCCCGTGAGTGTCCCAGCAGCACGGCAGCCCCGTAGCGAGCGGGAGGCAGGACAGGTCTCGAGCGGCGCCGCCTCGGACCCAGGGGACCTGCTGGAACCGCCGCAGCCGCACGGAAACTTGAAGTGCGTTTTCTTGCAGATCATAAGCCAGGTGAGATGGGAAGTGCACAGCTTCTAGCTGGTGGCCCCAATGCTAACAGCCTCGCCAGGATGCACGCTCCCCAACCCTCAGCCCCGGCCCCGCCAGACCCAGCGGGCCAGCCCAGGGCTAAGGCGAGGCCAACCCAGCGCTAAGGGCCCGGCTGAGGGTCTCCGTGGAGGCGCAGGCGCTCGGGGTGCAGGCGGCTGGCCCTCGCACCAGCTCCAGGAAAGCGCCTCAGCACACAGGTCTCCTCCTTCAAAACCAGAGTTCTGTTTCTGAAAACACGGGGCGCAAACAGAATTGTAAGAGACGGAATCCTGTTTCCAATGCCCGGGGGCTGCCCTCACGGGAAGCGGGTGAGGAACGAGCTTAGGAACTGAAATCTCCGCTCTGATGGGATGAAGGGACTCTCTCCGGGTTTGCTCTGTCACTCGTGTGCTTGCTTAGGGCGCTTTACTGGCAACATGTTTTCCTCTGAATATTTAATTTTAAAGTATTTCCTTTTCCCCCTGAAGAGTCACTTTTAATGTATTCTGGGACTAACTCCTTTCACCCCACCTCCGACCCAACCTCAAAATAAAAAAGTACTACTCAATTTTTCAACTGGAAGCCAGTGGGTAGCTAATTGGATTTGCCAGAATGTGTTTTATGGGCGGGTTTTCGTTTCACATCGCATCGAATCGACCCTCAGGCAGCGCGGAGGCCCGCCGTGCCCACATCCGCCCCTCGCCTCCGCCCTCACGGGACCCACCTTCCTACCAAGAAGAACAGATGAATTCAAAAACCTGACCATCACGTGATTTCCAGCGACTCATCAGACCGGGGACTGCACGACTCCCTAAGCTCGGAGTCACACTGCACCCCGATACTTCCCTCGGCGCATGGACACTCAAGGCCACACAGTGTTTACTGTTTGTTACTTCCATCGCCCAAGACCCAGCTTTAGAAAAGTGACATCATCAAAAGGAACGTAGCGCCATCTAATGTTGAAACTATGAACTGCTCCAGGCCGTAGTTCATGGGGAGCCTGGCACATACCAAATCTTACTGTTTTCCTCACAAATGAAAAACATTCCATGTAAATGGGCCGTGGCACCCTGGGGTGCATTGGCACACAGTCTGGGAACCATATGTTCAGAAGCGACAAGGAGGCTCTGTCCTTTTCCTGCAGTAACTAACCCACATCGTCAGATGCTGGCACCGTCCCTGTGCCCACGCACCTGCCCAGAGCTGGAGCCCTGCCGCCTCCAACCCAGTGCCGAGCCCTGCCACCCGGAGTCACATTCTTACCACAGTGTCCACCGACACGCACTGAAACCCACACACCCTCACATCGCTTTCCTTCATGACCTGCCCCTGACCAGAGTGATTCGATTGGGGTGTGGCTGCGGGGAGATGCTATTTGCTCACATAACTAAAGTTTTGTGCTGTCGTGTTATTAAGGTGGATGGCCAACACGTCACTCAATCTGCCAGGACGCGTGCCCAGCCTCTCCCAACATGTGGTGCGTGATGATGCTTCAGGGCACACGGCTCAGAGGATACATGGGGCACACGGCACAAAAGACGTGCCACCTTCTCTGGGGAACAGTCTATGAGGCATTAACTGGGGATGACGTCAAGCAGAAACATTCCCACTCGGCCGTTGCTAGAATGACCACCGCTGTCTTCCCTCTCGGGGAGAACCCGGCCTCCTCCTCCCTCTGCTCGCAGCCCCTTGACGCCCATCGCTGCGAGGACCAGCCGCCGACCACGTCACCTGACACAGGCCTACCTCCATCTGTTTCCTTCCCAACATCTGCAGTTGCCCCCGCCGCCCATGAGCCGCCGCCCTCCTGCCAGGGCTCTGCCTGCCCTCCCGCCCCTGCGTGCTGAGTGCCGCCTGTGTGCCCGGCTCTCCTCTCTGACTCTGCAGGCCTCCCCCACGACTCTGGGTAAATTTACAGAGTGCCTGGGGCGGATAATCAGCCATCTGATTAGGTGGAGTCTGGTCCTGGCTGAACCTGGGACGAGGGACGGGGTCTCGGGACCGAAGCAGCCCAGCCCAGAGGAGAGAATCAGAAGAAAACGCCCTCGGGCTGCTCCGTGGGCTGCTTTAATCAGCAGCACAGAGCCTGTTACCAACGCAGATTAAGATGAACTTGATTCTAAGGGCAGAATGTTCATAGTCGGGATGCTTGTGGTTCTCGGCAGCTGGGAAGTTCGGAGGTCCTCCTCCGGCCCAGTGCGGGACCCAAATGCACCGAGACCCATAAGCACATTAGGGGGTCACACCATTGGGGGGGTCACACCATGGGGGGGGGTCACACTGTTGGGGGTCACACCATAATCACTGAAGAGACGGCAGCACGGGCCCTTGTTCTCGTCTTCAACCAGGTTTGTACTTGGCTACTTTTTAAGGTTCTGTCACATAGTGTTCTATCCCGGGACACTTTAGCTCACATAATGACATTTCCGGGGAAAAACAGCAAAAAGCCTAGAAGCCTCCTCCCGTGCCAAGCTCATTTAGAAGGTTTAGCTTCTGCCTGACGCAGTGATTCAATGCAACAATAGTGAATTCTTTCCTAACATTTAGGAGTGAGTGATTGCTGGTGGAAACCGAGCACTCCCAACAAGCCGAGTGTTTCAGGGGCAGACCACCCAAATGCCTTCTTATATAAAGATGTCAGTTACGTAATTACATGAGAAAACAACACATTTCGCTTGTTTTGTGTTTTAACAACAATTAGCCTCTCTAGGAAGATGGGCTGGATTAGCTGCTCTGCAAAGTGCCTCCCAGGGGCCCCAATTATGTCAGGCACGTTGACATGAGAACCTTGATAGCGTGCGTTTAACCGAAGGAAGATGCGATGTTTGTCCCCCGACAAACAAACCCCCCGCCCCCTCCCTCACCCCAGCCCTGCCTGAAGTGACTTCGCGGAGACCACCAATAGTGAAGACGCGTTTAAAAACTCCACATTTAAACAGAGACCACAGAGCAGTGGCCTTGCGGAAAAAATTTTTAGAATTATCTACTTAAAAGGTATTAGATCGATACCATTCTTTAAAAGTAATTGGAAAATTTTTTACATGAGAGCATTCCATTGAATTTAATTCAAATGGTATTTATGAACACCTGTGTACATTAGGGGGTACAATAAATGGTTTTTAAAAAGGATTACACTGCTTATGTATACAACAACAACATTTGCCTTAAGTATTTGTTGCCTCGCTATTCATATTTTTCAGAATTTTGGCGGACATACTTGCAAAGTATCCCCCAAAACATGTCTACACAATTTAACAGCTGATAACTCAGTTAATTTTCAATCCTCTTCAGGTTTGACAGATTTGAAATAATGGGTGGAGCCAGACTAAACTCAGAACAAAGAAAATTTGCTGCTAGCCTTTTTTATGAGGATACATGAAAGATAAAGTTTACATGCGAAACCGGCAACAATTAAAGAATTGAGGGTGAACGGATACTGAACAAAATGATTCTTGATGTTTGTGGTTCCACTGCTTTGCGTTAACAGCAGCGCCTGGACCAGAACGGTCATCAGTGTGAAAACAGGCGTTGACAAAAAATTACTCATTTCTGTAGGTTCTTTCAAATTTTGAAAA
Organism: Myotis vivesi; assembly: GCA_035771395.1. Lineage (NCBI taxonomy): Eukaryota > Metazoa > Chordata > Mammalia > Chiroptera > Vespertilionidae > Myotis > Myotis vivesi. The sequence goes on along the minus strand of JAWPEG010000005.1, from coordinate 1,490,712 downwards.
TGAGCTGTATGTTAACAAACACTGATTGTAGAATCATTCGAAGTGCACATACATTTTTGGGGACACCCTATAGACTCAAACACCTGTTCGTTCTTTTCTTTTTGAGTTTGGAGGAGGCTGGGGTAGGCTCACCGGCCAGGAAAGGAAGCGAGCCTGCCACAACTCTTATTTTGTCCATCCCCAACAAAAACTCGGGCTCCGCCCTGGCTGCTGTGGCTCAGTGGATAGAGCGTAGGCCTGCAGACTGAAGGATCCCAGGTTCGATTCTGGTCAAGGGCACATGCCCAGCTTGTTGTCTCAATCCTCAGTAGGGGGCGTGCAGGAGGCAGCCAATCAATGATTCTCTCTCATCATTGAAGTTTCTATCTCTCTCTCCCTCTCCCTTCCTCTCTGGAATCAATAAAAATATCCTAATATATAAAAACCCTGAGTCATAACGACCAGTAACGACCAAGGCTCAACCAACCGAAGTCAGTCCTGCAGGCGTGGTGCCCCAGCACTGACTGCTGAGGGGGCTGCAAATAAGGGCCAGAGAGGCCTGAAGAGAGAAGCAGGGACTGATCCATTGCCTCTGTGGCAGCTTTTGATCAGCACTTGCCTCTCTCTTTCTCTCCCAGTCTGGCCAGCAGCCACACCTCCATTTCTCTCCAGGCCTCCACTGGGGCTGCTGATCAGCCCCACCTTTCTGATCAGGCCCTGTTGATAGGCCCAGAGACGCTGACTGGCATAGGAACTGACCAATCAGAACCAAATGTGGGTGCTGTGAAGAACCAATGGCTGCCTAGGAGGCGAAGCTTCTGACGCTGACTGGCATAGACACTGACCAATCAGAACCAATGTGGGTGGTGTGGGGAGCCAATGGTAGCCTAGCAGGCGGAGCGCTGACTGGCATTGAAACCAACTAATCAGAACCAAATTGGCCAGCAGCGGAGGGCAGTTGGGGGCAAGATCAGGCCAGCAGGGGAGGGCAGTTGGGGGCAACCAGGCCAGCAGGGGAGGGCAATTAGAGGTGATCAAACAGGCAAGCAGAGGCAGTTAGGGGCAATCAGGCAGGCAGGCGAGCAGTTAGGAGCCAGCAGTCCCAGATTGCGAGAGGGATTCCCAATTGGAAAGGGTGCAGGCTGGGCTGAGGGAAGCCCCCCTCCCTGCACAAATTTTGTGCACTGGGTCTCCAGTATAAAATAAAATGTGTAAACAGTCATGATCTGCATAATAAAAACAAAAACAAAATCTCAGGCTCCAACGCTAGGGTACGAGTTTTCCAAAATGCTTCTCCTGTCACCTAGCCCCACAGGGCGGTGTGGTCCCCCAGGTAAAGGACATGAGCCTGCCGCAGCAGGCCCTGCAGGGACTGCATCACCACAGGCACGCAGGGAGGCCGGTCAGCTGTGACGGGAAGACGGACGGCTGCCATCCAGAAGAGCTGACGCTGAGGGAGGGGGCGACGTGACCTCTTGTGTGGAAAGATGTGCAAACATCCGAGGGCACCCTGGTAGAGAAAACCAAAAGGATGGGCTGCCCAGGTGCTCTCATCCCAGTCTCCCATGCAGGTGAGCGGTGACAGTGCCCCCACGAGTGAGAGGGCAGGGGCTGGTGGCGCACACATGGAGGAGTTCATTTATTCCGAGGTGACTGTGGTCTCCTAAGTGACGTCGGAAGGCAGCAGAAAGCGCAGCCGCGGTAAAAACGGAGACCCTGTTCTTTCCAAATCTGCAATACATGTGGAGATACATGATCTGTGCGTGTGCATACAGGTACACACACACATAAAGCTATGTATGGGTACACTTCACATGCACTAGCTCGTTTCACATGTCAATTCATTTAAGCCTCCCATCCAATGAGCATCTTTTTTTTACCTAGAACGTCAGAGACCCAGGGGAGTCAAATAACTCCATAGGCCTTGCAGCAGCCAATGCGGGGCCAGCAGGCGCTAGAACCAGCCCTTCCCAGGCCAGGCAGGCGGGCAGCCCGGACACGTTCACGGCCTCCATGCTCTGGAGAGACCACGCTGGGGCCGACCGTGCGGCCTCCCCCGCAGGCTCTCCCACAGGAGCAGAGCGACACGCTTCCCATTTTAAACACCAGCCCGTCCATCCAGAAGAAGCCTCCGCGCGGCCGCCATGCCTCTGAGGCATGGGCTTTAACCCGGCCCCGTCTCTCCCCGGACACGCAGGCCCAGAGCTCCTCTGTCCTCCCCTCGTCTTGCTCCTCCCAACAGGAAAGACTCCCCGCCCACCCCTCGCCAGGGAGCAGAAAGCACAGGGCTCACCGAACAGCTATCTGGGCCGCTTGGCGCGTTCAGTTCTCCCGTCCTCGGAAAGGGGCTGGGGCCGGCGCTGGGTTTCATGGCCACCGTCTTGGGCGGTGTTGCTTCGTGGGTGTGCGCTCTCCAGAGGGTCCAGGCTGGGCAGGCCGTGCGGGAGCCACGCATCACTGTCCCACCTGGAGCTCTCGGTCCTGTCTGTGCACGTGCCTGTGTGCAGTCTTGGGCACGGGCACGGGTTGGGTGGAGGCGGCCGTGGGGAGGGAACGAGCTACACACGTTGGGCCTCTGCACAGAGCTTTTGGCTTGCATGTCGGCGACAGGATTTTCCTTTCCCGGAGCCTTGGAAGCGATGCACCCGCCCTGCGTCACCCCCCAGGCAGGCCGCGTGGGCCGCTCCCTGCTACACCGCGTTCCCCACCCTCATCTCCGGGTGTGGGCCTCAGAGGGCTCCACACACTTTGGGGGAGAGTACCCCCTCCCTCCTCTCCCCTCTGTATCAGGGCCCTGACAGTCCCAGGACCCGAAAAGCACAGTGCAGGGCCGCACCGGCGGGGAGCGTCGGGGGGAGCACGCCCGGGTTAGACAGCCCCGGGCGGCCCTCGCCCCAGCAGCGCCGTGGCTAACTCAGGAGACAGTCGGGTCCCAGACCGCGTAGAGACCACCTGCCCTCCCCGCGGGAGCCGCTTGCTCCAAGAAGAGAAGCCCTTCGTGTGAATAAGGCAGTGACGAGTGGCAGGTACTCGGCTGCTTTGTAAGGCGTTTATTTCCTCTTCACTTCTTGTTCCGAGCATCGAAGCGTTTTTCGAAAGTTTCCTGTTGCAGCCTCTACGACTCCAGAGCAGGGAACGACTCTCCTACGGTCAAGGCCGCTCCACGCGAGGCTGACTCCGAGTCAACCATCGGCCCAGGGATGTCCCCACACGCATCTCTGGGGAGCGAGTGTGACCGGCAGCCTCTCGCAGTCCCACGGCGAGACTAAGGCAGGGGTGGGCAACCTTTTTGTGAGTGCGTGCCAAAACCAGCAAAATCTGACTCAAAATTCTTCTGCGTGCCAACCCTAATTTTCTGAGAACATGTTACGCCTACTTGATATCTCTTAAGGGTGTGAAGAACCTTGAAGAAATAATAAAATTCATTCGAGCGACAGAAACACAGTATATGATGAAAAATACATTTATTTTTTAATGTATACATGTTATGTAAAATTACTTATTTATCTAAGATGCACCTACACTGAATTTATCTGAAAAATAAAAAAAGTCGATATTAAGAAAAAAATTGTAAATGGAAGATGATAAGAGATGGTTTCGAGTGCCAGCAAACACGCGTGCCAGGGGTTGCCCACCCCTGCTCTAAGGTTAAGTTTCCCTCAGGTTCCAGGCTGCACACCTGGTAGCGCTCGCTGCTGGTTCTCATGTGGGGCCCCTGACGGCTCCTCATAAAACGAGGATTCATAACCTGAGATGCCAGTTCATGGCAGAGAACTCGCCGAGATACACGCCGCAAGGAGCTAACAACGTTTTTGTGGAGTCCGCCGTGCCCAGGCGGGAGGCACTGGATGATCAGAAGTCGATTATATGAAAAACAGGGATTAAACTGGTGAAGTATCTCGACGAGACTGGGCTCACCACGCCCCTTTCCCGCTTCGGCAAGCACAGGGCACAGAACTCAGAGGTGTATCCTTGGCTACCAGGAGGGGCGGGGGACCCAGACACACAGGCATGAAGCGGAGCCGATGGGATAAGATGTCCTTGATCCCCGGTGAAGCGAGGGACCGGCCGACCTCCACACGTCACACACACCCAGCAGGTGATGACTGTGAGCGAGGGGCGGGCTCAGAGGGCAGGGGCGCGGCACTGGGTGCCAGACGGTGGGGACTGGACCGGGTGCAGTGGAGATGGGGGAGTCCCACGGTGGCCGGTCTCGGTGACACGTCTTCATTAGCCCGGAAGGAGCTGCGGCTGCTTCACCTCAGGTGCACCAGCCCCGCAGGACGCCATGTGCTGGGTGAGATGCTGTAGGCAGAGCGAGAGGGGCACGCACTGGACTCACACTGCGACTGACCTGCGCGTGCTGCCAAAAACAGAGGATTTGGAACGAATTTTGGAAGAAAAAGTGCTCATCTGTTTTTGCAAAAAGGAATCAGAAGCCCAGCAGCGTAATCAGTAATTTCAAACTCGCTATTAGGTCAGGGCGCTGATGGCTAACAGATGCGTTTATCTGCAAACGTCCGCAGGGGAGCCGACCCTCAGCCTCGGGCCTCGCCAACCCGGCGTGTCCCTGACCTCCACTGCGCTCCTCCCCCAGGACTCGGCCACCTCTGTCCGTGCCACTGACCAGTCAGACCCTGCCCTGTATGAAAGCCCACCCGGCCAGCGTGGCTCAGTGGTTGAGTGTTGACCTATGAACCAGGAGGTCAGGGCACATGCCCGGGTTGTGGGCTCGATCCACAGTGTGGGGCGTGCAGGAGGCAGCCCATCCATGACCCTCTCATCGTACATGGGCCTCAGCAGTCATTTCTCCGGGTTCCATGTAAATGGAGCAAATGGACTGGCCTAAGTCCTCAGGGGAGAACGCGCGGCCTGAAGGGGTAACTTGGCAGGTCTGTGGAAGTGACCACCCAGAGGGGGGAGGCGTGCGATGCTCACCCCGAAGCCGTGCCTACGGGAGCCGGCGAGAGGGGACGGAGGAATAACCGTGCACAGTAGGGGTGACACATGATCTCCACTTCACAGGCAGCGAGAACCCGGGGCGAGATGGGAACTCCACGCACCCGCACGCCTCAGCCCGACCTCCCATGGTTGCGTTCACCAGTGGTGCCTTTCTCCACGGCATGGGCTTTCACAGGAAAGATTCGTAAAGAGACACGCCATGGAGATCCTTGCGGCATTTGGAAAATTCCCTTTGAAAGCAAACTGCTTCCCCACACGATGCCTGAGCGATGGAGACGGCGCGGCGCTGCCAGAGGCCTCGCCTCCGGGGGTGGTGTTCTATCTAAAGAGACCGGACGTCAGTCAGGACATAGGTCCTGCCTTTGGCCTGGAACTGAGCTTGAAAAATTCTTTCTCGCTTTCCCTCCCCTTTAAATCCAGAGGCGTGGACACACGGACAGGCTGACCAAGGGGGGGGGGTGGGCGGGACGGGGGCCGGATGAAAGAACTGGAAGAGAGTAGCTAAAGAACATATACGGTGTCCCCCCAAAATGTCTACGCACTTCGAATGATTATAAAGTCGGTGTTTGTTAACATACAGCTCATTTTCAACATTTGGAAGAATCTACAGAAATGAGTAATTTTTTGTCAACACCTGCTTTCACACTGACGGCCGAGGGTTCTGGTCCAGGTGCTACTGATAACACAAAGCAGTGGAACCACAAACACCAAGAACCATTGTGCTCAGTATCCGTTCACCCTCAGTTCATTAACTGTTGCCGGTTTTGTACGTCAACTTTATCTTTTCTGTAGCCGCATAAAAAAGGCCAGCAGCAAATTTTCTTTGTTCTGAGTTTAGTCTGGCTCCACCTATTATTTCAAACCTGTCAAACCTGAAGAGGAATGAAAATTAAGTGAGTTATCAGCTATTAAGGGAACCTTCAACAAAACTCCTTCCCTCTCCCTCACCACAACCAGCTGATGTTTCCCACTCAATTCGGTTTTCCTTTTTTTTTTAACACAAAAATCACCAAAGTCTTTACATGACTCCCTAATTGTGGCGCAGCCAACAGCTTGAATAACAGAGATTGAGACCATACTGTTCCAATTTTAATTACTATTTGATGCCGAACACAATCAAAAAGGATGGTTCAGACAAAATGAATGACATTCACTGATTTCACAAATGAAATCATTTTGACGAATCGCCTCCAGCAAGACGCCCTCACTGTCCACGAGGTGGGACGGGTCCCTTCTCGCAGGCGCCCCCTTTCGGACTCTGTACCAGGGAAGAGCGTCATCGTCCCCTCGGAGTTAAATGAAGTAAGTTCCCCCTCCTGTGACACTCACATTTCTCACGAGGGCTCTTGATGCTCGATGTCATTTTGCTCTGAGCGTGTTAAGGCCGATTTCTTACAAATCGCTTTTTCAGGAAGAGGAGCTGCACTTCCGGCCTGTGAATTCTGGGTCACGATTCTCCCTGTGGACACATCTGCCCGCCACGGGCTCCTGTCCAGCCCCGTGCCTGTCGGGAACCCCCTGCCGTTGCTGGGCCCAGTCGCCAGGGGCGTCCGCACGGGGTCAGCTCCCTTCCTGCCCGGGACGTGGGGAAGAGGACTTCCGGCCTGAACCCGTCCACCTTAGTCAGAGTCTTTCGACAGAAGCTCTCGGCGCTGCGGCTCAGAATGCTGTCACCCCTAAGATGACAACCTGAGCCTGTTACCCGCCGATCCCCACGCTGCTGTCCGCCCCTCAGACAGCAGAAGCCATGGCGCCAGGGGAACTCCAGGCCAACCAGCCAACGCTCCCGCCCCTCCTGCTCCAAAGTGGCCGAGGTCCCGCCATTGGCTCTGCAAGAAGCTGTCACTTTCCCAAGCGCAGGTGAGAAAGCACCTGGCTCCACGTGAGGACTTCAGCTCTGGCACGGTCCTCGCTCTGAAGGAAGCCGCCTTCCGGTCTGCGTTCCCTTCGCTGGGTGACTGACGTTTCAGGTGGGAAGGCCCCGAGCCTTCTGGCTGCTGCGGGGTCCCCGCTGCCAACCCTCGGGCCGTGGACCTTCCGCACAAATGCTCTGCCCTCCGCCCGAGTGGAGCCCAGCCCGCACTCGCACTCGCACTGCAGCTGCTCTAGGGAGCAGAGCCTGAGCGGGGTCAGCACGGGGCCCAGGGCTGGGCCTGTTGGCAGCAGCGCAGCCTCCATCCCCTGTGGGAGGCCGGCAGGAGGGAGGCCAGGCTCCACGTTTCTCTCATCTCAGCAACTTCCCACCAGCTTCAGCCTCAGGGCCACGGGCTCCTCCTCCTACCTCAGCCCACCCTCCATGCTGGGGAGAGAAGGGGGGAGGGGGGACAGCCTGCAGATTTCTTACAGAGAAAAACAAAACAAAACAAGAAAAACGGGAGGGGAGATCAGGGTGAACGAGCAAGGCCACACATCTGGGAGCGCGGTGGCCACACGTCTGGGAGAGGGTGGCGTTCGAGACCTGGGGAAGGAAAGCTAAAACCCGCCTTGCCTCCTCCCTGACTGGGGGGCGGCCCAGGGTGACACCAGCCCGCAGAAGAGGTGGCTGCAGGGCAATCCATTTATAATAAACCATCATCGCCTTCCATCGATCGGTCACTTACATCGATCCGTTAGTTTGGCTCCACAGGATAACAGACGGATTTTTCAACAAATGGGCTACACATTTAAGACTTCAAAAATACTGCCTCAAAAGTCCTCAACACAGGCCATGTGCCCGCGGGCGCGCTCATGGTGAAGTATACTGATTTTCCACTTCACACAGTCCTGCCCTGGACATACCTACAGGGTCAGCCAACAGGACACGGCGGAGCGCCGGCCTCCAGGCGACCGCGCCTGCCTCGCCATGGAGGGGACGCAGCTCGATCACATCTACTCGCTGCGCTTGGCTCTGAACAACCGGTGGCGAGTGAAACGTGACAACCCGCTAAGAAAGCCCAAGCCTGTCTGACGCCAGGGACGCCCAGAGAAGACACGGGCTCGGGAGGCACCGTCGCAAATGCTGTCTTACTGGTCATGACGACTCCACAGAGTCAGTGAAACAACAAAAACCCACTTTAACAAAGTCTGTGATCGAGACGGAAAAGTCCTGGAGAAGATGAAAAGGGCCAAGTCAAGGCACACGCCCGGAGGCTTGAGCAAAGGCCCCTGCGAGCGGGCGCACATTCTCCCGGGGCTCAGGGGCACCGTGCCTTTGACAGAACCCCCACCCGAGGGGAGGCTGGGAGAGGAGCCAGAGGCACCGCTGCGGCTGGAGAGCCGCGTGGACAAGGCCCCCGTCCTTCCCCGGCGACCCCCGCTCTCTCCCTCCGTAACCTGGCCCTAGCTGCTCCTTCCCAGAGCTCAGCGGGGGCTGGAGGACCCCCGAGTAGGGGAGGGAGCTGGATGGGCTCGGGTGTGGCTGAGCAATCTCGGGAGGAAATCAACAGCAGGCCACGTCCTCAGAGTAATTCCATGACAACAGGCACGTGTGTGAGTGGGCAGAACGCACACGGGCTGAAATGGCCCAGCTTTACCAGCTCGCTACCCACCGAGGCGCATGCTTCTCACGGACACCGTCGCTTTTGGAAGTGTCGGGACTCAAGCCCAAGGTGCCGCGAAGCGTACCCGTCACATGAGTAACAACATGCTGAGGCTTGAGGGGAAATATGTGCACACACACACACACACACACACACACAGCTCAGACGCACGCCCTCCGCCCGGAGTCTCCCTCGGTGGTTGGGGCTGATGGTAAGTTGTCGGCAGCACCAGGCCCCTAGGTCCTGGCCGTGGCGTTTCCCGGCGCCTGCAGCGGGATGTGTGTGACTTTCAACCCGGGGGCCGCAGACAGGGACGGTGGGCAGAGCCGTGAACCATAAGTAACCACTTAGCGGGAACACAAAAAGGGCTGTTCTCCGGCCAGACTGAGGCCATTACTTTTTTCTAAAGAAGAAAAGGCACAAGTTAAGAGAAAGGCCCCTCAAAGACCTTCTGCCCGCATGTGCGTCTCCGTGAAGAGCCCCGCTGGGCCGGCTGAATGCGCCCCGAGCTGGGAAAGGGAGCCAAATGGGATTTCAAACACCCAAAAACCTCCACCCAAACATCTCGGCATCCGCCACGCTGCGGCATTCAGGCGCTGATGTTTTTTGTCTGGGTTTGAAGAGATGCTAAACAAAGGGAGGCAGGCTCTCCGTATATTTACATTCCAAAACCAAGCTGCCTGCCACCCCCAGCCTGTGGCCCCTCACAGCTAAACAAACCGTAAAGTCCAGCCGGGGCTGGGAGAGAAGCAGCAAACGGTAAGAAAGTCTCTGTTATTTCTTCAACAAAACAGACCCGACCCCCAGAGGGGCTCTGTGCTGGTTCCTGAGCTGTGTTTCCAAGGACCTGCCCGCCTCTCAGCGAACGCACGTCGGCTGAAGGCGGAGGGAGTGCAGCCTCCGCTCACTCACTTGGGACGATGGCATCCTTTCAGCTCCTGACCCATGAAATGCTTCTGGCATCGTCACTACAAATTTAATTTAAAAAAGTATATGGATTTGACTGATCAAGCTGACGACTTGGTGAGTGTAAGTGTAACGCACCCTCTAACTCCTTCACGGGAAAAGCATGTGTCAGCCTGCGTCTCACAGGGGTTTGACGTGTGACGAGTCTCACTGGTGCCCTCGGTCCCGTGTTGGGGTGAGTGAGCTGCATGTGAGTGCAGGTTGGAGAGGCTCACACCTGCTCAGCGACGAGGCTGCCGCAGGAACCTCGGGTTCCCCATTTCTAAGGGCTTCGCACAGTCACTCGGGGGAGTTTGATCTCACAAATGACCCGAGAAGCTTGGCCGCAACGAGAAGCCGAGCTCGGAGTCCGCAGGCTGCCTCGCCTCCACAGCCGCCATTTCGGGGGAGGATTCCCAGCCCTCGATTTCCTGCTGGACTGACTGAGTCTATCGGGGCCACGAAAACCACTGACCTGCCTCCATCTCAGGCTGTGCTTCCACACCCACACATTTTCTACTGAGGTTCTCTGTGCAGACGCAGGCCCGACGGGTGATACATGGAACCTCACAGGCGAGAAAGAGGCAGAGCAGTGTGACATCCCGTCGCTCCTGCCCACACGGCCCTACGCAGACTCACACACTTGCTTTTGTCATAACTTTAAACAGAAACCAGCATTTCCAACTGGGTGGTTACGAATTGAAGACTCAAATAAGAATGTAAGCACCGTCCACCTCCTTTTAAAAACAGACTCAGAATGTCACTGTTTCTCACAAAATCCTAGGCCAGTAGGAAGCTCACCCTGCAATTATTTTCTTCTCACATCGGAAGAGCGAACGAGCAGCTCCCACAGGGCCTGCGGGCCTCTGTTAAAAACCTTGTCTGACAAAAGCTAAGTCTATACTGAGCTTTAGATCGAAAGGAAATAGGGCTGAAAAGATACCTTGTTCACGTCGTAAGAAAGGATGCAAGAGCGCCATGTGCAACAACACGGACGGACCTCGAGCACGTGATGCCGAGTGAAATAAGTCCGACAGAAACAGCTAAGACCCGTGTGATCTCACTCAGATGTGGGATGTCAAACCGAAACTCGTGAACACAAACTGCGGGGTGGTGGCTGCCAGAGGGAAAAAGGTGGGGGGCTGAAGGAGGCAGCTAAGATAAGGGGACTGAACAGAAGGGTTAAGGACAAGCCAGGGCCTCACTAACTAAGCTGACATGTCGAGGATTCCACGCAAAAGCACTTGTCCCACCAAGAACCAGGAAAATCTTACCTGGAGAGAAAAAGACAGCCGCAAGTCCCTCCCCCCAGGGCAGCTCGGATGCCAGGATCACCCGACAGGGGTTCGATCAGCCCCATCACAGTGCGTCCAGAGCAACTACGGAGACGCCGGAATCAACGGAAAAATAGCAAGTGCGGCACACAGGTAGGGGAGAGCCAGGCACGATTTCAGAACAGAAAGTGCAGCGCATTTAGAAGGACAGAAAGCGAACGAACAAACCAACCCAGGGAGCAGGCTCCCGCAGAACAGAGAGAACGGGAGAAGGACTCAGGAGCCTTGAAGACAGAGCACGCGCACTTCCCTTCCCGTCTGACAGCCAGAAAGCAGCGCCTGAAACCATGAGAGCCATGGGGACCCCTAGAACTAAAGGCGGAACCTCCACATGCGGCAAAAGACACACCCACCCATTCAAGGAGCCGAGGGAACCCCGACGAGCTCACACCCCCGCAGGAACCCTGCCTCGCTGCAACTTGACTGAGCTCCTGAGACACAGAGATCTGGGGCCTAAGGCAGCGAGAAGGGGCCTCCCCGCAGGCGAAGGCAAGTCCTCACCCCACTGCAGGAACCAGAGGGAAGCGCTCGGTGTCTTCAGTGAAGGAAGGAGAGGGAAGGGGAGAGCGACACGGGGAACCAGGAGGGTCTGCAGACTGAGCTGTAGGAACTACCCGATCCGAACAACAGGAAGAAATCAGCCTGAAAAAGAGGGGGGGGATATTTAAGACAATTGCATTCCCAGGGGAAGGGAAGAGGGATACAGGGAAACAATGTCTACCCTTCATTTCAATGAGTAACATGTCGCTCAGCTGCGTGGCTTAGTGGCTGAGCCTCACCTATGAGCCACGGGTCACGGTCGGGACACGTGCCCGCGTTTCGGGCGCCATCCCCAGTGGAGGGTGTGCAGGGGGCAGCGGATCCATGATTCTCTCTCATCATGCGTGTTTCTCTCTCTCTCCCCCCTCCCTTCCTCTCTGAAATCAACAAAAATATATTTTAAAAAAATAAGTAAATAACTTAGTAAAATGTTGACAGCAGTGACAAGGATAGGTTCCAGATGGGAAGAGTAACATTTAGAGCAACCATCAACAAGCCGTGCAGACAGACACATGCAAAAGCCATGCAGACAGACACATGCAAAAGCCGTGCAGGTAAGTCAATGGAGCTGAGCAATGCTCAGGGAATGCACAGCAGGCAGGACAGCGAAGTGTACCCAGAGGATGTAATAGAAAGCGGAGCATAAGCTGGCGTAGCCCCGACATGCTGATGGGGCCAGAGTGGGTAGCGGGGGGCAGGGGGGCTCGAGAGACGCAGCTCTGGGCCTGGACCGTGGCGTGGTTACAGTTACCTGGTGAGCGAAATGGCATGGACAAGGCATAGGCCCAGGTGAGTTCCCTGGTTCTGACATTTGTAATCGTTTTATAAAATGCAGCCTCTGGGGGAACTGGGTGCAGGGGACACAGGGTCTCTTGTCTCTGCCACTTCCTGCGAGTCCACAGTTATTCTGAAATAAAAATGAGTGGCAGATCTGCAATAAACCAGCGGCAAGTAGGGAATGCCAATGCATAAATCGTGTGTGCTGTAAGGCTGGACTGAACAGGAATTTAACACTTCGAAGCCTGTAAGACATAGGAAAATAAGTTCTGAAAATTGGTATCTGATGTAATTTTACTTGTCACTTTAGGATCGGTATGGTATTAATTCATGTAATTATTACGTTTCCAGGAATATAATAATGTGTGTAATGGGGATTCCTGGCAAAGCCTATGAGTGACTTCGCAAATATTCAAGAGAAATGTCTTTATGCTCATTAAAACATGTAACCCTCTTTTCCCACAACTGAATGATATCCTGTTACCCACACGGAACCAGAACAGCTAAGAACAACACTTGGTCATCTGGAGTAAGAGGCTGTGGGTCAGGGAGGAGGCGCACACACATGCACATGAGAGCGAGTACAGATTCTCGAGAGAAAGTCATCAACACATGGAACCAGAGCTCAGAAAGGGCCTCTGAGACGGAAAAGCCTCTAGGAGTGTGTTCACCAACTACCCCGACAGGAAGCGTCATAGAAGGTTCAACAGGAAGTGACGCAAAGATGGGAAAAGGGAGGTCACATGTGTGTACTCACAGCCTGTGTGCTTATGTTAACATACATATTCCTCTTAAATAAATGCTCTACTTTTTTTTTTGTAACTTAAAACCAATAAAGATAAAAAGAAAGCAGGCCTGACTCCCAGGCGGATCTGATGTCCTCAGGAGCTGCGTGGGGGGAACAGCCCCGCTTTGTGAGGCAGGTGGAAGGCAGGGCGGCGGCGCAGTCGGTGCCCCTGCACCTGCACTCCCGGCTCCCCGCCGCCGCACACATGCAGGATAGGATCACAGGCCAGAGACAAGGGGGAGGCGAGCCGGAGTCACGCACCGAGGGCTTCCCCATGCCAAGAACAGCAAACACGACACCTGGCTCCCGGGGACAGAGACTGTGAGGAAACAGAACTTAATTTAATTCCTTAAAATTAATTGGAACCTTGAACACAAGATGCTACGCTGATAAGGGCCCTGAGGCCGTTTCTAATGTATCACGGTCACATTTTCATGAACAAAGACTTCAGAACGGGAAGCGCCCGCCGCCTTCTCCCGCCCGGGGTTGGGGGCGAGGCCGCGCACACACCGCTCTCCCTGCGCAGCAGAGCGTCCCGCACCGGGTGGGTCTCCGTGTCTTTCCATAACACAGACCCCCGCCCCGTGTGAGAAGGCGTTTCCCACGGGAACACTGACGAGGATGCACTTGGGTATTCTTCAGCCACCTCGCGTCGCTCTCAAGAGTGACGGATTTCTGGTGATAAACATCAGGATGGTGTGAACCTTCTTGGCACGGTTTCTTAGAAATATTTAGAGAACTTTGCAAACTGTAGGCCTCCTTGTATCTAACACCCGTCTTTGGCAGGGAGACTGGAAATACCATCTTCCGAGGATGTCTCGACGTCTACCAAGAGGCAGAGGGCTCGACGGGACCCTCTCCAAAAACAAAGAAAGAAACAAGTTTTCAGAACCAGGGTGACAGCCATTTCTCATAATTTCATGTTAAATCGTTGCCTTACACTTTTCATTAGTTACTGAGTTATATGACATTTTTAGATTGCTCCAACTTTGGTTAGCACATCGTAAGTGCTCAATAAATGATTGCCAAGACACCCGGCCAGCATGGCTCAGTGGTTGAGCGTCAACCTATGAACCGGGAAGTCATGGTTCGATTCCCGGTCGGAGCACATGCCTGGGTTGTGGGCTCGATCCCCAGGAGAGGGTGTGCAAGAGGCAGCCAATCCATGATTCTCTACATCATTGATGATTCTATCTCTCCCCCTCTCCCTTCCTCTCTGAGATCAATAAAAACATATAAGAAAGAAAGAAACGAAGACGAGGCACCCATTGTTTACAGACGGCGGATGGTGTTGGGAGTCAATGCGACCCAATCCCGCGCACAGAAGAACAGCAAGGAAGCTGTGGTTCTGGGAGGGGCGTGGTTTGTGAGCCGGTTCTCGTCCAGTCTGCACAGTCGCAGGCGCTGTGAAGGGCGCGTCCTTCCTTGTTCTCCACCCTCCTTAGTGAAGGTCAAGTGCAGCCCCGAGGCCCGGTCCAGCCAGGTCAGGAGCCGCAGGTCATCCGCCAGAGGGGACTCGGTGACGCAAGGAGAGGCTGCGTGCCCACCACACGCAGACTCCAGCCAGGCCCCTGGCTCCTTCCTGGGGCCTGTCACCCCGGCAGCGTCCTCACTGCTTCCTCGGATGCAAGGGGGTAAGAGGAGGGCCTGGCTCCTGGGTTGTCAGGATGAAATGAGACCATGCTTATCCAGAGCCTGGAAGATAGCTCACTGATACCAACAGTCACCCCACCATCACCAACACCACTGCGGCCACGGCCATGGCCATCACCAATACCACTGTGGACACCACCTCTGCCACGGCCACCATCACCATCACCACTGCAGCCACCACGGCCATCACATGCCAGAGAAACGCTAGGCCACAGTCAGCGCCAGCTCCCTCAGAGCCGACCAACTCCCGGGAGCCCCATCTCCAGGAAGGCAAGGTGGGTGTTGAGCTCACAGCGCTGTGTCATAAACACCCACGGGGTTCTGACGTCGCACACTCAGTGAGGGGACAGGAGGGGTGGGCGCGCACATGCAGGACCTGGAAAGTCCAGGAGGGACTGGGAAGCACCTCGCAGCCAGGAGAGCAGGCGGGCAGGTGTCAGGCATGAGGGCTTCCACGCGTGTGTGGTTTGCCTTATTTTTTAATTACGAGAGGCCCAGTGCACTGATTTGTGCCCTGGTCGGGTCTCTTGGCCTGGCCTGCGCCCTCTCGAAATCTGGGACCCCTCAGGGGATGTCGGAAAGCTGGTTTCAGCCTGATCCCCCAGGCCAGGCCAAGGGGCCCCCACCAGTGCACAAAGCCGTGCACCAGGCCTCTATTGTGCATATAAGATCTTTGGTTACTCTCTTCCCGCCCTCCCCCTCTCCACCCTTCCCTCTGAGATTCATCAGTCTGTTCCATGTTTCCCTGCCTGTGATTTCCGCTCCTGCATTGAGTGTCTGCCCCCTGGTGGTCAGTGTGCATCATAGCTACCAGCTGGTTGGCCGGTTGCTTAGGCTGTTATATACATAGATGTTCTTATTGACTTCAGAGAGGAAGAGAGAAACATCAATGATGAGAGAGAATCATGGACCGGCTGCCTCCTGAACGCCCCCCACTGGGGATGGAGCCCACAACCCGGGCATGTGCCCTGACTGGAATCGAACCTGTGACCTCCTGGTACATGGGATGGTGCTCAACCACTGAGCCACACTGGCTGGGCAACACGGTGTTTTTAGTGAAGGGCATAACATTTTGCAAAGTGAAGTAAAAAGAGAAGGTTATGGACCAACCCAGAGACAGACATATCAACACGTGCTATGACTGTAATTTCTTAGGCAGAAGGACAGCCTCCTCCCTGGGTGCGCGGTAAAGAGCCCTAAACAAGCAAAAGCCGTTCTAAGGTCTGAACCGCATGAAGTAGTTGGAAGCGCCTCCCACAGGGTAACGGGAAAGCGGGGAAGTGACGGCATGAAAGCGAGTGGGATGGCTGGGACGTGAGAAACTTCATCAGAGGCTGACGGGTGGGGGGGGGGGCGCCTGCCGACAACACCAATGCCCATGGTGGGCATAGAGACACGCGGAACCCACAGGGCGGGAGCTCTGGGGACCCATATGAACTCCCCAACGGAGGCCCAGCGTGGGTCCCGAGAGCCTGGGACTGTGGTCCGGGCATGGCCCAGCTGATGCTCATGGAGGCTCACTTTATCACGGCGGCCCTCACAGCAAGAAAAAGGCTTTGTGCTCACAAGAATCTTGAATAATCGTGGCCACTCGCCAAAGCAGCTCCTTCAGCCGATCGGGCTCACCCGCCGCTCCTCGCACCGCTGGCGATAACCCTGGCGGAGGCCATGGCAGCAAAGCCTCCGCCTCCGGGGCCGGTGGCTCGGATGTCACCGCCACTCACTCAGCAGATGAAGAGGTGACATTCTATCCGGGTGAGGAGGGTCGGGGAGAGGTCGTGAAGGAGCGTCAGGGTTTATCTCGCGTGGCGGGAGAGAGGACTGTCCCCAGGCGTCTGCCAGGCCTCGAGCGACGCTCCGGGGACACACAGGGACTGGGCTGTGGTGGGTTATTCACCCAGACAGACAGCGCTGCAGCCTCAGGAGCCCATCTGCACACCCCTCCCTCCAGGAACCAACCCCATGGTCACCACGCTGCCGCGAGCGCGACGGAACAGGTGCCCTCGACACCTCTCTTGTCTAAGCAGCGTCCTTCCCGACGGGCAAACCCCAGAGCCATTTCCCCGCGACACAGGCATCTCCCACCCCAACCTGCAGCACAGACGCGCCAGGTCGCAGCATCGGGCTGTCACACTGGCAGGGAGAGAGGAGCCTGGAAATCTGTGACACACCCCCTTTCTAAGAAAAACAGACGCATCACCATCCCAGCCGGTGGCACGTGTGGCTCTGTACATGGAGCTGCGTCCCGGGTGAGCGGGCTGGGCTCCCTGCTCTCCCAGGGGAGGCACCTCCCACGTCCCACTGGGTGAGGGCCCCACCCTCTCCCTCGAGAGTCTGCGGGCGGGGCGCGTGGGGTTTCATCCTCAGAGCGAGAGAAACGCACAGGATGCCCTTCTGGCTTCTGCATGGTTCTCAGGACCTAAGAAACACATGCCTTACTTCCTTGGGCGCATCTATACTGAGGACATACGAAGCGCCGGGGACAGTGACAATTAAGGCAAATAAGACAGGATGAAAGACGAAATGACTTCAATTTGGGAATAACGAATGTTTCACAAAAACTAAACTTAAGGACGTTCGTTCCTGGTACTTGAATCACACACAGTGAGCTGTCAAACTCGGGACCCAGAGTCAACAGGAGGAACTGCAGGGCACTCCGGCATGCTGGGCGGCCAGCAGCTCTGTGTGCATGTGGCTTCTAGCTGCACACGAGTTCCTTGGTCGACTGGCCAGACTGAACTGCAGATTCCGGTGAGCGTTTCATCCCGAGGCCTTCTGTGGACTCGGAGCAGTGCCTGCCCCCGTGCACACACGCATGCTTTTTCCATGCGTGTTGAAGTTGGACCCTACAGCTTCATCAGGCAACAAACTGCCAACAGCGCTCAGAACACCATCGCTTAACCATTAAAATAATGACCTTAAAACAGTATTAGTAGTTGCTGAATATCTTACTAAGGAAACACCTTAGAAACAACGGTTCAGACCATCGTAAAACGTTGTTCTAACTTTACTGAGTAATAGTAGCTTTGAGGCGTGTTTTAGGTTGTCCTGCCATTGTTATCCCAGAATATTTCGGAAAAAGGGGAGGGGGAGGCACGGTCTGTGTTTCGTGAACGGTAAGGATGTCCTGTTGTTTTCACTGGAGCTGGAGGTGCGCCCCCTGCACGGCGGGTTAGCCTGACCCCAGGCCGAGTGGGACAGGCCGCCTGCTGAAGTGACTGGATCACAGAACTTATACCCACGTGACTGGATCACAGAACTTATACCCACGTGAGGACCACACACCGTACTCTCTACGCTCCGACTGCACGCATCTCTGGCCAAGAGAGATCAAATACAAACTCCTACGTCACTTTCTTCCACTCCCACGAATCAGACAGGGTGAGCAAAAGTGGGTTTACAGTTGTTCGTGTGGAAAATGACACAATCATTAATAAATGACAATGTAATAAACCCGTGTTTCGTGAAATAATAGTTGTGAGCCTACTTTCGCCACACCCTGTGTTTCAAACCAGCACTATTTGTTACACGGCGGGAGTCTACCAAGCTGCTTAATGAATATAAACGCTCCGGAAAATGTCACTACTCCGCAGGCAGGCATAACAGATTGCTGAAGCAAAACCTACTGTGGTGGGTCTGCAAAGACACAACTTTATAATCACCAACTTATAAAGAGATACATTTTTTGAATGTTTTCATCTGGAAACTAACAAGTCAAAACACGCATTCCTTAAAAGAGAACAACTACTAGCCCGAAAACATAGGTCCGATATGTACACCCGACGGAAGAGGACAAGCTAAAAAATTGTTAATTTTAAGAAACCCAGTCGAGGCTCCGAGACCGACCGCATCACACGAGCGAGAGGCCTGACGGCTTTATAAGATCAGCTCACGGCTCTGCTCCTCACGGTGGTAATAAGGCACCACTTGCGGTCCCAGACGGGCAGTTATGATATCAAACTGTCTGGGGGAAAGCTGTGCAGACACGGTAATCAAATCCCCAACCAGGACTAATGGCTGACGAGCGAGCCAAGAGGTGATTCATTTCATTTTAAAATTAATTACAAAAGTCCTTGATTATTTTAGAATGAATTACCTCTCCTCCTAGCGGGTTTCCATAGGCAATCGCAACATTAATCACATGTAACTATGACATATTTGGTCATCAAAGCGAACAGGCAGTAAACACGGCTGTCTGGGAGCGCAGGTACCCGACTTCCTCCACACCGGGAGTCAGATGACGCTCGCTTTCCCTCCCGGGAGGAGCACACGGAGGAGCAGGTGGGCGAGTGCGGGGCCCCCTGAGAAACCGCTGAAGACAGGAGGGTGGTCACGCCCACTTCAAAACATTTCAGAGGCAAAGGTCTATAGTCTCCATCTTCTTGTTTGTTTTTAGCAACGTCATATTCAACATGTGTTTTCTGCCTATATAATTTTAATATTTAAAAAAGGGCCCTAGCCATTTGCTCAGTGGTTAGAGCGTCAGCCATGCACTGAAGGGTCAAGGGTTCGATTCCCAGTCAAGGGCACATATCTGGGTTGATCCCCAGGCCCAGTCGGGGTCGTGTGGGAGGTAACCAATCGATGTGTCTCTCTCACATCAATGATTCTCTCCCTCTCTCTCCCTCCCTCCCTCCCTCCCTCCCTCCCTCCATTTCTCCTTCCCTCCCTCCTACTCTTGCTAAAAAAGAAAAAATGGAAAAAATATCCTTAGGTGAGGATTAACAAAAAAATTTGTTTTAATTAAGAAAGGATATGCAAGTCCATTAAATACGGAGGCTAAAACTGCTTAAAAACACCTGCAGTCTCCCCCCACTTATTTATAGAGAAAATAATACAAACAATACTGACCCCGCATAGGAGAGAGAGTCTAGAAATCAAAGCACAACATCAGATTTTCCCAGATCAGCAGGCCTTGTGAGAATGACATGTTTTAAAGGGACTACACATTTGCAACATTTTCAAAATTACAAATGAAGTTCAGCCAGTAAGTCCCTTTATAGTCTACTATCTGGCACAAGTAATGATGGCAGAACGCTTTTTATTTTTTTAAAAACCCTTAGAAGACAAACTCCGTCCAGTTCCCACAACCCCGTGTCCCCGGGCCCAGTACCGGTGGCAGGCAGGGCCCCCAGGGCCGTTCACCGCTGGGAGGGCTCCGGGGTCGCCCGAGACAGGCTGCGCGTCCGGGTCGCAACTGTGGAAGCTGCGGGCAGCCCCGTGGGGGCTGTGATGAAGGAGGCAGGTGGCAGAGGGCGGGGTGAGCTCTCTTTTCAGGCTAATCAAAACCTAATTATTTAAGAATCAGAATGTATGACTAATTTTTAAAGTAGTCCAAAAAACGTAATGGCGTTGTGCCGTTACACATTTGAGTTCCAAAGTTAAATAAATTTAGTGTTTGATTTCACAAGCAGATCACACATGAAAAATGCTTTTAGGTGGGGTTTGAAAAATAAGTGATCGTAGGGCATCCCAATAGATTCAAAGACATGAAGTTCAAGGTGCCGATTCTCTTTTTAAATGGAAATTTATACAAAGGATTCATCATCTATAGCCAAGAATATATTTGCTCGCTTTCCATTTTAAAATAAAAACTGGAATTAAAACCATAGGGAATGTAAATGTCTTACAAATAACTTTTCTTTTGCGGGGGGGGGGGGGGCCG
>JAWPEG010000005.1:1424144-1470534 GCA_035771395.1 Myotis vivesi | reverse complement strand
CAGAAAATGCTCTACTTTTAGGGTAGTTATTTTCTTTTTTGTTTTTTAAAATATATTTTTATTGATTTCAGATAGGAAGGGCCAGGGAGAGAGACAGAAACATCAATGATGAGAATCATTGATAGGCTGCCTCCTGCACGCCCCCCTACTGGGGACTGTGCCCTGACCGGGAATCGAACTGTGACCTCCTGGTTCATAGGTTGATGTTCAGCCACTGAGCCATGCCGGCCAGGCTGGGGTAGTCATTTTCTAATATCTTAAGTGACATTGCACCTACTTAGCAATAAAAATAAAATGTGAACACAATATTTAAAGTTTTTATCCTTAAAATTAAATACTACCTTTTCAACTACAAAAAGTACTCTCTCCAAGCACTAAATGCATAGTTCTCAATCGCCTTAAAGAAATTAATAAAATTAATTTTAAAGTACACGTTTATGAGGTTTCAGAAAACATTTTATCCTTATCCTTACTGTTTACTTTTCTATTTAGAATACACTGAACTTAGAAATATCTCCCAATTTTTTTTAAAAAAAAGCATATTTTTTATGACGATGACCAATAAGGGAAATTTAGTAAATAAGTATGAAATGTAGAGAAGCAATAATGCATTTTTCATACATGCAGGTGAAGCTGGTCTCTCTCTGGACATGAAACACCACTGACTGCTGAACAGAAAGACGAACAGCTGGATATAAACCAAGGAGGAGTCTGTGCCCCAACCGCCATCCGCTTAAGTTTTGCCTTGCAAGTAAGAAGGCGCGCACTCCAGACAGTACATAGATTTCCGCACACCTGACGGGAACCTTGGCCCCCACCGTGACCCTCAGGGAAAGCATGGGATTTACTAACAAGATGCCCAAGTGCATTCGGAAATGGACGGTAGTCACTCATCTGCAAGTCAAGGGAACGTGGGGTACGCTAACAAAGGAAAGCAGGCCTACCATCTCTTCCCACTGCTTTTGGCAGCATGCAAACATTTTATTAGAGGATGTCCAAACACTGCAAGTATTATAGGCCTCTCACTGGGAGATTAAATTATCCACCGCAAACCTCAGACTATCAAGTCTCTTAGAAATAACTTTTTACTAGTCTATTTTAATTGTTTCACCAATGTCTACCATGCAGATCAATCATACTTCAGTAGCCGGCTGAATATATGCTGTCTTTGGAATTAACTTCATGTCCAGCCGTGCATGGCTGCTTCTACGAGGGCGTCGGAGTCTCCGTGGGAGCGTAATGAAACTGCCATCATTTCTGCAAAGTTTGTGCTTATTTATGTCCGGCGGAGAGACACGGGAGAATTCTATTTTGCCAAACACTGCCCTGCACTAATGGCTAATGCAGCCGGAGCCGCGCAGCCTAATCCGATTCCCGCCGAGCAGACGCAGTTCCTCCACCGTCGTCTAGACACATCAGGGGGAGATGGATTGTGAAGCGTGTCTTTGCCAACATGAGGCTGGGCAAAGGGTTTCCAAATGGACGACTCGAATGCCCCGAGCGGGACTGACGCTTACTTGACGATGACAGTGCGCTGTGAGAACACACGTAGAATTCCCGCCAAAGTCCTGCAAGTCCGCCGGGGGTCCATCAATGCCCCCCCCCCCCCCCCCCGGCCCGGGGCCAATACCAGCATCGGGTCATTGGACGAAAGCACAATACGTGCCGGCGAGCGCATCACTGGACAGGGGATCAGACGAACATGGAGACGACATACACCGCCTTCCATTCCCGTCTCGCTCTGAGAACTCACGTGCGAGATCAGGGACAAAGCGGGACTTGTGATTGTCACCACTGGTGCCGAGGCAGGTGCTGTCATCGCCATAAAGTCACACCCCATTTCTAACTTAGCGCTTCCTCTGGGAAAAATCAAGGCTTCCTATTGATGCAAAGTTGACAGTGCAGGTCGAAGGCTTTTATAACCTAAGATGTTAGATACTCCAAATTCTTCATCAAAGACTTGCAGTTTCAAATATTTCTAGATGCAATAAACGCCTTTGAGCCAACCTTGAAGTTTCTAACTCCCAGAGGGTAGACCTACCGTTAGGTCTCTGTGATGGGGGCAGGGGGAGATGCCCTGTGTGCCCTTCCACCCACCCATGTCTCCATCTATCCCTTCGCCTCTCTCACCCCAGCTCCACCCCCTCCCAGGCACCGCCCACCTAGCCAAGCACACCCAACCCCTATTGGGTCCTGGTGTCTGACGGGGACAGTAAGACAGGCCTCGATTCTAGGACTACATTGTTGAGCAGGAACAAAGACCTGAACAATCAGCAGGTGGAAACCAGACTGAGACGAAGAAAGGAGAGAACATGGAACCCTGGAGAGAAGGCCTCAGAGAGGGAGCCTACACCGTCCGGAGGGCAGCATACTCATGCCTGCCATGCCCGCCACTCGCTCCACTGGTGTGTGCGCCTCCTAGTGGGCACGGAAGGAAATGGCGTGTGCAACAAAGGACAGGGTCCCTGTCGGAGAACTGGGAGCTTCTCTAAGAGGTAAGTCACTTAGCAGATCCAGCTAGGAATGGGTGGGCATGTGTTTTACAAAATATTTCCTTTTCTAACTTTTGCATTTCATTGGAGAGAAATCATAATCGAGTAGAAAGCCAGTTAAATCCTAGGACTCTGTGGTGGCACGGTCACCTGCTCATCCCAGTTCCACCAAGAAACAGCATTTGTGGTCGACCCTTCCCGCCGGCGCATCCTCTCTCTGCTTGTTCTCCTGCGAGTCACAGAAGGGTTTTGTCGAAATGCTAACTTGTTTTTCGCTACCTCACGTCTTTACCTGTCATCACACACTAACCCTCCCTGAGGAGAAAGGTCTCGCTTAGGTGAGTCTGGCGCTGGCGGCACATCTTCCTGGCTCATGGCATGGCCCCAATGCCAATCACTGAAAAGCGGCAGAGGGCACCCGGTGCCACCCTCTGTCGCTCTCGTAATGGAAGGAAGTCCACACCTGAGCAGGGAACACACCTGAGTTCCAGTGACATGAGACCAAGGACCAGGCCCATCGACAACGGGACCTGAGGATCCAGCGACAGGTTCCCGGGCACCGACCGTCCTACCCGGGCACCGCCTTTCCCTTTGTCTCATGATGGAAAGGGTGCAGCTAAAAGCCCGGCTTGCCCTCCACTGTCCCCGACGGAGGAGAAATTGTGTTTTAATAAGACTCATCTCAGCAGGTGGCTGTGTCTGCGCGGTGCTGTCAGTCCCAAGCCAAGCACAGCTCCTCACCCCTGTGTCAGGGTCACGGTGAAGGTCAGCCAGTGCCTCAGTCCACCTGTGCCGCTCTGGGTGCATGGACACCACAGTGCGGGGGCAGGGCCATCGGAAGGCCCCCGAGAGTGCCCGGCGGCGGGGAAAGCGCTCAGTGGTGGAAGCCCCATCAGGTTCGCCTCCCGCAAACAGAGGCCAACGTGAGGGTCACGTGTATTTGCTTCGTGACCGACTGTCCCAGCCCGTCTCCCCGGGCCCTCGTCTCACCCGATTTCCGCCACCTCACATGCAGCGCAGTGCGGACTCGGCTGCCCCTTGACTGACATCAGCAGGGAGACCGTTGGGAAAGCAGCTTGGTCTCAAAGGCTTGGAAGCCGAGGGGAGAAGGGGAGAACTGAGACCCGCCGGGCAAGGCCTCAACACACACACAGCCATCCTCGTTCCCAGCACGCTGTGCGCTACCTGGCAACACAAACTGAACGTCCAGCCCGGCCGGCGTGGCTGAGGTTGAGTAACGACCTAGGAACCAGGAGGTCAGGGTTTGATTCCCGGTCAGGACACACGCCCGGGTTGTGGGCTCGATCCCCAGTGTGGGGCGTGCAGGAGGCAGCCCATCCATGATTGACTCCCATCATTGGTGTTTCTCTCTCTCTCTCCCTCTTCCTTCCTCTCTGAAGTCAATAAAAATATATTTTAAAAATAAAAAATGAACTGAACGTCTACTTACAGAGCATGCAGGTGAAATGTTTTACGCTAAACCCGAGCGGGGAGGGTCATGGGATGCAAGATCCTGGGAACACGCTGTTTTGCTTTTCTCCAGCAGCTGTTCGGGATGCTTTCCACACAGGTACCTCCCTGTCAATGGTCCCCTTGTCCTTCCTCAACACACCTGCACCACGATGAGGTGACCTTGAGTTTCAAGCACAACATCGCCTGGAAATTTAATTTCACGTCACATTATCCATAACCAGCATGAGCAGGAGGCAGGTGTGTCCCTCTGTGGGGCGAGGCCCGAGGACAGACAGGGGAGCAGACCGGCCTGAGGCCACGGGGTCCAAGTTCACACAGGCCCCCCGTGAGCCAGTGTGGCCGGGCTGTTCAAATATTATTGCAATCACACGCTTCGTTAAGGAGCAGAACTTCCGATGGGAGAGGCGGCAGCCCGCTCACCGGACGGTGCTCAGCGCTGCTCCCATCTCCCAGCTGTTCCCCAGACACAGCTCCCCAGACACACGGAGAGAGTGGGCGTCCGACCTCCACGCCGCGAGCTGTCAGGGCGCTCAGAAAGGTTTTCCCGGCCCGGCCAGCGTGGCTCAGTGGTTGAGCCTCGGCCTATGAACCAGGATGTCACGGTACGACCCTGGTCAGGACACAGGCCCGGGTTGAGGGCTCCATACCCAGTGGGGGGCGTACAGGAGGCAGATCCATTGATTCTCTCTCATCACTGACGTCTCTCTCTCTCTCCCCTTCCCTTCCTCTCTGAGATCAATATGTACAAAGGTTTTCCTGGAGGAGGAAGGGCGGAGCAGGCCTGAAGGGCTGGTATAAATACCAAAGCCGCCCAAGAGCTCCCCAGGAAGGGCCGCTGAGGTGGCAGGCAGAGGAAGAGTGGCTGCGTGTGTTGGTTTAAACGCCAGCAGGGCCACGGAGGAATATGGCCCCTCCTGAACGGTGAGCCTCGTCCCGTACGTGTCCTGAGTCGGCCATATGCTCACTGACCACCTGCCTCGCCAGAGGGACACCTGCCTGGGAAGGTGGTGGAGTTGGCGCCCACAGAGGACCCTTCAGATCCTCAGTGCTGTGCTCCGTGAAGGCCTGGACTCGGGGACCCAGGGACCCGGCCTCTACTCTGCGCTCCTGACCCCCGACGGAGGGCCTGGGGCCTCCTATAGACTCAGTAACTCCCAGGTCCTCGGAGGACAGGGCCCCCACCCCAGTCCGCAGGTCTCTGTCCTTCTGTCCCTGGGAGGCCCGGCCTCTGTCCCTGCTGCACCTGGACGCCTGCAGAGGGTGTGGCCACGCACTGAGTTAATGCTGCCCCTCGGAGTTCACGCGTGCTCACTCGACTGCGTCTCTGTGTTTATCCACAGAGATGTTAACATATGTGAGCACTGCTTATCATTCTATACCGAGACGATTCCACATGTACCTACATCTGTCTCCACAGGCTCCTGTGTCTTATTCTGAGTGTTTATTTTGGAAAAAGTCATTGTGTCACGGCATGCCGCCCACATTCTCAGTTACCTTTCCATTAAACCCCACACTGCGTCCTGTGTGTATTCCCGCCGCCCCCCCACCCCTGGCTTGCTACAGGCGGCCGAGCAATGGGGGGAGGAAACACGGGACCCTCAGACTTGATTGGACGGGGCTCTGACACCAACACTGATTCCCAGAGGGGCTATGAAGGGCAGGGACCAACGGGATTTCGGTGGAGGTCTGCCACCCGGGGACATGTTCTCCACGCCAGTCGCTGGTTAGTGTTCATGTCCCAGGTGGTGACTAGTTAGTGTTCATGTCCCAGGCGGCCGCCCCCCATCCCTGTACGGCAGCGAGGCTTCCTCCGCCCGGGTGCGGTGTCTGGCTGAAACCATCTCCTGGCGTCCCCGCACGAAGGGAGGGTGCGGCGGGACGCGGGTTGGGATTAAGTTGTGCGGTTCTGGGGCTGCAGAGCCCAGCCGGCACGGAGCACACACTCACCTCCAACTTCCAGACAAGCAACAGCACAGGCAGCCTCTCGCGCCCGGCGACCGGTCCTTACAGCCCCCGAGGCACGGTTCTTGGGCCAATGAGCCCGCAAGTGGGTCTGGAGGGCTCCAGGGGGACCCGAGGCTCTGTTTCCCCTTTGGGTGTTTCTGCGAGGGTGTCGGCCCTTAAGAAGTACCCCCAGCACAGACTCGTGGGCACACCCGGGTACACATGGTTCCGGCACAGAGGAGCGTGTGAGAGAGATTTGTGGGGTGAATGCGTGAGCTCTCCATTGTCGGGGTTCCGGGAAGCCACCCCCACTGAGCGTCTCCTTTGTTGTAGACATGTAAAGCCTCTAGCACCTTCAAACCCCACTGTTCCCATTAACTTCTCACAGAACACAGTGAGGTAGATATTAATATTCTCATTCTAACTACCAAGACATTGAGGCCCAGAGAAATGAGTAACTTTCTCAGTCACAAGGTGTTGAGTAGACAGCAAGTCCGAACTCTAAGTGTACGTCCCTCACATCTGTCATAAAACTCGTCTCTTCCTGCTCCCATGCTTCAAGATGGTTATCATATTGTTGGATAGACACAAAAGAATACATGTGACATATATGAATAACAGTCTAAAAAAAGAGAAACGATGCAATTTTTAAAAATGGACAGTAGGCCCGGCCTGTGTAGCTCAGTGGTTGAACATCAACCCATGAACAAGGTGGTCATGGTTCGATTCCCGGTCAGGGCATTCGCCTTGGTTGTGTGCTCGATCCCCAGTAGAGGGCGTTCAGGAGGCAGCGGATGAATGATTCTCTCTCATCACTGATGTTTCTATCTCTCTCCCTTCCTCTATCTGAAATCGATAAACACACACACACACACACACACACACACAGCCCTAGAATATCACCTTAAACTTGCGTCCCTCCACTGTGCTCCTCCCTATGCCCACCCACTCCCACCCCCCCCCCCCGCCCCCGACGCTGACAAAGTCACTGTACTGAGCAGTGTGTTTATTACTTCTCCCCTTGTTCTGGGAAAGTCTTATCACACATGATGCTAAGATAAACACTTTAAAAGTGCTGCTCGTTTCCGAGCTTTATAAAAATAGCATCGTTCTTTACGCTGTCATCTGAGACGCACACCAGTAATTTATAAGAGAGTTTATTACAGTTCTGTTTATAAGAGCAAGATCTGGAAACCAAGGCCAGGACAGATGCGTGAACAAGGACAGTCGTGGTGCATTCACAGTCACACAGGGAGACGTTACACGAAAGGGAGACCTGCGAACCGCCCACAGCCTTGGGGGGAGCTTAAGACAGAATGTGGGTGCCAAAGGGGGTGAGGCTGTCAGCAAACCCACGAGCTTCCTGCCGCGGCCGCGACCCACCTCCCCTGTCACCTCCCAGTGTCACACCAACTTCCAGCCCCCACCCCACACACACACTGGGACACCCACCCGCCGTTTCTTCTTATAGAAGCTGTCTGAGCTATAATTCACGGAGCACAGAACTCGCCAGTTTAAAGTACGCCATTTAATGGCTATTAGTATATTCACAGAATCTGTGCAACCATCAATCACCATAACCAGTTTTAGAATGCTTTTTAATATATTTTTATTGATTTCTGAGAAGAAGGAAGAAGGAGAGAGAGAAACACTAATGTTGAGAGAGAATCATGGATGAGCTGCCTCCTGCAGGCCCCATACTGGGGTCGAGCCTGCAACCAGGGCACGTGCCCTGACCAGGAATCCAACCATGACCGCCGGGTTCATATATCGACGCTCAACGACGGAGCCACGCAGGGCTAGAATATTTTTAATCCCATCACAGGAAACCGCACCCACCAAGCAGGGATTTTCCTTGTCTTTCTGGATTTTTCCAGCCGGGACAGTTCATATAAACACACCCCCGCCACGTGGGCGTTGCGTCTGGTTCCTTCACTCGCATGATGTTTGCAAGGCCAGGCCGAGCCGGGGCAGGTGTCTGTCCGTATTTCACTCCGTTTGTGCTCTGATGACACTCCCTGCCTCTCACAGCCAGCTTCCCCAGGCCTCTGGTTTCACCGTTCTCCGCGGTCGCGCTCCTCTCCACCCCGAAGCCGATCTGAGATCCCTGCCCTAGTTCCCATGCCCGTCCAGCCCCGCAATCGTACGGTTCACACCAGATTACCAGGACCCGCAGGCGCCTCCCCCCTGCCACCACCAATGAACTGGGGCCCCGGGAGCAGGGCCAAAGCTTCGTCCGCCTCAGGGTCTGGCGCACTCGGCGGAGTCTGGCCAACGAACACCGGCCGGGTCAGTGAGCAGGCAGGTCCTCACAAGGAGGCGGCGGCATGTGGAAACGAGACTAATAAGCCATGGGCGCTGCGTTCGAAACCTTGGTGCCTTGGAGACGCGGCGCAACCTCTCGCACCACTGGAGACTCGGGGATGGATGGTGCCAGTCCTAGTCAGTGACTTCAGCAGTTACGTTTATGAAGAATGGAACCCAGGCGTGGCCATGACTGTTACCAAGAATAAAACCACAAGCAGAGGGTGCAGGAGGGGGAGGGACCTAAAGGACATCTGACTCAAATCCCTCGATCTGCACGTGCAGAAACAAACCGACACCCAGAGATCCTGGGAGACCAGAGGCCACCTGGCCGGGGGAGTGTGTGCTGGGGGCCTGTGCCACAGCCAGCACGCCTGGTGTGGACTATTGATTTCCTAGAAATCACCTGCTCTGACGGTGAGAGGACATGAGTACCTGCTCGCAGATCAGGCTGAGGCTTGGATAGAAAACTGCGGTTACATAGTAGGTTCTGGGGGTGAGCACACACACGGGTTTTGGGGTGAGCACACACACGGGTTTTGGGGTGAGCACACACACGGGTTTTGGGGGTGAACACACACCCGGATTTTGGGGGTGAGCACACACACGGGTTCTGGGGATGAGCACACACACGGGTTCTGGGGGTGAGCACACACACGGGTTTTGGGGGTGAGCACACACATGGGTCTTGGGGGTGAGCACACACACGGGTTCTGGGGGTGAGCACACACACGGGTTTTAGGGTGAGCACACACACGGGTTTTGGAGGTGAACACACACATGGGTTTTAGGGTGAGCACACACACGGGTTCTGGGGGTGAGCACACACACGGGTTCTGGGAGTGAGCACACACACGGGTTTTAGGGTGAGCACACACCGGGTTTTGGGGGTGAACACACACCCGGGTTTTGGGGTGAGCACACACACGGGTTTTGGGGGTGAACACACACCCGGGTTTTGGGGGTGAGCACACACACGGGTTCTGGGGGTGAGCACACACACGGGTTTTGGGGGTGAGCACACACACTGGTTCTGGGGGTGAGCACACACACCGGTTCTGGGGGTGAGCACACACACGGGTTTTGGGGTGAGCACACCACGGGTTTTGGGGGTGAGCACACACACACGGGTTCTGGGGGTGAGCACACACACGGGTTTTAAGGTGAGCACACACACGGGTTCTGGGGGTGAGCGCACACACGGGTTCTGGGGGTGAGCGCACACACGGGTTTTAAGGTGAGCACACACACTGGTTCTGGGGGTGAGCACACACACGGGTTCTGGGGGTGAGCGCACACACGGGTTCTGGGGGTGAGCACACACACGGGTTTTAAGGTGAGCACACACACTGGTTCTGGGGGTGAGCACACACACGGGTTCTGGGGGTGAGCGCACACACGGGTTCTGGGGGTGAGCACACACGCTGAAAGATGCAACGACAACTTAACAAATTGGCAGAAATAAAGTTGTGGAAAACAGAAATGTATAGCTTCACACACACAGAGAGGCTAGAAATCATTTAAAAGAGAGACGGAATTTTAGGAAAAGTGATTTACGCTCAGCCCAAAGGAGAAACAGAACCTTGAAAATACCAGTGCAGTGTTTCGGGATGAAAGGTGTTTATGCAACTGGAAATTATCGCCGCCTGCCCTCTCCTCGCCCCCCTTAAACTTCCCAGCATGCGTCTCGGGTGTCGGGAGCGGATTCTATGAAACGCATGTTCTCTTCCAAGGTCTACAAGACGCTCAACAGTTCGCCTCGAAAAATGAAAACCTTCAGCCTGGCCACCGACGTGCAGGTTTCACAGGGAACGCCGCTGCCGTTTAAAAAGGACGTCCGTCCATCAGGTTCTCCTCCTTCCTGTGCGCTTGGTATGCCCCCCTATTGTCTGGGAGTGCCAGGCGTGAGGGTGCCATGGAGCCCTGCACCCCTGGCCCTCCCTGGGTCCTCCTGGCCACACCAGCCCACCACCCTGACGTCGAGGGACATCACACAGAGTGGCGCCTGACAGTGACCTGAGAGGTGAGGGCCGAGCATGGCTGGAGGGGCGGCCCTGGGGCCAGGGTGGGTGAGAAGCCTCACAACCTGGACTTGGCTGCTGTCAGGCCCAGACTCCACTGCAGGGGCATTGGCTCCCGGCCAGCTCCCACCTCAGGCCGGGGCCTCGGTTCCTGTCCCAGGCCGCCCTCCAGGCCTCTGGGTGAGCAGACGGGACTCAGCACCTCTTCACCCACAGGGGCACCCGCTACTTCCTGTGTTTATCTCAGTTAGTCAGTGTCTGCCGGACTCACACACAGATTGTCACTTGCACGTCTTGCACTTTTGGTTTAAAAATAAAGCTCATCTGCGAGGTGTGTGAAGCCTGATTAATATTTATGCAGCCATTAGCGATGGCTCTGAGGCGCGCAAGCTTTGTTTTAAGATTAGGAATTCACCCTGGACAGTTTGGTTCAATGCATAGAGCAGTGGCCCAGGTTCGATTCCGGTCAAGGGCACATACTTCGGTTGCAGGCTCCTCCCCGGCCCGGGCCCTGGTCAGGGCACCTGCAGGAGGCAACCGATAGATGTGTTTCTCACATTGATGTTTCTGTCTTTCCCTCTCTCTTCCACTCTCTCTAAAAATCAATGGAAAAATGTCCTCGGGTGAGGATTAAAAAAAAATAACAATAAAGAACAAAAGCACACGGAGGACAGGGAGGCTGGCTCCACCAGCCACCGTCCCTGACAGAGCGGCCCCCATCTCGGTCCCGCCACCAGCCCCCCGTTCGCCCCACGCGTGGGCTCAGGCAGAGCAGGCCCGGCCAAGGCCAGCGCGCAGCCAGTGTGGAGACCCCAGGCAGCCGTGGACACACACAGACAAGGACACACGGCGGACGGCACCCATCGAGACTGGACGGTGACTCGGTGTCTCCGACACCAAAGCCAAGGCCCTGGTCTCAGGTGGCCATCTCGCGTGGATGGTCCCTGGAGAGGGAGGGAGGCCGTGCTGGGGCCTCCATTTCACCAGCCGTGCGTGTCCACTAGCAATGGAATCGCAGCACTTCCCACGGTGCCTTTCCTGGAGGAATCTTAGAAAATGGAGAAGGTCCTTCTTCAATGAAAAGAGACACTTGGCAACCGGTACAGCTCCACCCCCTCCCCCACGTGCTGGTGGCGGCCGCAGCCAGCTCAGCACAGGGCCCAGGTCCGGGCCGGTGCTCCTCTCTTCCCGGGCCATGCTCCCTTTCCACACTTCCTTCCGAAACAAGGTATTTCCTGAGCAGGGTCACTCGTTTGTCGTCGTGGTGACCACCTAATTGGGTGCATCTCTCTCATTCCATCCTCCTCCGCAACTCTGCACAGCGGATCCCCACTTCCCCAAACACACAGGCCCAGAGAAGCCGCTGTCCATCCTCGTCCTCTGGGTGCTCAGCGCGTCCACCGCTGAGAGCCAGGCTGTGCGCACGGCTCTGCTGCGGGGCTGTGGCAGGAAAGCCGGTGCCAGGTCGGCGCTGTCTGAAGGACGGGGACAGAGGAGCGGCCCGCGGCGGTCACAGATGCGCCAGCGTACACGGGCCGGAAGTGCGCGCATCTGGATGGCTTTTGGCGGGGAGCGGGCGAGTGTCTGCCGCCACGTGAGCAATCTGTCACTAACAATAGGTATGTTTGTTTTAAAATGTCAAGGGCTCAAAGACCTATTTTCTGTTTCTTCATAAACATCCCGCTCCCCCTCAGACAGCAGACGAGGGAACACACTGCCCAGACTGCGGGGCTGTGCCTGAGCTCAGCTGCATGTTCCCATTTCACTTTAGAAGGCGGTTGGAAAAGATGCTTTCCTATATACCGATACGGCCGGCCCCACACAGAGTGGTAAACGGTGTCACACGCTGGGCGAGGCGCTTGGAAATAGTCCGACGGTGTTTGCTTATAAAAGGAAAACCAGATTAAATTTCCTTTTTCCTGCTGCCAATGCCTGACATCATCTAAACCCTGAAGAAATGTTTTCTCGCTTCTAGTCTCCTTGATTAAAGGAAAAGCAGGAGGCGGGAGGTGGCCCGAACTCGCAGTAATAAGCCCCTTCACCGGGAGCTGCAGTCAGCAGGTGGGAATGCCGCCCGACCTGCGGGCGCAGGGCTCGCCTGGCCTCCTGCACGCGGGCTCCGCTGGCACCCAGGCCCCGGCAGAGCTCGGTGGGAATGCCAGGATCCACCTGGGGGGCTGGGTGGGGCCCCTTTCCAGGTGTTGCCTCCAGTCCCCCAGGGCGATGCTCTGAACATGCACGCTGAGTCAGCCTCTCCTTCAGCTGGCAATCGGCAGTGCGATCATCAATCAGCGTCTTCACTCCCCACCTAGATCGTAAGCTTCTCCAGCGGCGTGGGGGAATCTGGTCTCTAGGTCACAGGGATCAGCATCCCGGCTGGCGACCTGAGCCTCAGCTACAGGATGGAGACGATGACGGTACCTACCTCGCCGGGGGGCTGGGAGAATGAGCGGCCTAATGCTTCATGCACATTCGAAAATGTTGGCTAAGATCATTATTATTCCTTCTCTCCTTCTTAAAGCGACAGACTGGGAATAATACAGTTCCCAGTGGCGTGTTTTTTAGCCTATTTCTTACGCCCTGTCGGGTTTATGACCTCTGGGGCACAAAGGTCTAGAATGTCGACTCGACAGTCCTGGCACGGGAGGTGGACCCTCCCAAGCGCGGGAGAAACACCTTCGGGGACCCCCCAGCAGCCGGACAGGACGACTCGGCACTGACGACAGGACCGAGAAAAGCTGGGTGGCCACAGGGCCCTCCTGCTGTGGGCGAGTTAGTCTCGGCCCAAAGGAGCTGTGAGAATTGATCACTCAGAGGGTAAACATCAGGGCTCATGATCTTTGCCTCGTCACGGAGAACCACACGGACGGTTCTCCCGGCCCCCGGATGCTGTCACCGTCGTCACCAAACAAGGCACCCGAGGACAGGACGTGACCCAAGAAGACAGAGCCCCCTCACGTGGAAGCACACGGGGGTGTAATTAACACGCCTTCCCGATGCTCCCACGTCGGCCACTTAGGCTTTCATTCCGAAGGCGCCCAGAATAAAATACTGTGTGGGTTCACAAAACATATTTACTTTTAAGTAAACTACGATATGTTTTATGTGAGGCTTTAAAGCCATAATTATTTAACCTTGTATTTAGATTATAAGCTTAACTTTATTATTTTATATTATGATAGTACATTAAGTTATATTAAATTATAAACTTAAGCACATATAAAATGTGGTGCGTGATGAGAACAGACTAAGTAAGGGCCTGGCTGTAGTTTTGTCTTTTTTTAAAAATATGTCTTTATTGAATTTTAGAAAGAGAGTTAGGGGTAGAGAGACAGAAACATTGATGAGAGAGAAACATCGATCAGCTGCCTCCTGCACGCCCCCCACTTGGAATGGAGCCTGCAACCAGCACATGTGCCCTGACCGGGAATCGAACCAGGGACCTCTTGGTTCATAGGTCGTCACGAAACCACTGAGTCACGCCGGCCAGGCTGCAGTCTGTCTTTCAATACATTACATTAGCTTTCTGATATCTATCCATAGTAACTCCTGTATCTGGATGAATGTGCGC
The DNA here is from genome assembly GCA_035771395.1 of Myotis vivesi. Lineage (NCBI taxonomy): Eukaryota > Metazoa > Chordata > Mammalia > Chiroptera > Vespertilionidae > Myotis > Myotis vivesi. Next base: position 1,456,729 of record JAWPEG010000005.1, on the reverse strand, counting down.
GTGCATTATTTACACACGTGTGCGCACAGGCACACCACAGGGTTGGGGTGAGGATTAAATTAAAACCTCACACAATGCTGAGCAGATATTCAACAGCAAACCAAGAAAACAAGATGGTCTAGAACAGCCGTTCTCAACCTGTGGGTCGCAACCCCTTTGGGGGTCGAACAACCCTTTCACAGGGGTCACCTAAGACCATCAGAAAACACATATATAATCACATATTGTTTTTGTGATGAATCACTATGCTTTAATTATGTTCAATTTGTAACAGTGAAAATACATCCTGCATATCAGATATTTACATGACGATAGCAAAATTACAGTTATGAAGTAGCAACAAAAATAATGTTATGGTTGGGGGTCATCACAACATGAGGAACTGTATTAAAGGGTCGCGGCGTTAGGAAGGTTGAGAACCACTGGTCTAGAAGGTAATGTGATGGAAATGTGCTGATGCACGTCACGATTTATATGAAAATGAAAGCCGTTTGGATCAGCGCGTTGACACCGTGACAAAGAACAGATTATAAACTATCTCTGAAAAGGCGCCACAGAATCAAGCCGCAGTGCAAAGAGGAATCCTGCAACGATCTTCCCCAAGGCCAAGACATGACATTTTTCGCTGACATCTGTGTTAAGACAGAACATCCTAATAGGTCCTGCAGGTCTGCAACTGCCACACACGGAAGATGAGACTGAACGAACAGTGAGGTGCAGCTGGTGCCTGGGGCCCACGTGGGAGTGCGTGGCCTTGTAAACCCTCCAGACAGGGACCCGCCGCCTGGGGAGCCGCACACTGCAGCCCTGAGGAAGGTCCTGCACTCTGCGCAGAGGCTGACCCGGCCGGTCCAGGGCCACCCGCTGGCGGGTCTTAGCCAGATGCTCCCGGCCCAGCAGCTGCCAGGGGGTGCGCGTCCCCATGAGCTGCCCTGACACTAACGCGCTCTCTACATGCGGGAGGTTTCAAGGAGCCCGGGGACACTTAGTCACGCTCATCGTCACCACACAAACTCAACAGGAGGAATGCGGAGTCCTGACGGACTCTCTCATGCCTGTTAATTTACTGTCATTCGCTGACTCGAGTTCTACCAACGCTGACCCTTCCTTCGCTGCCCCTTCCTTCGGATGGAATGCAAAGAATAAAGTGATATTTCCTCTAACGCAGAGGCTTACGGATGTCTGCTACTGAAGGAAAAAACAATGTGGTAGGAATATCTTGAAAATTACCCAGAAAGCATGTCTGCAAAGAAGTAACTTAGAAAATGTCTTCTCGGGTTCTCAGGCCAGATCAGAAATTCACCCTGTTGGTTCATCAAACTTCGCAAAGGTCAGTCAGACGGAAGTGGCGACCACTGACCCCGTGGAAGGATCAGCCCCTGCAAAATGAACTCAGAGCTTGAGTGAATGCAAAGAGCTCACAGCCAAGCGCCCCCCCCCCTCCAGACCACCAGGCGTGTTGTATTGAAAAGGACTGAAGAAATGGAGTGTCCGTGTCAAATCCTGTGGGGTGGGGCTCCCCATCCGAGGGGGATGTGTGGGGTTCCCACTCAGTGCTCCTGTGGGTCCTCATCACGCAGTTACACGCATAAATGAGGTCTCGGGGCTGTAAAAACAGTGAATGAAACAGCCAGCCCCACTGATGGTCACTAGCTTCAGATTGTTTCCAACTTTCGGGTCACGTTGTGCACTTCCATCCGGGTGAAGTTTCCACCGCTGGGCACGGGGCGGGGATGGGTAGGGGGTGTCTATCTCAACCTCAGATTTTTAACTACAGTTCAAAGGATATTTTACAACAGTTGTAAACATTTGGAATCTGAGAGACAGTTCCTTTCAAAAGATGCAATTAATAAAGCATTATGGGAAACATACACGATGACAATGTCTTCTTGAATTATGCAAATTCGATTACAACAAATCTAAATCAGTTCTAGACTAATGAATTCTTGCAAACAATAGAACTTACAGCATTTACAGGGACTGCCCACGTCAGAGTCTTTTGAATTTAATTTTCCCTATTAGCAGAGTGCCCTCTTAGGTTACATCAAACAAGTCCAGTGAGTTCTCAGAGAGCCAGACTGCTGAGCTTCCTCTCGATGCTGAACCCAAGCTGTTCCTAGGCGCCGATGTGCCACAACCACTCCAAGTCCTCAGAAAGGCTTTCCCTCGGACACCACAGGCCGGCGGGAGTCACAGCGAGGCTCCACGTAGGACGAGCCGGGAAGCAAGAGCGCTGCCCTCACCGCTCGCCGCGTGCGACTCAGGAGTGAACACCCACGAGGAAGGAAGTACATGCACGAGGAAAGACGCGCATACACCTTCACATAGACAAACGACACCCACTCAAAGCGCAGTGGCTCTCCTGTGTGAGTGACTTTCATTTTCAACGTCTACTTTGATGCATCTGAGAAGGGATAGTAATATCCCACCAGTTAGTTTTAAAAGCATTGGACGACGGTACATATTGAACCCTTCCCTTATCCCTTGCTCACATGATGAGGTAAAATAGAGGTTCCTGCTCGGCCAGCATGGCTCAGTGGTTGAGCGTCCACCTATGAACCAGGAGGTTATGGTTCGATTCCCAGTTAGGGCACATGTCCGGGTTGTGGGCGCCATCTCCAGTGTGGGCTGTGCAGGAGGCAGCTGATCAATGATTTTCTCTCATCACTGATGTTTCTCTCTCTCTCTCCCTCTCCCTCCCTCTCTGAAATCAATCAAAATATATTTTAAAAAAAACACACAAAAAAACTAAGGTTCCTCCACAATGACTGACCTCCTTGACTCTAATATGTAGACTGGGTCTCACTTAAAGCAGTGGTTCTCAACCTTCCTAGTGCCGCGACCCTTTAATACAGTTCCTCATGTTGTGGTGACCCCCAACCATAAAATTATTTTCGTTGCTACTTCATAACTGTAATTTTGCTACTGTGATGAATCGTCATGTAAATATCTAATAGGCAGGATGTATTTTCATTGTTCGCGACCCACAGGTTGAGAACCGCTGGACTAAAGTAAGATCGACTGCACATTTCTAAACAAAACAATTAGAATAAGTATGATTTCCGAGCACTAGAAATGCTCCAAGGAATTAAATCATAAAGGAATTAAATCATAAAGAGAATGAGTCCATATATGCTAACTTACCACCAGAGTAAAATAGCATGAAAATGCGCTTACCAATTTTGAATTTGTATTATGATCAAGTGCTATTATACAGTTTCTCTTAACTAGAGTGACAAAGAAGGGGAAATGAGTTTTTTAAATGAATCGCTATCAATCCTTTAAATTCAAAAGAACATAAGCTGATGAACAAAAACAGATCCACAGACAGAGAAGCATCAAGCAGACCATCAAACCTCAGAGGGGAGGCAGGGGAGGGTGGGAGGAAGGGTAAGAGATCAACCAAAGGACTTGTGTGCATGCACATGAGCCCAACCAGTGGACACAGACACTAGCGGGGTGAGGGCACGAGCGGGGGTGGGGGGAGGGGAGGGCAATGGGGGGAGGATAAGGACACATATGTAATACCTTAATCAATAAAGAAAAATTTTTTTAAAAAAACTCAGTAAGTTTTGGATTTCATGAAAATGTTAATTTATTACTTTTTAAAAAGTAAATGATGTTCAAAGATAAATAGCAAGTAGTACTGCAACAATCGTAATTTTAAATGACAGTTTATATAAATAAGACGATCGGGAGAAAGTCAGATGCCACTGTCCAGGTGTGGGTTAATGCCTGTATCACTGCGTCATTTGTTACTGACAATGAGCTGGCCTCCTGTCATCTTGTCACTTCGCTGGGAGTTCACTGGATAATTATGCCCTGAGGTTCGCTCCTCAGAGCACCCACTGTGGAGCAGAACCCACACCCTCCGACCCTGTCACCACAGAGTAAAGAACTGAAAGACAGTGGAACGCAGCCTGGAGTCTTACAAGGGAACCAAGCACCTAGCAAAGAGGCCCCCAAATCCAGCCTGGAAATGACTCTTCTCACCGGCAAACCTGAAAACATCAGCACTTTCTCCACGGCACTCTGAACAGCCTATCTTTATGTTTAGATGTAGGGAAATTAAGAAACGCTGGTAAGACAGCGATGTCACAGATCCCCCTTTGCAGGTACTCTTCCTAAATGAGTCGGAGGGACGGAGACAGATGGGGAGTCTGCAGACAGTCAGGCAAAGGGCGCCGGCAAGGATGTGAACTGTTCAAATTTCAAGTCAGAACACGGCTCTCCCGCCCCGCGGGCTCTGAGAGGGAAGCAGGCTTCCGTGGGCCAGTCCTTCCTGCTCACGCTGACATGTACAAGGGAGAGAGGGCCACATGCAAACACCCTCCGCCCCGCGGGGGCAAAGCCAGCCCCGTCTCCCACGGAACATGTCTGTGGGCACAGGCGCTGCAGAGGAAGGGGCCGCTGAAGACCCAGACGCCACGTAACTGCCATTTCATTTCCGACTCGGAGGGGCGCCCTCCCTGGAGAGAAGGGGAAATGGAAGAGCCGACGAAGGCCACGCAGCTTCGTGTCTGAGAGTGACAGCGTCAGGGGACGCAGTGGCCACGGGAGCAAATGCAGAGCATGGAAATCGAGGACAGCCCTCTCCTCCGTGCTGTGCTTTACAGCGGGACTCGGTGTGTCCGGGACGCAGCGGCCACGCTGTGTTCGCACCTGAACAAGGAGGAGAAATGGAAGGGGCGCTCGTGCTCTGTGGGCGTCAGTGGAGCAAGCACAGGGCCACGTGGCTGCTCGGACCGTGGGGGCAGGAGCCAGGGAGAGCCCCTCACGAGACCGGATGGCGTCTGTTTTTAAGAGCTTTCCTGGAACAGCCTGTGCTGTGGGGACAGTCCGCAGGCTCCCACTTGCCACGAGGGTGGCTGCGTGGGGGGCAAGGCCTTGGAGACAGACAATGCCGTGAAACAAACCTGGACAGACTTAAATGTGACACATTTTGCTGCTTCAGGTCAAAGCTTTTCCACAAGAAAAAATCTCTAATTATGGCTAAAGTCAGCGATCGTCCCTCCTCATTGAGAAGCATTTAGAAATGGTTCCCTGCATTCACAGGCACAGGACACAATGGATCTCCAAGCTGCCAAGCTTTCGGCTCAGAAACCTGGGACTGCCCATCCTTGGCAGTAACTGTCATGCACGACCGAGGCAGAGAAGCTGTTCTTCGTCGAATCTCACCATCTCTGAGCCCCGCCGCGCAGGGGGGGTTTCCTGCTCTAAGGGACGGCATTTCAGGCTCTGTCACACGTCAGCCGCTCGTCATTCCACAAGATTCCCAGACGTGCTGTGGCCTGAAGGAGCAGGTGGGTGTTCTGGGACTCGATCCCACAGGCGAAAGATGATCGGGGGTGGGTGTAGGGTGGCCGTCCCCACACTCACACTGACCACCCCACAGCCAGGGCCCAGCGGAGCCGGGGCTGAGTGTCCCAACGGGGAGAAGCTGCGTCTCGGAAGGGTCAGGAGGGCGGCGGGCGACTGGCCAGGCCGGGGGAGGCACTGCGGGCTGCAGGCTCCCACACCATCACCTCAGCAAGTGGCCTGGCACCCCGAGACCCCACCCTCAGGTCCAGAGGCCACAGAACAGTCAGCCTGGGGCCGAGCGCCTGCACAGATGGGGCTGCTGGGCGGGGCAGGCGCCTCCTGGCTCAGCTGGTCCTGGGATCCGACTCTCCCAGAGGGTGGGAGCAGGATCGCTCCGGGCCAGCACCGCGGTGCTGACTTTCTCTGGAAAAGACCCAGAGGCTGGGACGGACAGTGGTCTGTTCCAATTCACTCTTTCTCTCTTCTCTTAGGAGGAAAGTGTAACAGAAGGAATGATCCCCGAGTCTGCCCTTCCGTCTCAACAACCCCAACTCCCCTCGTGCACAGAACCAGGGGCCTGGCCCTGGTCGCAGTCATCGGTGACAGCACTGCTCTGCAGGCAGGGGCAGGGCTGGCCCCTGGGGCCAGAGCGCTGATGCTCAGTGACTCTGCAAGCACGGCCAGGCCACCCACCTGCCAAGGGTGCGGGCTGCTCTGGCAGGGGCTGCGCTGAGTTCACTCCTGCAGGCCAAGCTCAGGGTGCAATGGGAGTTGCAAAACATCATCTTGGAAGCTGCTGAGGGGCCGAACAGGAGTGGAAAACAATTGGGCGGGAGAGGTCATCTTTCTGAATCCTAGTGAGGCCGGCTATGGTTCAGATATTATTGCTTTGGCGAAGGTCTGAGCGTATGTATCCTCCGATTTTAATAAAAACCGTGAAATGTGAGGAGCTACCTCAGTGACTTGATGGAACCGTGTATGGTGGGACCGGGCTCGGGCCAAGCTGCGCTCACTCGCTGCTGCACCGCACGGACGCCAGCAGGAGGGGCGGTGTCACCGGCTCCTCAGAGGCTTCGGGAACATCAGGGTCACAGACGTCACAGGACGGTCTTTGGTTTCGCTTCATCGCATTTAACCAGACTCGTCATTTCATTCATCACGTTATTATTCCTGCATGTGACGCCAACCGGCCTGTTTCCTTCGTCTTCCCTATAGTCTGGAGCGAGGCTGCTCACGCTGTGCCCGGAGGACAGGGCCGGCCCACAGATGTGGTGGCACAGACCACAGACGCGGGGCAGGCGCAGAGACGCTTCTGACCGGACCTGCCGCGGCTTCCAGAGTCTCATCTCCCCGAACACACGGACCGGGAGTACAGCTCAGCGATGAATGCGGTGGGGCTGGGGAGTGGGAGTCAGTCCTTCACCACAAACAGCCTGATTAGCATTGGACTATTTCATTTCATCTTTAGTGACTGAGTTGAGAGAGATGAGTGGTTCCACGTACCTGTGCATTTGTTGGTTGATTCTGACCAGGGATCAAATCCATAACCTTGGCCTAGAGGTACGATGCTCTACTCCAGTGGTTCTCAACCTTCCTAATGCCTCAACCCTTTAACACAGTTCCTCCTGTTGTGGTGACCCCCAACCATAAAATTATGTTCGTGGCTACTTCATAACTGTAGTTCTGCTGCTGTTATGAATCGTCATGTAAATATCTGATGTGCAGGATGTATTTTCATTGTTACAAATTGAACATAATGAAAGCATAGTGATGAATCACAAAAACAATATGTAATTATATATGTTTTCCGATGGTCTTAGGTGACCCCTGTGAAAGGGTCCTTCGACCCCCAAAGGGGTCGCGACCCACAGGCTGAGAGCCGCTGCTAATCAACCGAGCTCCTGGGCCAGGGCCTCAATCAGTATCGATTTAAAACATTTGGTGCTCAGCCCATGTGGCTCAGTGGTTGAGCAGCAACCTATGACCAGGAGGTCACAGCTGGATTTCTGGTCAGGCACATGCCCAGGTTGCAGGCTTGATCCCCAGTGAGGGGCATGTAGGAGGCGGCCAATTGATGATTCTCTGTTATCACTGATGTTTCCATCTTTCTCTCATTCCCTCTCTCTTCCTCACTGAAATCAATAAAAATATATTTAAAAAATTTTAGAAATTGTATTTAAAAATCCCCTCCACTTAGCCACAGGGAAATCTCTGCACAATGTATCAGACATACACGTTCTAACATGTCTACTCTTGGGTATGAATAGAGATGCCCTCGACCTTTGGGACACTCTGGTGGCCTCCATTCTCTCAGAAGGTTTTCGCTAGGAGAACGGTCGGTGCTGGTACAGTAACCACGACTTTAAAGACTTGAGAAGAGGCTGGTGGGTCTCGGGGCATAGCTGTCCACACCCCGAGTGGTCAGAGGCTCTGGGTACCACACAAGAGCCTCATCATCGGGACACTTCAGACCCGCCTGGGTCAGGTCTAATGACTACGTGGACACGTTATCACTTTGGAACTTACAGGCTTAAAATAATCCTGTCTAGGGCTCTTTAGTTCGAGAATTCTGTAAACACAGCCCCACCTGACCTAAGAGAGACCGCTGAGACACACAGACGGTGAAGGGGCTCCGAAACAGATGCAGGTCATGCACATGCAGGCTGTGGTAGCTCCAATGCACAGTCATCGCCTGGAAATGTCCTCTGGCTTTGGATTGAAGGGCTGCCCGACAGTGGGAACTGTTGACCTTGACCAGCTGCATTTTGTGACCTCTGCCACCAGGATGGGGAAGCACAGAATATCACCCCCACTCTGCCACTCATCACGAGCTCATCCTGACACTCTAGGAAAGAGGTATGGTAATTAGCATAACATACACATTCGTTTCCTAAACTAGGAACAGAAGAATCAGAATGGGAAAGAGAAATAAGGCAATGGGCCTAGTGGTGAGTGTGGTGAGTCAGGCCTTCAGATTCTGGGCTTTGGGTTTGCCTTTCACAACAGTTGGAATGGAGTCCCCACAGGAGATGGCTTCCTGCTTTGAAAACAGAGGGACCAGCCTGATGTAAGGGAGGAAGGAGGGACTACACAGGCAGAGTGAAGACGTATTATACAGCCAAATACTTTTATACTTAAAACTAGAGGCCTGGTGCACGAAATTCGAGCACGGGTAGGGACCCTAGGCCTGGCCGGTGATCAGAGCCAATCAGGGCCTTCTGGCTGCCAGCCAGGGCCTTCCTTCATTTCACGCTGCCCCCTGGTGGTCAGCACATGTCATAGCGAGTGATCAAACTCCTGGTCTCCTGGTGGAACTCCCAAGGGAACACTTTGCATATTAGGCTTTTACATATATAGATAATCCTTTTCAAACTTTGCTCAAAGCTGGAGTCATAGATTACCTTCATTTTAAATTTGGTCGGCAGAGCCGTGGTGGAATTCAGCCGTGTGACCCCCAGAAGGCACCGCTCATGATGTGTGGCGACCTCCAGTGTCCACGCTGACATCCGCTACCTGAGCAATCTCCCTGCAGCGACACCCAAAGCTCCAGCCCCAACGGTGGGTTCCCTGAACCCCCACCTTCAGGAAGCAGCTCCTGAGTGGCGGACCCAGCCGCAGCTGCGTTGCCACGGATACTTGTCTGCAGAGCCCGGACTCGGTCCCACTGTCAGGTGCCCCGGTCACAGTGCCACACACATGGTGACCACAGCCAGCAGAATGAGCCAGATGGCCCCGAGGTCACGGGCACAGCCAGGACACTGTGCTCTAAATATTGGCCAACTGTACAGCCAAAGAAACAGGTCGCTGCCCAGGCACCGCCCATGACAATCTTCACGGGAACATGGCGAGATGCATGGCCTGTGATATGGCTGCTCCAAAGGCCTTCGGAGAGTGACCCTGGCTGAGCGTAGGTGACAGGGCGGAGCACAGAGGACAAGGAAAGGAACCCTCACTTTCCAGCCCAGGAGCCACCAGGACCAGGGCTGCCAGATCTGCAGTGGGAGCACGCGTCCGCCACGGGAAAACCTGGGTGAGGGGTTGTCAGAGGAAAGGCAGGACGGCGGCAAGTCAAACAGGACAAGGCCTGAGCACACATGGGACTTTCAAGCAACAATCACGAAAGATAACCTGCTCTGCCCTTGGAAAGGCCGAGTCTGGCTCCTGCCTCTCACGCAGCATGAGCATGGTTTTCTCGGCCTGCTCGAAGCGCAAGGACCAAACCACAAGGCAAAGCGAGTTGCCAGTGAGAGAAGAACGAGGCTTCTTATTCCTCCCGGCCGAGGACCTCGGGCCCAGCCATCCCCTGGGTTCTCAGCTCCCAGGAGTGGGAGCCCCTGCGGGCAGGTGTGAGCCAGCGGTGCCGGTCATGGCCCAGGTGCCTTAGGAGAGTGAACCACACCGTCCCCATGAGTCCTCTTTCCCGACCAGCCTGAGCTCAGGTGGCTGCTGAAGGAAGAGGCGGTCGGGTGTTCATGGAGCTCACTGTGCGGCAGAGGAGACTCAGGACCTGAGAACCGGGAGCAGCAAGCGGCTGGCTGGGCCCAGCAGACTCTGCGGCGGTTCTGTCCGAGCGCGGGCAGGGCGTCCGACTACACGGCGGCAGTCACGGGGATGTGGCTGGGACCGGGCACTGGGAAGAGGAAGCCGAGGCGTTGGCAGCAGTCAGCCCCGGCCCCGAGGTGCTGGCCGGGCCTCTGCAGACACAACAGTTCTCGCTGGCTGCACGCAGAGCCCCATTAATGCGGCAAATAATTACATCTCCCCTCGCGGCGTCCATTAACTTTCCTTTCATCACGTTTTATCTCCACGGTGAGACTGGAGGTTAATTAGGGCAGGAACTTCTGACATCCCTGCTGCAGCCGCCCCATCCAATAGGACGCAAGGGCGATGAAGTGTTAGATAGTAAAGCCAGGCAATCCGCCACATTAATAGGCTACTATTAATAGGGGGGAAACCACATCATCCGCTCCATCACTACCAGAAAGCGTCTGATGGCAGAGTAAAGCCGCCTCCCACAGAAAAGGACGCCTTGCACACACATGCCCTTCACCCTCCACTGGGTCCAGCCTGTATCTACGTGAGCACATTCAGAACGCAAGCGCCAGCGCCAACATCCCCCCCGGCAGCGAGTTTGACATGCTTGCGCCAAAGGGCACAAGTCTCAGGCTCTCCCTTACAGCGAGAGACTGAGTCCACACAGGAAGACAGGAGGAGGCAGCAGGACAGGGAGAGGAGGAACATGGGCCCCAGGACCAAGCCAAAGCACCTCCTCCAGGTCTCAGGGCTGGACTCCACGAAGCCACCCTCTCCGCATAGCATCACCCTCTGTAAAGCCACGCCCTCTTCAAAGCCACGCCCTCCACATGGCATCACCCCCTGCAAAGCCACACCCTCTGCAGGCATCATTCTCTGCAAAGCCACGCCCTCCACAAAACCACGCCCTCTCCAAAGCCATGCTCTCCACATAGCATCACTCTCTGCAAAGCCACGCCCTCCGCATGCATCACCCTCTGCAAAGCCACGCCACCCACATCTCCATGGACCAGAGGGCTCTCACCTCACCAAGGGTTGGAACCAGGGCTTAAGAACTGCACAGGCCTGCGCAGCATTTAGCGTCTCTTTTGCACGGAGCTCACTATACCCTGACGGAGGTTTAGAATTCGCAGTAGCAAAAATGCAGAGGATACAGGGGGGTGAAAGGTGACGAAGGAGACCTGACTTGGGGCGGTGAGCACACAATACATTGCACAGATGATGTATCATAGAACTGTACACCTGAAACCATATCATTTTATTAATCGTGTCACCCCAATAAGCTCAATAAAAAAATCTATGGAAGGATCCAGGGCCCATGATTATTCATGAGTGCCTGTAAGGCTGCGGGCAGTCCACACTGCCCTGTGGGCCGCTGTTCACAGGGAGTTAAACCCACTGGGAGCAAGTGGCCTGGAGACCTAAGGCCAGGACTTCCCTCAGCTGTAAGAACGCGCCTGCAGCTGGCCTGGCTGACCTGCTGTGAAGCCTATGGGGCAGCCTAATGCCTTCCTGACACCCGCCCCACCTGCGGCTCTGCCCGCAAACACCACCTCTCGGCCACTGTCTCGTGTCCCTCCAAGCAGGGAAATGGTCCCCATAAGCCTCGACACTCCCATTAGATCACGGGCCGGTCCAGGGGAACCGCCTTCCCCGAAGGACAGCTCGACTTCAAACCCTGTCCTTGTCAGTGAAGAAAACCCCGAGCGTGGGGCCACCCAGATCAATGACCAAACGGAACTGCGCATGGAGGGGAGAAGGCCACTCCCCCCGCCTTGTCAGGAGCACAGGTCTGATTTACAGCAGGAATCGAGGGGACACTGTGTCTTCTCCTCTTACACCCTGTGTTCGTTTTGTGATTAATTTGTTTCAGTAACGGTCCTCTTGGTTGTTAAGCTTGGGCTTTCGGAAAATCTACAACTAAGTCTTAAAATCCCCCCTCCCCAAAGAAAACACAGTCCAGGAAATCCAGTCTTCAGGGGACCCCTAAATATTTCCCCAAACACTGGAAAAACAGTAACAGGAGTGCAAAACCAGCCACTCTGAAGGCCCAAGAAAACGCTGCTGAAATCCGAAAGCAAGCATGGCTGTGAGGAGCAGCCCAGAGTCACCCAGGGGCCTTCCGAGGGGGGACGGCGGAGCCTGTGGTCACGCGGGAGAGACTCGACGACAGGCCGTGCCCCAGCTCTCGGGGCTCCTGGAGGCTCACGGAACCCAGAGATCTGCAGGTAGGGCCTCGGCTGGTCCAAGCATCGCCCTCGCTTTTATGCGGAGAAGCACACTGCACACCTGCTTCCGTACTTTTTTAAAAAGATAAAGCGACTAACTTGGCAGCACTGCAGAGCTGGCCTGTTAACGTGAAGGCAGAGTGCTGGGTGTGGGGCATCGTCTGGGACAAGCTTTAGCGTCCAATTTCGGGAATGAAAATCACCCTGAGGTCTGCTTCTCCTGGTTTCTAAAAGGAAGCGCATTTTATCGGCTAATGATGCCTAAAAGTTCCCGATGAGAACTCTGCAATATAAAGGACAGTGAACTAAACAGCTGTGTGAGTTCACGGACGCTTAGGGGTGGTGCGTGGTCTTCAGGGCTCTTCGCTTTCCTTCTCATTTTTCTCGTACTTGCAGTTTACTCTTTAAGCACCTCAGAAGTATGCGGGCTACCCAGGACTTTTCAGTTTCATTTTTGAGTATTTAACAAGCACGGCCATGACACGGGACCAGACACGGTCACGAGTGCGCCCCTGGGGGGCGGGGGTGAGAGGCAACATCAACATGGACAGAGCCCCACCCCCTCAAGTCCTCACTCAACCCATTTGCTTTGAGGCGGGTTCTAGAAGTATCCCCGTTGCAGGTCAACTAAGAAGGAGTCAAATCTGCCTTCTCACCTCAACATCTTATCATTTGTCCTCTCCAAACCCTACGTGCCAAGTCAAATCCCCGCCAGGTTACACGCGTGCCTCCTGTGACCCAGGAATCCCACTTTTGCACGGGCCCGCCTGAGAGAGGCTTGCCTGCATATACGAGGACACGTGCAAAGAGACTCACTAACATTGTAATCTCAGAAATCTAGGCACAACCTCGGACTTCATGCCTGAGACAAATAAAATCAGGCCACAGAAAACGAGTAAGCTGGACCTAATTACGGAGTATCAACACGTCAGAAAATAAAGTGATGGCAGCACGACAAGCCTCCGCTGTCAGACACCTCCGAGGTGAATTTTCACCACAGGAAGCACTGCTCTATATTATGTAGAGATACACGCACTGGTACTGAAAGGGTAATAGTGTGCACTCGGAAAGTTACACGCCGGCCTAAAGCTACGGAAGAAGTCTGGGAAGGGGGCTGTAAATGCCTCTTTAATAATTTATTTCTTTAAAAAAATAAAGTCCTGAAACAAATATGGTAAAAATGTTACTACTTGCTAAAACCTGGGGAATGGGTGGATGGGTTTCTCTGTGCATTATTTTCTGTACTTATCTGCATGTTTGAAATTTTCCATGATTAAAGTATGACTCCGTAGATGCGTGTCTCCACACAATTAAATAAATCCTTGTGAAATCAGAATGTTCCCATAAACCCCCTTCCTTCATGTGACACAATAAACTGCTTAAAACTCCTGATAACAACCTAAAGACTGAATCACCAAAATCGGTTTTCTTGAAATGGATATAGTTTCCTATTGCAAGTATCTTAGAAGTGCTACCTTTAAGATAAATGCGCTCATTAATATATAGTCCATACTTCATTATGTTGATAAGGAAAATTCATTAAAGTGGTGTTTTTACCTCTGAACACTCCGAGTTTTCTCACACTGAAGCCGGGCTGAAGGCTGGGGTGCGGCGCGGGAAGGAACGGGGTACAGGAGGAGAGAAGGGCGCACCTGTCACTGCAGACCTGTACCTTCTGAAAGAGGTGCCTGTGGTGTCATTAACCGTCCGATGACCACCTGGATGAGACTGAGCGGGTTGCTAAAGATGACGTCACACTCCACGGATCCGAGGGAGAGGATGATGGGTTTCTGCAGGTACCAGCCGGGCAATCGTCATGGACCGGGACCAAGGATCTTCACGCACCTCGCGACAACCGTGTGCCGCTCTGTGGACAGACCCCCTGGAGAAGATGGTGCCTCTAAAAGCTCTCTCAGTGAGCCCAGTCGGCCTGGCTCAGTGGTTGAGTGTCGACCCGTGAACCAGGATGTCACAGTTCGATTCCCGGTTGGGGCACTTGCCTGGTTGCGGGCTCGATCCCCAGTGGGGGGCGTGCAGGAGGCAGCTGATCCATGATCCTCTCATCATTGATGGGTCTCTCTCTCTCTCTCCCCCTCTCCCTTCCTCTCTGAAATCAATAAACATATATTTAAGTAAATAAATACACTATCTCAGGGACAGTAACCTCCGGAATGCCGGCCGCACCTCCCGCTCTCACACCTGAGACTCGGACACTTTTAATAACGTCCATTCCATTCCAGCTTCACTGTGGCCGAAGAGCCGGATGGCAACCTGGGACTTGCCGGAGTCCAAGTCAGAACGAGTTCAAGGGAATGACGGTTCCTGTGTTCCGCCTTCACGGATGGAACTATGAGTGCACGGGCCGTGGCGAATGTCTCACCACGAAAGCGATGTCTGGCGTCTCCAATGGAGTCAGCACCGATCAAAGGAAACTCCCTCTACTTCCGGCCTCGGCGGCTGGAGCTGGCCTCTCGGTAAGTACAGCGGGGGCCGCGCATGCCCCGGTCATACAGACAGACTGTCCCTGGAGCAGGGAGGTGCTGGGAGTTTGACTTCGTAAGAAAGGAAAAGCTGCGGGTAAGTGTTGAGGAGACGGCTCCGTCAGCACAGAGGCCCTGCCGACTGGAGCTCCAGCCGTCCGCTGGTCTCGGGTTCTACCCCACCGTCTCATTTCCATTAACCGAAAAAAATGAGCTTAACTTGCTTATTAACACAGAAGTTATTAAAAAGCCATTATTAACTAAGGGAGAACAGAAAGATGTCTAAACTTGAGCTTTCATTAAAGGACAACATCAAAGTCAATGTAAAAACGGGGGAAATTGGTGTTTTTTTATTGCCCCGAACAGGCAGAAACGTGCGTTTTTACACTGATGAGTCTCCACCCACACACTTCAATAATGCAAGTATTCAGACTGGATTTTCCAATAAGTCTGACAAGTACCACTTCACATGAAGCTATTCTAGATCCGAGGACAACGCGAATCTTTATATGCAACAAAAAAAGGATATCCTTAACAATAATGTTTTGGAAAATGAGGGCATTTGTCTGGGCCCAGGGATTTGCTTTGCGTATCACTAGTAACAAAACCAGTCATAAGGCCGCCACTCGGAGCAGGGATGTGATACAACGGATCTTTCCGGCCCACTTCGCAGGGTCCCTCTAACGATCAGTCTTCTCGCCAACGCAGTATCTGTCTCTCCCAGCACCCACCAAGCCCAATTCTCCAGCCAGCTGCTCCGGGGGGCCCCTGCCCGGCTCTTATCTCACCATTTCTTTGTTCTCGTGGAAACTGTATACAAGCCACCCAGACCATCCACTCGGGACAATGAAGACCCGCCCGCCTTGGGGTGGACAACTGGTTAGTCACGACCACAGTCTACACGTGAACAGCTTATTACAAACTCTACTTGTTCACATTTTATTGTTCTCGCAACCTGCAAATTATTGCACAGTTCCTGGGGGAGCCCCTCCCACGGGGATTCCTCGTTTCACGGATGAAGACAGTTCCAGTTGTCGCATGGAGCTACGTGCTGCCTCACCCACACGCGGCCCTGCCGCTGCGCGCCCTGCCTGGCTCGCCGTCACCCAGCAACTGTTCCTCTAGGGCTCAGGTCTCAGGGTGATTCACAGCTCCAGGCACCTTCCCTCCTTCCCTCCTCCCGGGTCCCTTCTGTTCAATTTGCAATAATATGAGGGGACGTCCTCTTTAGCCCTGTCATTCACGTCTTCCTGGCTGTGAGGCGGGGTGCTCATGTGATGTCTGCCTGTTAAAATGTATCAAGCCCTGGCTGGTGTGGCTCAGTGGATAGAGCCTGCAGACTGAAGGGTCCCGGGTTCGAATCCTGGTCAAGGGCACATGTCCGGGTTACAGGCTCAATCCCCAGTAGGGGGCGTGCAGGAGGCAGTCAATCAGTGATTCTCTCTCATCATTGATGTTTCTCTCTCTCCCTCTCCCTTCCTCTCTGAAATCAATACCATATATATATATAGTTTGTTTTTAATGTCAGTATCCCTTTATCTACGACCAGTGATGACAACCTTTGCAGCGTCCTGGGAGGAATCTGGCTTAGTCTGGACATCTCCTTTCTACAGAGTAATCTAAAGAATCTCCCCTAAAATCGTTTCGTAGGAGGTCATTTATGAAATTCAATTCTATTTACTCCCAAGTGATAACTTTTCATTTTTGTAATAAAAGTTAAGTTTTCCTATCTTCTTCCCATAACCACGCTGTATTGCTTTTGGTATACGTAGATCATTAAGTTAAGCTCTATGCAACTCAGAAATAATGAACTAGTAAAGGGTGCTGTCTTACGTGGAAACCACAGCCTCTGCTTTTAGAGCCTTTTCAGAATTCCTATCCTTAGTCCTCAGACCTCGTCTTAGAAATTAAGTAAGAAATATCCATCCAAACTATTCAAAATGAGTCCTGATGCTTCTACAGGAGCCGATGTTTATTTTTCTTTAGGGAAAACAATCAACAAACATACTCCTTGATCTACTAAGAAAAACAGAAAAACAGCCTTCCGTGTATTATGTCTCAGATCCTCCGTTCCAGGTAAAACCCAGCGGATTAACCCCTCATTAGTCCCAGCCATCGCGGAGTAACCAGAGGTATTTCCAAGCAGACACTATGTAATAACAATAATGATAATAATTATCATAATGATAATAACTAACGCTTATTGTGCTTTTTATCTTCAAAGCACTTTACTGACGTTAACTATGTGTCTATCCTCCAATTAATTTAAATCGACAAATGTCTTATTAACTGGGAAAGTGGTGGAATGTGCGGTTAAACTGAGTTTTCTGTCACTAAATAAATAAATAAATAACAAAAGGAGCGAAGGGCGGAGAAAATGGCCTGCGAGCTTCTGCAGGATCGTTCGCTGCCTTAGTGAGTGAGGGCTAATGAAACACAAACTTCTTACAAAACACAAAACTGAAATACGGACACAGAGGGTGAAACTCGCCAGTATTTCACTCAAATACATAGTGTGTCAAAAAGGCCCGGGAAGAAGTAAAATCATATTTTACTTCGATACGTGCAGGAAGAAAAAGTGGTAAATGTAAGAATTTTTAAAATCCTTCCGAGTTTCACAGATGTAATAAGCAATGTCTGTCATTACAAAGCACAGTTTGTTTTTCTTCCATGGAATCCACTGCTTTCAAACCACCTCCCTCCTCTCCCCTGGGGTCTCATTGTAACCAGCCCCTCCGCCTGGGAAACAGAAGCGCTACAAGCCCGGGGTGCCGGCCCTGGAATCAGCTCTACGTCCTTAAATACAGGCGATTCATCAACACCTCTTAGCTGCTGTCCCACCACGTTCTCTCGGGTCCAGGGAAGAAAACGGCCACCCGCTGTGAGCCAGGCCCTCACGTGCACGAACACAACCGCAAATGCAGAAAAGCAGGTAAAAACAAACACGTGTAAACATGGGGCGGAACAGACTCGAGTTTGTTAAACTAGGAGTCCGGTGAGAGTGGGGAGGCTTCATGCAAAGCGTGGCTCCGGAGCAGGAGGCTAAGCTCAGGCTGGTGCGGAGAAAAGGAAAACGTTTATGTTCAGGAATGCAAACAGGGAGTCGGGCAGGAGAGGAATCGGAAATCCCAGGAAGGTGGTGATGTGACGCCAGAGGGAAGCAGGTAGAACATCCATTGAATAAGCAGAATTGCTGTCCTTCAGAGAGCTTGCCATCTCTTAGGCAGAGAAGGGAACAGGCGACGAAGTCTCATACTGCGACTAGGACAAGCCCCGGGAGCCCCGGGAAGTCAGGAGGGACAGGGCCCAGCCCCGGGGATAGAACGACTGCTGGCGGAACACGCTCTCTCAGGGATTTTCCCAGGGCAAGATCCAAGCACCAGGCGCACTCACACACGCACTCTGGGCCTGGTGGGCTTTGAAGGGCATCCTGGTTCCTGAGATGGCATCATGAACACCGGTTCTCCGGGTCTAAGCAGAGGAAGGTAGCGGAAGGGGAGCTCGGGGAAGCGACAGTGGGAGCCCGGAGGAGAACTGCGGGCAGAGGAGAGGGCAGCGCTGGAGAGCGGGCACAGAACCTTCTGGGCAGGGAAAGCGAGCAGGAGTATTACTGCAAGGGATCCCCAAATCTGCCAGCTCTACGTAAAATAAGACACGCACGGGCCTGCATGAAGAAGGTGGGCAGCAAAGGGGTCTTATAAGAGAACGCAATGGACTCTTGGGGGCACACAGTATTATGTTTTCCAATGTGTCGCTTTGGCACCCCACCTACATATGTTCCTGAGAGACGGGCCGTCTTAGGTAACGCATTTGTCGGCGGGAACCGTGTCAGCCTTCCGTGGGCGTGGCACCTTTTCAGAACAGTGCCCGGCATAGAGGCCCCTCGGATGGCGGGATCCCAGTGGCTGGCTTTGGCATCAATGAAACCAAACATACAAATGAACTTTCCCAAGGAACGCCTGTAAACAATCCCGCGTGTGCAGTGAACACTCGCAAATTCTCTTCCCACATGTATTCTTTTCTGAAGGATTCTTTTCTCGGCTACAAGTTGCTCTGTGAAACGTACATAGAATAGTGACGCTTCTGTCACCGAGGACAGACACGACCCCTCCCTCAGCTTCCCCAGAGAGCGAGTGAACCTTTCCATCCACCGAGCCGAGCTGCTCAGCGGGAAACTGACTTCCAAGCCCCTAATTGTCTCCCCCAAGATTCCACTGCACCGGGGCGCAGTCCATCTGTGCGGAACAGACAGAAGTAATTTGTATCTCCTGTTGCTCTGGAGTAAGTGCGTGTCCCAGAAGGGAGTCGGCACACTGCTCACGCGATAGGTATGCACGCTGCTCCCTGTGAGCTCGAGCCAGAGGCCCCAGCCGCCGTCAAGAGGCAGTCACGGTCCGTGGAAGACGTGGAGGTCGAAGTGCATGAGGCTTGACGATGATCGTTTTGCAAACATACACACACGTCCCGCGCCCTAGGCAGAAAGCCGTGTTACATGAAGCTGAGGATTCTGTGTGATCTACACACGGCCTTGCGTTTTCTAATCAAAACTTTGTCACGTAAAATCAGACACTGCTGCTTCTGGAGCTACCACAAAAGAAGTGCTCACTGCCCAGCAGAATATAAAAAAAGAAAAATTAAACGAGAGGCTTAGTATTTACCGACAACACTGTCCCACATTTCTAATCCTTCAAACCTCTCTCTGACCCTTTGCAGGAAGGGGGGGAAGTACACAATGTAGAATTATTTATCGGTAAACAGGTAATTACCATGAAGTGTAGTAGTTAAATAACACACATCCACGCTGGCGCTCTCTCCAGGGTCGCTCACAGATGAAAAAGTGAGAACAGACGAAGGAGTGAGAACTACATGAACTACTACTCACCATGCACTGAGCATTGACTGGAAGCATTGTTCAAAGAGATGAATGTTCGTAATCAAAACAAAACACGCTCTCCAAAAGGAATGTTTTCAGCATGACAGAAATACCTGCAAGTTCTCTTCTCACATCTCTGCTCTCTACCAGAACACACATTCCACGTCCATCCCACGGCAAACCGATCACAAATCCGCACTTCCACGCGGACGTTCGATCGAGGCTGGGTTCCCAGGAGCCAGGGAAGCAGTCCCGTCATCGACCTCAGACCCACTTCAAAGATCTATGCTGCACGGTTTCCATTTCTCATACTCGCTCTAATGGAAACACGGGTCCCAGTGAGCGCGGTGCTTCTGAGAAAGTTAAGTAGGTCTGGGCGAGGGATAAGGACACCTATCACATGAGATGACACTACTGGGAGGATGAGCTCCTTCCCTCATGTTGACAACACGGGTCCTTTCAGAAGACGCAGCGATGCCAAGGGAAGGACGATCGGCCCCTGAAAAGCTGGCGGTAAGGGCCTCCCGGCCGGCTGGCCACTGTGCGGCAGGCGGGGAGGTAGGGCTACGTTTACCGGCTTCTATAGTAACCTCACCCCCATAACTGCCTCCCGCTCGAGCCTATAACTTCACAGCTGAAGTATGCTCTCCCGTGGGGGCTGTAAAACAAATTAGACACAATTACGACGCACGACAAGTAAAAACAACCTAATTACCCTTCAGATGATTCTCATTTCAAAGCTTTATCGCCGAAGTCAGATCGGATTTCCCTAACGAGTGAAGTGGGCCGAGGGACAAAAGTCTGCGATGGTCACGGCATGTTTTCTATAGAGAAAACGAGTTGATTAGAAGTAAATTCTGGAAAACTATGCTCACTACACCTCCCCAAAGTGGATACGAGAAACATCTGTGGCAAGAACTGCTTGGCTTCCAGACAGGGTGTAAAGGGGTTCTTTTTCCCCGTGTTTTGCTATCGAAAAAATAAACAAAAAGCTGATTTGTGGGGGGGAAAAGTTCCTACTATCAGTTCTCCAGACGTTCAATCTCGCAGCTCTGCGAGGTGAGCCAGGCGGCTGCCAGGTGGGCTCTAGTGGGAGGCCGGCCGCCACCAAGGCCCCGCTTGTTATAAAAGGGCAATGGAGGGATCGGTTCGCTGCCCTCTGTCCACGGCTCACGGGTAATTTTAACCATTGTCTTCCTGTCTAAACCCGGTTCTCCACCCAGACAGAGCCGAGCTCCCAGCACAGAGGCTGGGACTAAACACAGATCCAACTTCCCGAGGCCTCCGCCTGCGGGAGCCCAGCAATGGCTCAGCTCTCTCCCTGCTGGGTGCGCTGGCTCCCACCGCCTTCGAAACTCAGTATCTCGGGATCCTCAGGAACCACCAGTGAATTCTTGGCATCAGGATAAATGACTGCGACCAGTTTGCATAAGGCACTGAGCTCCAGAGGCGATGATTCCGCCGGGAGGAGGGGAGGACCGGCGAGCCATGACCCGCCTCTGCTCAGCGGCATCCGAGACTTGCTCGGTACGTTTTGGGGAACTCAATGCATTTTCCTTCATTCTGAAAGACTGGGATTTTGCCCCAAATTCACAGGGATTGTGAAGAGTAGAACACCATCTCTTTAGCACTTGGAGATTCTACAAAGTGCATCCAAATGAGCAGGTACAAATGAATAAACGTGTTTATAAGCCGCAGAGCCAGGGGCATGTAACACCTTCCTGATAAGGAGAGGAGAATAATAAACAGATGACCACGTCTAAACACAGTTCAAGCCACGTGGAACTCGCTCACCTTCATCCCCTCTCCACTCCCCCCCAAGCTACGCCCAGCCACCCCCAGGTCACTGTCGATAGAAGGTCTAGCATCAGATTTACAGACCGCTGTGTGCCGACCGTGAGGGAGTGATTTAACTCCTGACACAGTCCTGGGAGTTTCAACAGGACATCGCAGAGGACGCTGAGGAGCCGTGGACACCCCAGCCACGGAGAGAGGAGGCGGCTGCCCAATCGCTTCCTCCCAAACCCCAGTGTGCCCGCTCCTTGGCTCTGACGGGTGGGGGTCCGGAGGGAGTGGCTGTGGGCAGAATGAAGCGCTAACCTGCCCGTGGGGTGACACGTGTGCACAGACAGGAAGTGCGCAGGCCAGGCAGTCTCAGCATGGCAGCTGCAAGGCCGTGCCAAGCCAAGCTCTGAGGAAGATTCATTTCGATGGACGTGCAGAGCAAAGTCCAGGTCCCGTGCTGCAGGGTGTGCAAGTGTCGGGTCTGACGTTCAAGTCCAGCCTGTGCTCATCCTACGCTAGGAGTCTCTCTTCTGAAAAGACTAGGGGCCCAGTGCATGAATTCGTGCACCTTGAAAGGAACTGTGGGCCATGAGGCTGCAGTAGGCACAGGGGTGGGTCTTGGTCCATCCTCTGCGCCCCCGCCCAGCCCCCAGTTCCCTTTCGGCCAGCAGCCCCGCTCCCACCTTCGCCGCTCCCACGCACTGACAGTGCCAGCCCCGTTCGGACCCGTTCGCACCGGCTGACGGCATGGAGCCATTGGGGCCGGCGCCAGCAGCAGGTGCAAGCGGCAGCTGCTGCCCCGATCGCCCCTCGGGAGCAGGGGGTGGTGGAGAAGCCCTCAGGGGCGATCAGGGCCGGCAGCCACCACCCACACCCACTGATGGCCCCAGCAATCGGGGCCAGCACCAGGCGCCGGCAGTGGGTGGGAGCACCGGGCAGGACTGCGGTGCACGGGAGCAAAGAATTTTCAGTAACCACCAGAGACTCTCCCCGATGACGGTGACCGGTGCCCCGCCTTGGTCTGGCGCCCCTGCTCAGCTGCTCCACCATCCCACCTCGGCTGACACCCGCCATGTTCTGCGCACGCTCCCTGGTGGTCAGTGCATGTCATAGCGACCAGTTTTTCGGCTGTTCCGTTGATCCGCTGGTTCAGTCTTCTTGCATATTAGCCTTTTATTATATAGGATGGGCCCCAGGGACATTTGCCCTTTCCCTCGGAGAGCTGGCTGCACCGGGCACCGGGCACCCTGGAACCATCGACTGTTGAGCACCCCTCGGTCAGCGCCAGGCGAGTGCCCAGGAGGACCACCCTGACCACACTCAGGTGTAAAGAGCACGTTAGCTCCAATCCTACGCTGTCCAAGAAAAACAGATCAACAGCGTTTATACTTAAGAGAAAAGAAGTACGCACAGCTACTGCTCCTAACCTGAATCCAGTGACTTGCAGTTCCAGCGCCATCTGTGTTACAGTGACATGTTTCATAGTGTGTGTGTTCTCACATGTTATGCTGTCCGAGCACGCTGTGATGCACACATGTACTGCATTACATGCTTCCCATATGACCTTGTCCTAACACTTTCAGCAACGCACCGGCTAATCAGAAACCAAGTTACCCCTCAGGACTCCCACCACAACCGCGCTCCTCCCGCGCCAGAGCCAGAGAGAAATGGGCCAAGCCGCTGAAAGGCCCCCGCGGTCCCGGGACAGAGCGGGGAGACCTGCGCCTCGAGGGCCCTCGGGACGGCCTTGAAGGCTATTTTTATTTTTTATCTTAATGACTTCAGGTTCCCCACAGGCATCCCACGCAGCCCAAGAAGGGAAGGGCTCCCCACTGCTGCACGCGGCAGCGCAGAGGGACCAGATCTGTGCCCGACACGGAGTCCCTGCCTCACCGAGTGGCTTTCTGAAACCAACACTTGTCTGTGTGCGTCGCCGCTGCACTCAGCACTTTACACTCCAGAGTGAACGATCCAATCAGTGCAGCCCACTCACGAAAGAAACAACGCCTGGCTCCCACCTCGCAGGTGAGATGACGGGGGGCGGGCGGGGGGGGGGGGTTGCTGCCAGCCGCAGGTCCCCACCCCTCAGGGGTGGGGGGCCAGACGTGGAATGTGGGCGCCCTCAGCTTCTCGTCCGTGTTCCACACTAAAGCGCAGAGTCGCTCCTACCAGCCACCACGTCAGTAAGGGAAGCGCAGGCTCAGAGGGCGCACGTCCTGAGAGGGACGGGAGGGCAGGGGGGCCCTTTCTTCTGCCGAGGGCCAGGGGTATCTATGACACCACACGCGGGCCACACACCATTATCACCTAACAATCAGCTGCTCTGTGTGGTCAGACACTGAGTTAACTCACCCCTAAGGCCTTGGCTGGCCTTGCTCGGCCCGCGGGCCGGACGTTCCCCACCCTGGTGTGAAGGAACACACCACCTGCTTCATGTCCCTGCGCTTAGAGTAAAACTCACTGCAATGGAAGCTTTGAAAACGGTTTACACATCTTAGTACGGGGTCCCGTGGATCAGCAGCTCTGCTGAGCGAGACACACATCATTTGCCCAAATTCGTCTCTGGTTTCTCGGGAGAGATACAGGCTGAGACAGGAAACTGCACTGAACTCGGAAGATGGGGAACGCGTCCCGAGTGAAACCGATTTGCTGGCTCTGAACGTGCGAGACTGATGTCAGTACGCAGCCCGGCTGGTTATCGAACGGCCCCACTGCGTGCAGGCGCTGCGTGTCCCAGAGGGACCAGGGCGCCATCCGAGGGAACGGCAAGGCTTCGGAACGCGGACTCGGGGGTGGGGGGGAGAGGCGTCGAACAACTGGCAGCAGCCCTTACACAGGTGAGAACACCAGGTGAGTCCTCGGACGCCGCCAACCCTCAGACAGGGCAGCCCTCATGCTCAATGGGCTCAGGTGGGAAAGACACTGGACTGACCGGCAGCACGGACCCTGCCGTGGAAAAGCCACATCGGGCTGGAAGGCAGCACCTAGCGACGGCCCTAGCGACGGCCCCTGGGCAGCGAGCGTGGACCGAGACGCCAGACTGACAGAGCCCAGGGTCCCCGAGACCTACCTCCTGGGCGGAGCGGGCGGCCGGCTTGTCCTGGTGGCTGGCGAGGATGAGGAAGGGCAGCGTGCAGAGCTGCGGGTGCTGCAGGGCCGAGTGCAGCTCGCTGCGGGCCGTCTCCAGGTCGCCCTCCGAGGACGCGCTGTCCAGCACGAAGATCACGCCCTGGGAGCCCTGGTAGTAGCGGCTCCAGTACTTGCGGATGTGGTCGGCCCCTGCGGACACAAACACACCCTCAGGCCCGGCCCTCTGCCCCCGATCATGATCCCCCACTCCCATGGGACCTCCCAGCTGCGGGACCCGGCAGCTCTTCAACATCAGCTGCAGGGACCACAGCTGACGGGACCCAGAAGGCATTCGGGCCGGCACGTGACCTTCGGGGAGAACACACAAACTCAAGGGTCACTCTCTGTGCCTCTTATCAAAACGGGTGAGAGAGAACCAGGAGGACTTCTCAGACTTGACGTCGGAAGGATGTGCTCAGACCTTGCCCGAGTCCCACCTAATGACACCCACACCCTCGGTTAAGGCAGCCGGGCTGCAGAGCGGTGGGCCAGCCGCCACGGAGAGCAGCTCGGGGACATTTCCTGGAGAACTGACCGCTACCAGGGCAGGCTGGTGGCACCCCTGCTAGAACCTGGGAACGAGGAGCAACGCATGCGGGCCCAAGTGCCGACGTCTGTGACAACCCGAAAGCTTGGCCTCCGGGACAGGGCATGACCCCGTCTGCAATGAGCGCGCTCGGGGTCCACACAGGATGGGGCGCTTATAAAAAAGACAGAGGTTCTCGCCCGCGGGGGCGGCGCCCTACGCCTCGCTCTAAGTCCAGGATCCAGCGTGATGCGGGAACGAGGAGCGTGGAGGACGAGGAAAAGAGTGACGCTCGAATCAGGCTTCCTGGGTTTGGGGATTGGAGGGGACGGTGGAGACGACCCAGTCCAGGTAGCTGGGGAAACTGAGGCCAGGGGAAGGGAATAACCCCTTTCATGTACATAAACCACAAACGTGAGATTCGCATTTATGTGTTTGGGGTGGGGGTGAGGGCTTTGTTGGTTATATAACAAAAGTCAGGTATTTCCCCGATGAGTGCACATGATCCCATCTTCCACATGAGGCAGCTGCAGTAGGCACCCTGTGTGGGGGGCTGGGGCGTGAGAGTGGGGTGCAGGGTCGCACGCCCCGCACACCCTTCCCAGCTCTGTGTGCACGGATGTCATGTGGGAAGCTGGGCCCGGGACAGGGAGGGTGGGCTCACTGCAGATACCAGCAAACGCTACACATCAGGTCTCGTCCTCCCGTGAAGGACCGACACCCCCCGCCTGGCCCCCCGATAACACTGAGCAGCTCAAGGCTTTCTGGGAAAAGCAGGAGAAAACCTCAGACTATCACACGGCCCAGTAAAGTTCGGAGCCTGGGTCCCCCCTGGCGCTCGGGAGCAAGACCATGGCGTCTTACCCACGGGGGCGATTCTCTTACGGGAGCAGCATCAGTAACCAGACAGCTACCCTGTGTGAGCGCTTTCCACGGCCCAGGCAGCGCCATGGGCTTTGAAAAGAAGAGCCCATGCATGGACCTAGGAGCCAGGAGGTCACGGGGGACCCTGGTCAGGGCACAGGCCCCAGTCGCAGGCTCGATCCCGGTAGGGGGCGTGCAGGAGGCGGCCGATGCATGATTCTCTCTCATCATGTTTCTACCTCTCTCTCCCTCTCCCTTCCTCTCTGACATCAATATAAATTAACTAATTAATGCACATCTGGGTCCAACGAGACTGGAACAGAAGGACCACGGAGCAGGAGGAGGCGGCGCGGAGGGAGGAACCCACCCCACATCGGAGCACACTGACCCGCAGCGATCGCGCTGACACTTCCAAAATGAAACTCGGAAAAGGCAGATGAAAAAAGAGAACAGATTGTAACCTGAGCTCGGCCCGGCTGGGCACCTGAGCCAAAGGTGTCATCTGGAGAACGTGGGATCCACTCAGGAAGCTGTGAAGACTCCTGGACAGTAACAAAAAGGTGCCTGACACGCACAGAAAGGGGTTAAATACTAGTGACTGCTCTGACGTGTTTGGCAGCAGATGCTTTGTAATGTATGTTGCCACCTTGGTGTTTACCATGGCTTCCCCCTCGGCCTCCTGGCCTGTGAGGCCAGCACCTGCCGATGCAGGATGACAGTGCAGACACCTGCCTCGTCGGTGGAGCTGCTCGGGCTGCGCAGGGAACGCCGAGCCCGCGGCTGAGGCCCCCTGGCTTGCCCGTGGCGGGTTCATCCGGAGCAGCCGCTCGCTCTCTGCATAATGAACGGTCACACGTGTGCCTCTGATTAATCGAGTGCTGTGTGCCCAGACAGATCAATCCGTCTTCTGTAATTAGCACGGAGATTTTTTTAAATCTACACAGTAAATTGATGGATTTGATAACATCGCGATCTTAGAGCTTCAAGGGCTTACATATTTAATCTGAATAATTCAGCAATATATAATCCTCCAGAAATGGGTCTTTTTCTTTCTGAGCCTTCCCCCATTCGTGATTTTTTTTAAGCCACAAACGTTAACTTCGCCTATTTATTTAAAATAACTCTCACTGGACAGCCACCCAGGAAATGGTGTGAGTGCTCCACAAAACTCATTTCCAATGAGCTGTAGCCTGAGGTGATTGAAAGAGGTTTTACTGTCTAAGGCAGTG
This sequence comes from Myotis vivesi, assembly GCA_035771395.1. Classification (NCBI taxonomy): domain Eukaryota; kingdom Metazoa; phylum Chordata; class Mammalia; order Chiroptera; family Vespertilionidae; genus Myotis; species Myotis vivesi. The sequence continues at coordinate 1,429,781 of JAWPEG010000005.1, read as the reverse complement.
GTTCTCAACCTTCCTAATGCCGCGACCCTTTAATACAGTTCCTCATGTTGTGGTGACCCCCATTTCATTGTTACAAAGTGATCATAATTAAAGCACAGTGATTAATCACAAAAACAATGTGTGATTATATATGTGTTTTCCGATGGTCTTAGCGACCCCTGTGAAAGGGTCGTTCGACCCCCAAAGGGGTTGCGACCCACAGGTTGAGAACCCCTGGTCTAAGGGGATAGACTGCCTTCATAGCTTTACGGTGATATCACTGACATATATAAACTGCACATATTTAAAGTACGCAGTTTGTCTCGACATGTATGTGCAGCTGTGAAACTGTGGGGACAATCATGACAATAAGTGTACCCTCCCCCTCCCCAAATTTTCTTATAATCCTGTCAGCCCTCCAGTCTACCCTCCCTTTGTCCCTGTCCCCACCCCGCAGGCAATCACTAAAGTTCTTTGTCACTGAATACTAGTTTGCATTTTTCTAGAACTTTATAGAAATGGGATATAAATGTAGCCCCATGTGGGAACCCTAGGCCGTGCGCTCCATTTTGTCTGGCTCCTTCCATTGGGCATAACTATTCTGAGATTCGCCCGTGCTGTGTCATGTACCAACGGTCCGGTCTTTTTTATTGCTGCATCCTACTTCAATGTATGGATATACCACAATCTGCTCACCTGCTCACCAACTGGTAGCAAGCGGGCTGTTGTCGAGTTGCATCCTATCCTATATAATAAAAGGCTAATATGCAAATGAACCAAACGACAGAACGACCAGTCACTGTGATGTGCACTGACCACCAGGGGGCAGACGCTCAATGCAGGTGCTGCCCCCTGGTGGTCAGTGTGCTCCCACAGCCAACCTCCCCTGGTTGGCCAACCTCCCACGGTCCCTCCCCCTGGCCGGCCAGCCAACCTCCTGTGGTCCTTCCTCCCCCACCCGCCCAGACTGGGCGAGACGACCCTGATCGGCCCCAATCATTGGCCAGGCCGAGAGACCCCACCTGTGCACGAATTGGTGCACTGGGCCTCTAGTTACAAACAAAGTGACTACAAACACCTGTGTTCAGGATGTTGCCATCAGCCTGAGTTTTCATTTCTCCTGAGCGGGGACGGGCTCAATTATAAGATCCGTTTGCATTTGCCTCAAGAGCCGCCAGACTGTTCTCCAAAGTGGTGGCAGCATCTCCCCCTTTCCCTCTCACCCCGAGCGCGCCAGTCCCTCCACGTCCTCGCCAACACTCGCTGTGCTCGGACTGTTCTATGGTAGATGTCTCACCGTGTGCGGTGATTTTAATTCCTATTCCCCTTGTGACTGACGACGCTCGGCATCTCTGCATGGGCTTGCCTAGCTTTTGCATATTTTCTCTGATGAAGCACCCGTTCCAATTGCTTGCCCATTTGTAAGTGCTGTTTCTTTTCTTGCCATTAAATTCCGTGTATTCTTTATATATTCTGGATACAAGTCCTTCATCAGATATATGATTCACCAATAAGGTTTACGTAGTCTCTGGCTTGTCTTTTCATTATCTGACAGCCTTTCCAAAACCAGACATCTCTCCCTATCATAAAATCCAACTTGCCAACCTTCTCTGTGCAGCTCTGCTCCTGGTGTCTTACTCAAGAAATCCCTGCCTACCCGAAGGTCCCAAAACTGCACCGATGCTTTCTTCTAGATCTCTTCGTTTTAAGCTTTCTATTTAGGTGCAGGGTCTATCTTTACTTTTGTACATGGTTAATGGTTAGAGTACTTTTAAATCTTGTTTCATGTGTCATTATTTTTGTCTATTTGCTATTAATTTCTAACTTTATTGCATTTGAATCAGAAAACATTACACTTGGTCATGTGTGTAAAGATTTCATGTGTATTTCAAAAGAACATGGTTTTCTGTGTGAGTATAAAATAACATAATTATCAGCGAGATCAATTTGTTAACTGGCTGTTGAAGTCCTTTATATATTTTTATTTATTTGATCTGTTGTCTTCTGAAAAAAGTATAGCTAAATTTTCTACTAATTACGGATCTGTTGATATTTTCTTACATTTTCCTGTTGTAGCTTTATGTAGTTCAGAATTACGTAAATATGTAAAAGTTTATAATTATTCAGTTACTTTAGTATATCAATATGAAATCCTTTATTCTAGTTAATATTATTTGCTTTGAATTTCATTTCATCTGCTATTAATACAGGGTAGGACAAAAGTAGGTTTACAGTTGTGAGTATGTGAAACAGAGTTTATTCTTGTATTATTTATTAACTAGAGGCCTGGTGCACGAAAATCGTACATGGGGGGATGTCCCTCCGCCTAGCCTGCACCCTCTCACAATCTGGGAACCCCCTCGGGGGATGTCCAACTGCCGATTTAGGCCTGATCTGGCAGTCGGACATCCCTCTTGCAATCTGGGACCGCTGGCTCGTAACCGCTCACCTGCCTGATCACCCCTAACCACGCACCTGCCTGCCTGATTGCCCCTAACCACTCGCCTGCCTGCCTGATCACCCCTAACTGCCTCTGCCTCGACTGCCACCGCTGCGGCTTCGTCCAGAAGGATATCCGGAATGAGGTCTGAAAGGTCATTCGGCTGTCCGTTCTAATTAGCATATTATGCTTTTATTATTATAGATTATTGTATTATTTTCCACATGGACAACTGTAAGCCTCCTGCTGCCGTGCCCTGTATCACGCCAAGTATGTTCTCTTCAATGGTCTGTCCTTAGAGTATCTCTCATCAGATATTTGCAAATCATATATCTGAGGAAGCACTTGACTGCAAGTTTTTGTTGTACAAGTGTCACTCATCACCAGATACAGCTGACTGTATTATAATCATTTTCATGCCACCCATGTTATAAAATGGGAATTTAATCCATTCACATTTGTTGTGATTACTAATGTTATAGATATTACCTATTTATCATAACTTTTTGTTGGTTATTTTGTGCTGTTTTTTTTTTCCATTCTTGCGTTTGCTGAATTTACCAAATTTCTAAAAAAAAAACTCTTTCAAAAAAAGGTCTCATGAAAAAATTCACGATACAAAAAAAGCAAAAGTTGTATTTGATCTCATAAAATCTCACTTGATCCTCTAAGATGATTCATTATATTAACTCAGCGGTTCTCAGCCTGTGGGTCTCGACCCCTTTGGGGATCAAACGACCCTTTCACAGGGTTGCCTAAGACCATCGGAAAACACATATATAATTACATATTGTTTTTGTGATTCATCACTATGCTTTAATTATGTTCAATTTGTAACAATGAAAATACATCCTGCATATCAGATATTTACATGACGATTCATCACAGTAGCAAAATTACAGTTATGAAGTAGCAACGAAAATAATTTTATGGTTGGGGGGTCACCACAACATGAGGAACTGTATTAAAGGGTCGCGGCATCAGGAAGGTTGAGAACCGCTGTGTTAACTGAATGTTGTTAATTGAATAAGCCTTTCTGATGGTTTTTAAATGTACGTATGTCACCTACATCATGGTTGTAGTGTTCACCCTTCACACTTAAAGATGTATATTAACTTTGTGCTCTTTGGTTAATTACAATCTGCAGTCTGACTTAGAAGAGCCTGCGTTTCATGGCTCTCTCCGGCCTGACTGCTGTGTGTGTGTGTGTTTCTGTGATCACAGCGAACGCTTTCTTCACAGTCCCTCTGGGATGCGTCTGCCCTGGCACCAGAGGGCTCAGTGGGTCTGAATACTCCTCTTGCATATTGGAGGCTCTTTTCCTATTATTTCTTTGATTATTTTATTCTCTCTGGTTTCTCTTCACTCGCCTTTTAGAGCTCTTCTCAGATGGACGCTGGTGTTGGTGTAACGACTGCCCGTCTCTTCGATGTTCTCTCCCACGTCTGAGGCCTTCCCTTCCCAAGGCCCTCGGGGGACACTCCCTCGCTCAGCCCTTCCTCTCACCAGTTTACATCTGAGCCGTGTCGGCCGACATTTCCATTTACAATTTCAAAGTCAACTTTCAAGTCCCTACATCCTGCGCTGGATGATTTTTCTTGAATGAAAACCCTCCTACGTCTCTCCGAACGTCTTCTTCTGACCCCTCTGCTGCCTCCAGGCCTGTGTCTTCTCCTTCTGACTTTCCGCTGGGGGACTCCCTCCCGCGGGCTGTGCTGGGATCATCCGCGCCTTTTGTCTGAGAGGCTGCGCTGGCTCCTCCTCTGCTCATAGCTGCCTGCCTCTGGCCGTGAACAGGGACAAACCAGGGCTGCTCCTGCGGGGGCCTCCTCCCCCACCGGGCATCGTGCACTGCCGGGCGCTGCCCACCTCGGAGGCTGGCACCCACACTCCACGATGCACTTTGTGGGTAAACACAGCTGCCACCCACTACGCGGCACCAGGAGGGGAGAAAAACAAAGGCAGAGCTCCACGTGGAAAGCCCCAGTGAATCAACAGCTCCGACACGCGCCCCCACGGACCATCGGATGCAGTCCCCTCCCCAGTTCACGTTTCCACCGTCTGTACCTCAAGCTCGGTCTTGTCTTCCTGTATTACAGACGGAAATTTCTCTGTTACAGATTTAACTCGCTTTTGTTTGTTTTCTGATCTGCTTTGCCATGTTTACCAGATTTTGGCAAGGGAGTGAGAATAAGCCCATTTTAAAAGTCAACTTCCAATTCCCAGCCATAAGGGAGGCACAGACTTGGATGAAAAGCGGTAATGAACTTTCTCGGGCAGATTCCTCCCGAGATCGCCTCTCACACGATGCCACTGGTGTGGGTGCGTTTCGAGGCGACGGTGATCCAGGCCACTCAACGCAGCCTGCGCACAGGCAGTACCTGGACCTCACGGAAGTAAAAGCAACAACACATGATGCCTCAGAGCAAACCTGACTGCCTGACTGCTCCGCTGGTTCCGCTCGAGGAGCCGTCCGAGGACCGGCCGAGCCTGGGGAGTCAGGAGGGGCTAGATCCCCTCTTCGCCTGTCAGTTCAATTGTGAGAACCCAGTGCAGCGGTTTAATTTCTCCAGAGAACGCCCATCACCGTGGTCACCAGCGTCACTCTCCCATCACAACATCCTCAGACACAGGCTCAGGGTGTGTGTGTGGGGGGAAGGGGGGCGTGTGCAGTGTGCCGAGTGCACCCTCCGGGCCCGGCATGTAGTAGGTATTCATTAAATATTCACGGAAATGAACTCAACACAACAGCATTTCGCGTCGAAGTGCCCAGCATCACTCTAATCCAGTGGTTCTCAACCTTCTGGCCCTTTAAATACAGTTCCTCATGTTGTGACCCAACCATACAATTACTTTCGTTGCTCCTTCATAACTGTAATGTTGCTCCTGTTATGAATCGTCATGTAAATATCTGATGTGCAGGATGGTCTTAGGCGACCCCTGTGAAAGGGTCATTCGACCGCCAAAGGGGTCGCGACCCACAGGTTGAGAACCACTGCTCTAATCACTCTAGCGACCTGAGGGCCTAACCTAGCAAATCCCTCCTTCCCCCCACCCCTATCCCCCCCACGTGGACCTACTTCAGTACAAGGAACCCCGCAGATGACGGCGTGTGTTTCATTCCTCAGATGGCACAGGCTGGTGCGGGACTGAGTAAGGGGTTGAGCGTAAGATGCAGGTGGGGTCACACAGCAAAGACGGGGGGGGGGGGGGGGGGG
>JAWPEG010000005.1:1393793-1424108 GCA_035771395.1 Myotis vivesi | reverse complement strand
CGTCACGGGAAAAGGCCGCCTCGGGAAGGAGCAGCTGAGAGAAGCCACAGGGACGGCGGCTGGTGCCCGGGATGACGCCCTCGTCCTTCCTACAGGACCGTGTGCTCAGTCCTGTTGCAGCGCGGCCCCACCCGACGGCTCCGCTTCCCGCAGGTCAGGCTGCGGCAGCCACGCTGTGCAGGGCATTCGCTCTGTTCACGTCTGAGGAAGAAGACGTTACATCCGCCACAACGTCAACCGCACAAAAATAAAGATGAAGACGAGGAGGTCGGGGTTAGAGGGAATGGAGATCATAAAGCATCAGAATCCTGCACTGATGCCAGGGGGTGGCCCTCGGGTCCTGGGGACAGAGCCCAGCAGGTGCTATGAGTTTGCAGATAAAAAATACACTCATTACGCCCGGCTGGCCTGGCTCCGTGGTAAGCCTCGACCTATGAGCCAGGAGGTCAGGGTTCCATTCCTGGTCAGGGCACAGGCCCGGGTTGCGGGCTCCTTCCCCAGTGGGGGGCGTGCAGGCAGCCGATCCATGATTCTCTCCCTCATTAATGTTTCTCTCCTTCTCCCTCTCCCTTCCTCTCTGAAATCAGTAAGAATATATTTAAAAATAAATACATAAGCTGCTATGTTCATAGCAAACAGCAGAGCCCCCGCAGCCTCCTCGGCGGCTGGAGGAGGAAGTGCCTGGACACGCCGTCCTGTCAGCGGAAACGCTGATGAGACCCCCAGCGGCTGCTGCCATGCCACGCAGGGCGGGAGGGTGGTGCTGGGGGCAGAGAGCCTCCCCCTGCGAGGGGAAGGCAGCCCAGCCCAGAACCCACCACGAATGTTCCGAGGGAGTTCGGGCAAGTTGGACGACATGAAATGATCTCATTGCCCTAAAGAGGAATGGGGGTGAGGCGGCGACCCCACAGGCCAGGGGAGCCCACAGGCCAGAAACCAGTGTCTGGGACATTCTGTATGTGCACAGTCTCAGAAGCAATGACTAAGGGCTGCGCTGACCTGAGATGGGAGGACAGCTTGAAACACCTCCCAGGGCCTCCTCCGGGAGAACACAAGCCCAGGTCAGGCTGCGTGGCCGGGGACAGGCCGCTGGCCGTCGCCACTCTGGCTCCACGCGCTCTTGGCCGGCTCCCTGAGCAGTGCAAACGCTGAGCACCCGCGGGGTCCGCGCAACGGAGGGCGGGCTGGGCCTCTCCGCTCTCCCTGCGGGGCCTGGCTCCCCACCAGCGCTTCCCCTGCTCGGCCCCGCGTGAGAGCACAGCCCAGGCCGGGCGGGTCCCCCCTTCCCAGCCAGCGGGCCCTCCCTGGTGAGGCTCCACCCGGAGGGGCGTCCCTGCACATGCGAGTCACACTGACCCACTGGAGCGAGAGCTGGAGACCAGCCCGTCCTCCCCGAGCCTCTCCCCAGCAGCCTCGGCGACTCAGTGTTCTCCCAGCCCACTCCCTGGGGAAGGAACACTGATGATCTGTTCCACTCACAGTTACAGATAAGACAACAGCAGGAGAAGCCGAGTGGAGAGGCACAGGGTGTCTTGAGGTGCTCGCCCCGGGAGCCGCGTGTCAGCCTCCCAATTCCTCGGGGGACACAGGCGAGGCATTTCCACGGGCGGCTTCGGGCAGAGCGGGCACAGGCACCCCGGGACCTGCCCTGGGCTCCGCCGGGGCTGCCACGTCCCTTTGCCAGGGTTACCGTTCCTGGCCGCCCCTCCCACAGAGGCCCATGTGTGCCGACGGCCAAGGCAGCGTCAGCCCCGGCCGGCGTGGCTGGGTGGCGAGCATCCTCCTTCGCCCAGACCCCGGGTTTGATTCCCGGTCAGGGCACATGCCGAGGTCCTGGGCTTGATCCCCAGCAGGGGGTGTGCAGGAGGCAGCGATCTATGTTTGGCTCTCATCAATGTTTCTCTTTCTCTCCCTCTCCCTTCCTCTCTCCCTAAAGTCAATAAAAACATTAAAAAATAATAATAATAAAGACAGTTTCCCGTGGCAAGCAGCCTTCTCCTGACCGGCAAGCAATGCGGGCGCCTCCGCTTGCCCCTGAAATGCGGCCACAGTAGCCTCTCCGTCTGCTGGCCACATGGCCTCTTCCTCAGGACCCGCCCACCCCCGGGCTCACACTAGCTGGACCCCCTCAGCCGCTGCTACGCAGCCGGGCGTCCATGAGTTCGAGGGTCCTGATGCATCGTGACTGTCCTTGTTTATTTGATGGGGGGCGAGGGGGGGGCGGACCTTAGAACAGCTCACCTGCAGACACATTCTGAGAGCTGCACCCCTGGGATCCCGCTGAGCAGGAGCAGGAGGTGGGGGAGGGGTGTGTGGAGAAACCACCGCCTCCACAGGACTGTGAAAGCAGCAAGTGCGAACCAAGAGCTGCCTCCCTCTCGGGGAGCCTCCCTCTCGGGGAGCCTGTGGCGGGGGTGCCTGAGCGGTTCCTGGAGAAACGAAGAACCGAGCGCAAAGGACCTGGCAGGTGAGTGGCCCCGAAGGTGCGAGCAAGGCCCAGGGCCCAGCACCTTCCTGGCCAGCGGCCCTCCAGGCAGACAAAGGGACCACGTCCACATCTGTTTCCTATAACCGTGGGCGTGGGAAAAGCACCTCTACACCATGCTTAGATGACAACCCCAACAGTCGCTCAGCCCCACACCTGGGCCCGAGCGCCGGGAACCCGGGAACCACGCAGCCGGCACTCGCCACAGCCCCTCGCCGCCTCCGCACACGAGCAGACATGTCTTCAGAGAAGAAAGTGGAATCAGTGCAAAGGAAGTCGTCATGAACTTGCCTTCTGCTCGACAGCAGCAGGGAACGCTGATGTGGCGGCTTCCTCAACCAGCTGGGGGGCTGGGAGGGCTGGGGCGGGAGGGGCGATGGACAGCCAGCCAGGAGGCTATCAGAGGGGAGGTAGCTGCCGCCACCACTGTGGCTGCAGGATCCCATGGGGAAACGAGGAGGAATGTGAGGACGCCTGGATCCGCACCCACAAACAGGAACAAACCCACCGCGTCGAGAAACGAAATTCCCCTCGACGACCAGCGTGCACAGCCAAGAGGGAAGCACTGTGTGTGCAGAAGCCTGTGTGCAGGTGTGGGAGCTGGAGTCTCCACATGGACACTGTCTGCACTGCGGGGTCGCACAGTGTGACCACTGCTTTCAGCGCGGCCACCTTAGCCAGGTGGCTGGGCCCACACGCCAGGCACAGGGGAGCTGTGCGGGGGTTCCCAGACACACAGACTGAGACAGACAGAGGTCTGCCAGGGGGAACCAGAAAGAGGAGGCGGTGCGGGTAGAGGTACGTAACCTTCAACGTGGATGCACGCAGGCTGCGGGGAAGCGCACCTCAGCCTACACAGGTGGAGGCCGGAAGAGAAAGCTCACCTTGTCTCCTAGGGAGAAAGGCGTGACCACAAAGAGAAAGCCCCATCAGTGTGAGACTAGGGTTATTTCTAAAGAACACTTTACTGAAAGGTATTTCTGGAGGATGAGGGAGAACGGGAATAACTATAACGAAAGTAAACCTTCCAGCCCGGCCAGTGTGCCCAGTGGTTAAGCATCCACCTATCAACCAGGAGGTCAGGGTTCAATTCCTGCTCAGGGCACAGGCCTGGGTTGCGGGTGCGGTCCCTAGCGTGGGGCGTGCAGGAGGCAGCAGATCAACGACTCTATCTCATCACGGATGTTTCTCTCTCCTATTTCACTTCTGTTAAATCAATAAAATATATATTTTTTAAAGTAAATCTTCAAAAAATGCTAACGCCTCACTGACATGAGTCACTGAGCCTCACCAGGACCATATGATGCAGGAGCGACTCTGACGCGGCTCACAGGTGAGGAAACAGACCAGGAGCGTGGACTCGCCTGCTCCACACAGAATGGCTGGGCTTCCGCACGAGCCACAGCAGGAAGGACGATTCTCTGAAAGAGGAACCTGTCTACCCAGGAGCCTGCTGTCCGGCCCAAACCCCCCAAAACAAACAACAGAGCAAGACAGGCGGGTGATTAATGAAAACTGGGAGAGAAAGAATTTAACATATATATATATACATATTTTTTATTGATGTCAGAGAGGAAAGGAGAGGGAGAGAGAGATAGAAACATCAATGATGAGAGAGAACCACTGATCAGCTGCCTCCTGCACGCCGTCCACTGGGGATTGAGCCCGCAACCGGACATGTGCCCTTGGCCGGAATCAAACCTAGGACCTTTCAGTCCACAGGCTGACGCTCTATCCACTGAGCCACACCAGCCAGGGTTGAAAGAGAAAGAATTTAGATTGGTTTCAACAAAAACTTCCCAAAGGAAAGCAGCACCATTAGAACCCGAGGAACAGAGCCTGACTTGCAGGAACAAAAGGCTCCCTGAGCCATTCACTACAGGAGGTGCCTCCTGGGCTCCCACCAGCCGGCGGGCGGCACCAACAGTCCTTACAGCCCTTCAAGGACAGAAGGGCCAACCTAGAATCTGCCCCAGGCCTCGGGGAGAGCTGTCTGGCTCTCATCAGGGAGGGAGGGGAGGAGGCGCACAGAGGCCCCCGTCTGCACAGGCCTGTGCTGGTTCCGAAGCTGGGTCTACCATCTCGTCCCAGAACTCGGCCCGCACACGCCTGTGCTCAGCACATACTCGCTGAGTGTATCGAAGGAGAGATGAGGGGGAGCAGGACGTGCCTGCGGAAGACCCCAGGTCATCTGCACGTCGAGGTAAGACTGACACAGAGGCTGTCCCCCAGACAGCGGGGGAGGAAAGGAGCCCACAGCACCGTCAGGACCGGACGGAACAGAGTCTGACTCGCAAAGACTAAATGAAGAGCGGGGAGGCAGAACGAAATGGGGGGGGGAAGGCGGCTGCAGCATCAGAGATGGACGTGTCTGAGCCGGAAGCAAGCGCTAGCGAGAAGAAGGCCCAGTGAGGACCACCTCGCGTGCTGGAGGCGGCAGGTCCCCCGGGGAGCGCAGTCCTGTGCAGGCGCTGGGCACACTCCGGGCAGGCAAGGAGCCCACCGGGGAAGCGCCAGCTCAGGTCACTCCCTCCCGTCTCCAAGTGACCCCCAGCAAGTCCTTCGATTTCTGTCCCAGTGCCCTGCGCCTCTGCCTGAGACGCACAGCTCCCCGGGCAGGACGCTGCAAAGAGGGAATTTGAAGGTGGAGGAGAGACCTGGGAACGAGGAAGACAGGCAAACAATCCTGAGCTCCAGTTTCACTGAAGATTATTGGCCTATGCCTGGCGGGCGGGCGGGCGGGACGTGGTGGGGGGTGTTGGGGGGAGGAGAGGCTGAGAGAGCAAGCCATCCTCTGAGTAGCGAGAACGGAGCTCGCCCCTCGGATACCAGGCTGGGCTGACCCCCTCCTTCCATGTCTGAGTCGTCCCTAACCATGGACGGATTCTCCCCCTTAATTTCAGTTTTTTAAAAAACTGCATTGCCCTAACCGGTTTGGCTCAGTGGATAGAGCATTGGCCTGCGGACTGAAGGGTCCCAGGTTCGATTCTGATCAAGGGCATGTACCTTGGTTGCGGGCACATCCCAAGTAGGGGGTGTGCAGGAGGCAGCTGATCGATGTTTCTCTATCATCGATGTTTCTAACTCTCTATCCCTCTCTCCTTTCCTCTCTGTAAAAAAAAAAAAAAAAAAAAATCAATAAAAAAAAACTGCATTAATTTCAAGCATTGTTTTCAAGATCGTCTCCATCACTGAGCCACAAGGTCTTTAAGGATGGGTGAGTCCTGACGATCTTTTGGCCCCACCCCTGGAATCCTGCCAACAGGGAACTGAGCTGGGATGACCCTGGAAAAGACCACCTGCGAAGCTTTCACATGAATGAGGACTACAGGAAGGCTCAGGGGAAAGATGTCAGAAACACCCTCATCCAAGAAAAAACTGATAACGTAGAATTACACAGGCATCGTTACACAATATCCATATCAATCAGATACACACGTATATACAGTCATCTAGCAGTTACGTGTACAAGCACACAGTTCATTACAAGAACATTCATGTTTTATGATGTTTATAGTCAAAATGACAAACTCAAATATCTGCAAGGGGAGTCGGAAGTTATCAACCGTGCCTGACTGGGAATACTGACACCACACAGTGCAAGGTGGCTGTACGAGGGACTGACCAAGTACACCCGTCCCAGGCACGGCTCTCCGAAACCTCAGAAAAGACCAGCTCATGCTTTACGAGATAAAAGTAAGGAAGCAGCCCTAGCCAGTTTTGCTCAGTGGCTAGAGCATCAGCCTGTGGACTGAAGGGTCCCGGGTTTGATTCCGGTCAAGGGCACATGCCAGGGTTGCCGGCTCCATACCCAGTGTGGGGAGATGGCAGGGGGGATGCAGGAGGCAGCTGATCAATGATTCTCTCTCATGATTGATGTTTGTTTCTACCTCTCTCTCCCTCTCCCTTCCTCTCTGAAATCAATAAAAATACATATTTTTTAAAAAAATAGGAGGCAATCAAGCACTATTAAATGGCATACGTTTGACTTTCAATTTCACAATTTTACGAAAAATAGGTCATGGTTCGAATGAGCTTTACCAAAGAGCAGAGGCGTGACATGGCACCGAGCGGTTAAAGAAGAGCTGGAAGAGACCTCCTTCTGCACCATACAGCTCGCTGCACCTGCAGCCCGCGGCCCTGCCGTCCCCCTGCGACACCAGGGGGCTTAGCGGCCTCACTGATGAGTGACGCTGTTAACCTATTTACACGGTTAAGACCCCGACTGACATAAAACACGGCCCAAAACCCCCAGAGCGAGGGTGAAGAACGGCCGAGCGCGGTGCGGTCTGGGGTACAGCCTCGCCAGTGACCGCGCCTGTGCAGCAGAGAGCCCAGCGGCAGAGTCCTCACCGAACAGACACCCTCCAACAAGCCCGGGTCCGTGACACCTGCAGCATAAACACGCCGCCTCCGGAGCGCCGCTCCTCCCTGCAGGGCCACACGCCCTTCTCTATGACACGGCGTTACATTCTCCTCGTTTTCACTCAACAATACATTTTTATAAAATATATATGTGTTTATTGATTTCAGAGAGGAAGGGAGTGGGAGAGAGAGAGAGATAGACACATCAATGATGAGAGAGAATCACTGATCGGCTGCCTCCTGCATGCCCCCTACTAGGGATGGAGCCCGCAACCCGGGCATGTGCCCCTGACTGGAATTGAACCCAGGACCCTTCAGTCCACAGACCAATGCTCTGTCCACTGAGCCAAACCAGCTAGGGCAACAATACATTTTTTAGGAAGTAAAACGAAAGAGCGCAGTTTCTGAAATGGCACTCGCAATACAGTTCTTGAATTCATACAAAGGGAAAGAGTTTATAAACTTTAGAACACATGTCAGCCTTGCAGACACACATAGAGAGGAGATGTTTCTGGGAAATGCATTCTCAAGAGCAAAGGTAAAAAGGATCACCTATGAGAAGGAATCAGCAGGTTTTAACCACAGGGACCACCTTAACACCGAGTGAGGGGAGTTAGGGGAGACACAGATACACTGGAAATGCTGTACCTCCGAGCTCCTTCACATTCAAGACGGCGTTCTGGAAGGGCACTGCCTTTATACTAAAACCTACGATTAGAAAACAAGACATAAAACGAGAGTTAGTGACAGCATCTTATAGTGCACCAATGCCCCATCCTCCTTTTCAGTCAGATTAAGCTACTTTTCTTAGCTCACAGTTATACTAGAAACACAATTTCTAAGATACACCGATAATCTGCTATTACCTGCAACTGTTTTTCAAAACATAGCTGTGTGTTACAGCAAAATGCAACCCTTTTCTTCAAAATATTGTCGTATTTTTAATATATAATGTCACTTTGAAAATTTTTTTAATTATGAGGAAGACATTTGGAAATATAGAGAAACCTCAAAGAAAATATTAAATCTACTGGGACCTTTGCCATCAAACTAATTCCTAAAGTTTCTCTCACGTGTAACTCAGCAACCCTAGAGATTAGGGTGTCTAAGGTATAGCCTTCTATATTAGAATTTCAGAGCATTTATACTAGTGTTCTTTTATGGATGTGGTTGATGTCATACATATATTTCTCTTAAAAGTAGAATCAATTATATACGCAAGACAATTATTTTATAATGCATATAATAAAGGATTTCTGTCATTTATATTCAGAGTGTGGTTTTAGGATTAACTACATATTTAAGACTTAGCTATCATCATTTAAGTCCATTCAGTTGTAACATATGTAACATATGTGCACATACTTACACACTGACATACACACACGTAAACAAGTGTACACAAGAAACATTTCTGAAAGGACCCACACAAAGCTGGATTCTGGAAAAACTGGGGCGTTTAAATTATAACCAGAACAAGATGCTTCAGTCTCACTTGAATTTCTCATCATATACAAGTCCCCCTTTTCCAATGAACAGCCCCACTAATTTTTCAAAGTTAACGTACTCCAATTTCCTGAGCACCCAATCCATTTAAGATTTCAACCATTATTGAACACTAGAGGCCCAGTGCACAAAATTCATGCACTCGGGGGTGGGGGAGTCCCTCAGCCCGGCCTGTGCCTTCTCGCAGTCCAGGAGCCCTCGGGGAATGTCGCACCTCTGCAGCAGCGCTAAGGATGTCCGACTGGCGACTTAGGCCTAAGCCGCCAGTCGGACATCCTTAGCGCTGCTGCAGAGGTGCGAGAGGCTCCCGCCACCACCGTTGCACTCGCCAGCGTGAGCCTGGCTACTGGATGAGCGGTGCTCCCCCTGTGGGAGTGCACTGACCACCAAGGAGAAGCTCCTACATTGTCTTCCCCCTGGTGGTCAGTGCACACCACAGCTACCAGTCGTCCTGCTGGTCATTCCGTCGTTCCGTTGATTTGCATATTAGCTTTTTATTAAATAGGACTAAAGGCCCAGTGCATGAAATTTGTGCATGGGGGGAAGGGTACCCTCAGCCCAACCTACACCCTCTCCAATCTGGGACCCCTCAGGGGATGTCTGACTGCCAGTTTAGGCTCCAACCAGCAGTTGGACATCCCTCTCACAATCCTAGATTGCTGGCTCCTAATCGCTCACCTGCCTGCCTGCCTGGTCGCCCCTAACTGCACCCCCGTGCTGGCCTGATCACCCCTCACTGCCTCTGCATGCCGGCCTGATTGCCCCTAACTGCCCACTCCTGCTGGCCTGGTCACCCCTAACTGCCCCCCCCCCCCCGCCAGCCAAGTCGCCCCACACAGCCTGCTGTTCAGTCATTTGGTCATCTCTTACTAACCCCTCTGCTGGCCTGGTCGTAGGCAGCCATCTTGTGAGGACGTGAGGGTTAATTTGCTTATTACCTCTTTATTATACAGGACTAGAGGCCCAGTGCACAAAATCCGTGCATGGGGGAGAGGGGTCCCTCAGCCCAGCCTGCACGCTCTCCAATCTGGGATCCCTTGGCGTATGCCTGACTGCCGGTTTAGGCCCAATTCTGGGGACATCCCTCTCACAATACAGGACCACTGGCTCCTAAACACTCACCTGCCTGCCTGCCTAATGCCCCCAACTTCCCTCCCCTGCCAGCCTGATTGCCCCCAACTGTCCTCCACTGCCAGCCTGGTCGCCCCCAACTGCCCTCCCCTGCCAGCCGATTGACCCCCACCACCGTGGCTTTGTCAGGAAGGAAGTCGGACATCCGGAAGATGGCCAGTCAACCCAGTCTAATTAGCACATTACCCTTTTATTAGTATAGATAGATTATATAGGATAGGATTGCTTAAAGCGGGGAAAAGCCTTTTTCAGCAGGAGGAGATGCTCTTGACAGACAAAAATACATAACCCCTATATCTGAACTGATAGCCAGCCATATGCACTGTACTGCCAAACCGGTTATTAAAAAATTGAACTGCTTTCTTACAGCTTACACCAAATAGCTGTTGCCCTTAAAACCCCTCCTCAGCCCCCACCTTAGGTTCTACCTTCGCAGTTCACCCAGATTAAGTTCTGATTGGTATGTTTCTATGCCAGTCAGTGTCAAAAGCTCTGCCTCCTAGGCAGCCATTGGCTCCTCTGGGAAATCTGGAACGGCCCCGCCTTCACATTGGCGCCAGTCCTTCAATCACGCTCCCAGTCTGCTACCGGGTGTATCTCTGGCTGCTCTGAGAAGCGGCACCTCAGGTCTGTGCTGGTGGCAATTTTTAATTCTCATCCCTGACCTAACCCTCCTATAGTACAAGCTCAGTGAAGAAACTGCCTTCACAGTTCACCCAGATTAGGTTCTGATTGGTTGGTTTTTATGCTAGCACCTCATGGTGACTGGTCATTTGGTCGTCCTGATCGTCACGGACACAGGCTTTTTATATAGATAGATAGATGTGCAATTACAAGACAGAGTAAGCACAGCTCCTTGTCGAGGGCACTGTCCAGAGTGAAAACCAGCTGCTTCTACCTGAGCCATTCCGGGGAGTGTGGGGAAGGGTGCAGAGAGGCAGAGAGGTGGGGAGTGAGGGGAAGGGTGCAGAGAGACACGTGTGCAGAAAGGCGGGGGGTGCAGAATGCGGGGAAGGGTGCAGAGAGGCACGTGTGCAGAGAGACGGGGGGTGCAGAGTGTGGGGAAGGGTGCAGAGAGGCACGTGTGCAGAGAGGCAGGGGGTGCAGAGCCCGTCCTGAGCGGCTGAGCTTCACTGTAGGTGGGGGGGGATCCCGTTCTGTATGTTAGGTGAGGTGAGGTGGGGGGGAATCCCGTTCTGTATGTTAGGTGAGGTGAGGTGGGGGGCTCCTGTTCTGTATGTTAGATGAGGTGAGGTGGGGGGACCCCGCTGTGGTCAGCGGCTGTGGAGTCAGAGGAGCCGGGTGAATGAGCTCTGTGCCGAGGGCGACCTCCAGCCAGGCTCTCAGGTCTGCAGACAGGATGACCGGTCCCCTCCCTGTGGCACTGTCTCCATCACAGTGCCTGGCACAGACGGGCCTGCGAGCCACAACCGCCGGCATTACCCCCACCCACCTGTCTGGCTGCTGACCTCCTCCCTGGGGGTGCCTTCACAGCCCTGATCACAGGCCCTAGGCTGGAGCCCTGGCACGTCCTTGGCTGGAACCGCCAGATCCCCACGCGGGAAAAGCACCTCTGCCGAGGGCCAGGGTGAAGAGCTGACGTCACTGCACAGACCGTCAGCGAGCACTGGGCTCGCTAGGAACCTTCCAGAACACCTCTCCGTGGTCACTGCGCGGGCACTGGGGCAGCGGGCAGTCCATGGTGGGCGCAGACACGAGGGCGCAGCCGGGGCAGCAGGAAGCCTCTCCAGTTCAGGAAGGAAACCCATTGCCCATCACAGCCCGTGGGCACAAACCTCACCTGCCAGGACCTGTTGCCAGGTGCCCCTCCCCCTCCCAGGTGGCCTGGGGACAGGAGTGAGTGTGGAACCCCCCCAGGTGGCCTGGGGACAGGAGTGAGTGTGGAACCCCCCCAGGTGGCCTGGGGACAGGAGTTGAGTGTGGAACCCCCCCAGGTGGCCTGGGGACAGGAGTGAGTGTGGAACCCCCCCAGGTGGCCTGGGTGAAGGAATGACTGCCCCCCCCCAGATGGCCTGGGGACAGGAGTGAGTGTGGAACCCCCCCAGGTGGCCTGGGGACAGGAGTGAGTGTGGAACCCCCCCCAGGTGGCCTGGGTGAAGGAATGACTGCCACCCCCCCCCAGATGGCCTGGGTACAGGAGGGACTGGGACCCTCCCAGGTGGCCTGGGTAAAGGAGAGACTGTGGACCCCACCCCCCGAGGGACGCCTACAGTCGTGCGCAGTCACTAATGTTTCAGGCGGAGCCCGGAGAGGAAGGAAAGGCACTGCTCACGGAGAAGAAGCGGTGCTCCCATTGCAGTCCTTCCCCGCGTGTGCAGGGTAAAGAGAGTGAAAAGTTAGGTTCCACGTGTGGTTCCCAGCAGGGCAGTCGGGGGTGCCGACCTCAGGTGGGGGTGTTTCCTGGGAGGGTGAGGTCAGCAAGGGGGTGAATAGTCCGAGGGACGCAAAGGCCCAGCCCCCCAGGTGCGTGCTGGCAGGAGCTGAGCGGAGACACACTACAGCTCTGGCTCCCGGCAAATGCCCAGGTTCAAGTTCGGCGTTGGACTCACTGACTCGGAGCAACTGACTCGACTCCCCTGTGCCTCAGCCTCCCGTCTGTAAGCGAGAGTGGATGGCACTCAGTGCCAAAGGTGTGAGTGTGTAAATGAGCAAATCCAGCAGCCAGGGCTCAGCCAGTGGCTCCTGAACGGCCTCATCCCAGCCCACGCGGCTGGGAAAGCGGCGCTGAAGCCAGACCTGCCCCGCAGCCATCAGGCGAGCGCTCAGCGAGGGCTTCCGCCGACCACGCCTGCAGGCCTCCCCCCGCGGCAGCTCGCGGTGTTGGACGAGGGGCCAGTGAAGTCCTTCTAACTATGATTTCAACGTCACAAATGGAAACCTGCTCCCCCGGCCTTTATAAAACCCAATCCGCTCGCAGATACCAACTTTCACTTCCTGACGCTTCTCTCATTTGACCTCACACACGTGCCGTTAACAGGAACCCTATTAGAACGCCCCCTTCCAATGTCTACTAAATCTTTCTCTCTTTCCAATGACCTTTTTCTTGTTTTGACTGAATGACCTGCCGCTTGACAACTTTTGGGGTGCAGTACCCCCTCCCCAAGAAGATATTTTCAATTCCTTTCTGTTCCCAGTGTGACTGCTCTGTAGGTGTTCCTGTCACATCGATCTAGTATCCGAGGCCTGCAGAGTCTGTGCCTCTGGGTTTTAAAAAAAGCAGCTATTTTTGTAACCACAGGTTCGCAAGGCCCTGTGTCAACAAAGGCCTGCGCGGCAGCCAGGGAACGCGCTGGCCCGGCCTCCCTTTCGCTTCCAGACCAACGTGCGAGCCGTCCAGCTCTCCCCCTCCACCTCCAGGGCCTGCTCTCTGGAGGGTTTCTTGGCTCTCTGAGTTTTGACAATTTAAGTACCTTTTTTAAATGATGTCAAAGGTAAATGATGGCTGAAGTTAACCATCCAATAAAGTCTAGGTTCCCTTCGCTCTGAAGAAAACGCAGGCGCTCTCGCCTCGCTGACATGGGCGGGGCCGTGCTTTCATTTCGAGAAGCCAGTTCTTAAGGTGGATTCTCCTCTTTCTAGCGGGTGCAAACGCTTCCCTTCTGACTGGCGTGGTGCCATCCGAACTTCACCGAGGAATCATCTTGAAGAGCAAACGCCACACGACCCGGCCATGCTGACAAGGCAGGCTGTTGTTTTTATGTTCTTTTATAGTTTTCTATTCAACACTAGTTTTGCACGCTTTCATTTGAGCAATAAACGTCCATTCAATTTTCCTCTACTGACGACTGGAAAGGTTATAGATTGGGAAACATTCAATCAGGTTCCACATTTTAATTAACAAACTCCCGTGCAGTGGGACATTTAAATTACTTCCGAGTTTCTGTTACATAAACACCGCAAAGAATCATGTCGTGCCTATGGCTTTCTGAGATTACACGCTCAAAGTAAGTTCTCAGTGGCCCTGTTACTACGTCAAGAAATGTGAATGCTTCGGGAACCTCTGACTGACAGGAGTAACTGCTTCCCAAGGGACAGGGACAGGGACACCACGACCAACGCCACCGCCGTGAGCGTGTGCCGCCACCACGGCCCTACACGTGCTGCACGGGGTCAGGAAGAGACAAATTTGGTAAATTTAGGTATAAAACTGACATGTTCTTGTTTATCCTCTAGTAAAGTTGAGCTCTGGGTCAAGTTAAACCTTTCCCACTCATTTGTCTGCCACTAATTCTTTTTTTGTGACTTAGCGTAATTGAGCAGTTAGATCAGTGGTTCTCAACCTTCCTAAGGCCGCGACCCTTTAATACAGCTCCTCATGTTGTGGTGACCCCCAACCATGAAATTATTTTCGTGGCTACTTCATAACTGTAGTTTTGCTGCTGTTATGAATCGTCATGTAAATATCTGATATGCAGGATGTATTTTCATTGTTACAAATTGAACATAATTAAAGCATAGTGATGAATCACAAAAGCAATATGTAATTATATATATATATTTTTTAATATATTTTATTGATTTTTTTACAGAGAGGAAGGGAGAGAGAGAGTTAGAAACATCGATGAGAGAGAAACATCGACCAGCCGCCTCCTGCACATCCCCCACCAGGGATGTGCCCGCAACCAAGGTACATGCCCCTGACCGGAATCGAACCCGGGACCCTTCAGTCCGCAGGCCGACGCTCTATCCACTGAGCCAAACCGGTTTCGGCTATATGTAATTATATATGTGTTTTCCGATGGTCTTAGGCAGTGATGGCGAACCAATGACACGCGTGTCACAGGTGACAGGCGAACTCATTTTTTTGGTTGATTTTTCTTTGTTAAATGGCATTTAAATATATAAAATAAATATCAAAAATATAAGTCTTTGTTTTACTATGGTTGCAAATATCAAAAAATTTCCATATGTGACACGGCACCAGAGTTAAGTTAGGGTTTTTCAAAATGCTGACATGCCGAGCTCAAAAGGTTCGCTATCACTGGTCTTAGGCGACCCCTGTGAAAGGGTTGTTCGACCCCCAAAGGGGTCGAGACCCACAGGCTGAGAACCTCTGAGTTAGATCCTAGACAGGGTGTACACGTGACTGGATTCCCAGGGGGCACCCATACACTCCTGTGAGGCACGTATCTCTCAGCCGCGTGTGCCTGAAGTTTAGTCCAGTAATTCTCAGCTTGTGGGCCGCTAAGTTCCTGACCTTTTCCTTCCCAATTACCCTCCCGAGGCCCCTGCAGCTCCCCTCCATTGTCCGCTCTGAACGCTCCCGCGTGGCTTCCCGACATCCTGCGCCCCCTCCGGGCTCCTCTCCCGCCACTGGGCTTGGCCACGCACCTCCCTCGTTCTTCAGTTCCACACACCGGCCATGAGCACGGCAGGAACCTGGGACTCCGATGGAACACGCCAGCGACACCGCCTGGAATGCCAGCGCTGCCGGGCTCTGGAGGGGCCACCGACGGCTGAAATCAGCCGCTGGGTCCTGTGCGGCTGCCACCTCCACCTCCACCCTCTCGGCCGTCACGGGTGTTTCTCCAACCCCCAGCCCACCTGCCCCAGCCACAACATACACAGAGCCAGCCGGCAAGCATGCACCCCCTTCCTCCTTCTGTCCCCTCTCACCCTCTCACACCATCCCTGCCCTCGGTCTCCCACAGAATGAACGGTGTGTCCTCCAGGAATGGGTCTGGGGACAGAGGCCGCTCCACTTTTTATATATATATTTTTATTGATTTCAGAGAGGAAGGGAGAGGGAGATAGAAACATCAATGATGAGAATCATTGATCGGCTGCCTCCTGCACGCCCCCAACTGGGGATCGAGCCCACAACCCGGGCATGTGCCATTGACCAGAATCGAACCCGGGACCCTTCAGTCCACAGGCCGATGCTCTATCCACTGAGCCACACCGACTAGGGCTCCCTTTCATTCTTTGTGTGGAACTCATGAGTATTTTACTTGGTCCTACAAACCAACCCCCTCCTGACCCCCTAACACACATACACTTACGTCGTCAAATGCATTGGCATAAAGTTGTTCATTATATTCTATATCCCTTTTAATAGTTATGGAATCCAACTTAATGTGACCTCTCTTCATTCCGACATTGTTAATGAGTGTCTTCTTCGATCCCTTTTCCTGATCCCTTTGGCTGGTTCTATGAGTCTACTCATCTCCTCAAAGAAGCGGCTTTTAGTTCCAATGATTTCTCTCTTCTGTTTTCCTACTTGACCGATTTCCACTTTGATCTGTATGATTTCTGTCCTCCTTTCTCTAGGTTTAACCCGTTCTTCTCTTCCCATCCCTTAAGGCAGAAGTGGGGTCCCGACCTGAGGCCCTGCTTTTCCTCTGCAGGAGTCTCGTGCGCAGAGGCAGCTCACAGTCGGGTAAATGGTATTTTCGTTCCGTGCAAAATGCTTGATCACCTGCCTTTTGGCGCCTCCTTTGATCCCTGGCTTATTCAGAAGTGACTTCGTGTCCAAATATTTGAGGATTTTCCCAGAGATCTCCTGGGTTCTGACTTCTGATTCCATTCCGCTGTGGCCTACGGGCATGTTCAGTGCGATCCGCATCCCTTTAAACAGAGTGAGACTTCTTGATGTCCAAGCGCGTGTTCCGTGTGCGCCTGAGGCAGGTCCACCGCTGGTGGATGCTCTGAGTGTGGGCCACCTGGCTCACAGCCCACCTGGCTGGTCTGCTTCCCACATGTTCCACCCAAGCTTCAGCGAACACGTGAGACCTCTGACTGTATCTATGGGTTCGTCCATTTCCCTCTTGACTGCTGTGTTTTTCTTCGTCTACATGAAGCTGATATAGGATAAGCAAATGTTCAGCGTGGCCATGCCCTCTCGATTAAATGGTCTCTTCATCATTTCTGATAAACTTCCTTATCCTCGGATTCCTCTCTGCAGAATAAAATCTTCTGCAATGTCTAATCATTCATTCTATTTGGTGCATAATCCATCTCAGATATTATAGGGTTTTATACCTTTTTTTCTCAATAGCTTCTGTATCTCTACTTAACTTTTAAGAATAGGATTCAATTATAACAGTTTTAATGTCCTTCTTTGCCAATTCTAATATCTGTGTCAGTTCCAAGTTTCAATTGATTGATTGATTGATTGATTATTCTTCTCATGAGTCATGTTTTCCTGCCTGTTTGTATACCTGGTATATATATATATACATATAAACACACACACACACACATACATACACACACACACATATACATACATTTTTTAATTTCAGAGAGGAATGGTTAGGGAGAAAGAGACAGAAACATCAATGATGAGAGAGTCGCGGATCGGCTGCCTCCTGCACGGCCCTCACTGGGGATTTAGTCTGCAACCCGGGCGTGCAAACTGGTGGCCTCTTATTTCCTGGGTCATCGCTCAACCACTGAGCCACACCCGGCCAGGCTGTACTGGCAACTTCTGGCTGAATGTCAGACATCGTGGATTTTATCTTGCTCAGTGTTGGAAAGTGTTCCTTCTGTGACTCTGACCCAGCTCTGTTATGGGATGCATCACAGTTACTGGAAACTTTCAGACTTCCGTCTTAGTACGACTAAGACAGTGATGGCGAACCTATGACACGCGTGTCAGAGGTGACACGCGAACTCATTTTTTGGTTGTTTTTCTTTGTTAAATGGCATTTAAATATATAAAATAAATATCAAAAATATAAATCTTTGTTTTACTATGGTTGCAAATATCAAAAAATCTCTATATGTGACACGGCACCAGAGTTAAGTTAGGGTTTTTCAAAATGCTGACACGCCGAGCTCAAAGGTTCGCCATCACTGGACTAAGAGGTGGGTCCAGAGCAGTGCCCAGCTCAGGGCTGACCCCCAAGGCAAGACCGTCCCTCGCAAACCCCGACGTTTCCAGTCCAGCCGTGGAGACAGGCAGAGCCCAGCCCATATGAGACGGGCCCTGCTCCCTGCGGCCTGACAGACGGCTCTTCCCCTAGCTCTGAGTTCACTCACGTGCATGCACCGAATACCTTTTCTTTTAAATTGATTTTAGAGAGAGGAAGGGAGGCAGAAACATCAATGTGAGAGAGAAACACTGGCTGCTTCCTGCACGTGCCCCAACAGGGGATCAAACCCGCAACCTGGGCCTGTGCCCTGACCAGGAACTGAACCGGCCACCTTCCCGTGTAAGAGATGATGCTCCAACCCACTGAGCCACACGGCCAGGGTGGAAGACCTCTGGATACTCCAGGGAGGCCTCTGCCGAACTCTCCTCTCCTGTGCTGTGTCCTGTAAACTCGGGCTGTCCTGGCCTCCCCTCCCAGCTCCCCGGCCCGTGCAGGGAGTCCCCCGAGCCCACCTCAGCTCCTGCTAGACCTATGCCGCAGCTGGGACTCTCCAGGGCAAATGAGCTGGGCAAACGTGGGCCCGTCTAGCTTGTTTCTCATCTCTCAGGGATGACTCGCCATTTTTTATTTTATTTATTTTTGTTTTGTTTTTTTAGAGAGAGTGGAAGAGGGAGGGAAAGACAGAAAGAAACATCGAATGGTTGCCTCCTGCACGCGCCCTGATCAGGGCCCGGGCCAGGGAGGAGCCTGCAACTGAGGTACATGCTCTTGACTGGAATCGAACCGGGACCCTTCGGTCCACAGGCCGACACTCTATCCACTGAGCCAAACTGGCCAGGGTGACTCACCATTTTTTAAAAAATATTTTCTTATTGGATTTATTGGGTCTCTATTGGTTAATGAAATTGCAGAGTTTTCAAGTGTTCAATTCTATACGACGTCATCGGTATAGGGTAGTGATGGCGAACCTTTTGAGCTCGGCGTGTCAGCATTTTGAAAAACCCTAACTTAACTCTGGTGCCGTATCACATATAGAAATTTTTTGATATTTGCAACCATAGTCAAACAAAGACTTATATTTTTTATATTTGTTTTATATATTTAAATGCCATTTAACAAAGAAAAATCAACCCAAAAAATGAGTTCGCGTGTCACCCGACACGCGTGTCACAGGTTCGCCGTCACTGGGCTAGGGTGTGATGTGCTCACCACCCAAAGTCTCGTCTCCTCCCCCCACCGTGTATCTCCTCTCCACCCTCTTCTCCCCGCCCCCTCTTCCCCCTGGAATCCGTTTTCAAGGGGAATAACCTTGCTGATTGACACTCACTCTCTTGAAAACGGGTTGTCCGTTGTGCGTTTCTGTTGTGTGTGTGCAGCGACTGCAGGTGGAGGGAAATCCGGTTCGCAGAATCAGATTCCTCACTCTCACCACTTTCTCGCACATTTCAGTGCCTCCTTCTCCCCTGACACCCCCCCGCCCCCCGCACACCTCCATCCACCAGCACGCTGATAGGGCACCTCTCCCCATAGAAACAATGCCCTGAGCACCACCTTCTCTGCTTCTGTCCACCTTCTCGAAAGGGGGATCCAGGTGCGATGTTGGCCAAGGGGCCGGAGAGTAAGGACAGTCCTGCCTCGTCCCCGCCGCTTGCTCACCGCCCATCCTGCCTCAGGCTCATTCCCACGCTGACACTCTCCTGACGCTTCTACCCTCGGTCACTCATGGCCACACCGTCCCCACGTGCAACGGCCTCTCATCCCTCAGACTCTGTCTGTACGTTCACCTCTGGCCCTGAGCCTCCTGTTCGTATTGACGTGCCCAGCTGTCCAGCCTGCCCGGTTACACTCCCATCCAACTCAGGCGCCAGCGTGGGTGCTGCCAAGGGCAGTGACATGGCCCATGTTGTTCACTGGCACATCCTCAGCGCCCGCACCAGTGGCAGCCACGCAACAGGCAACTGATAAATGCAGGGAACGAACGGACAACCTCCCACCTCCCCCAGCAACGTCTCGTCCGTCAGCTCCTCCCGTCAGCTCTGTGCTCCCCTCCCGCCCGGGTCCCCCCTGTCCTCTCTCCCTCACACCTCCCTTTCCCGCTTCGGGTCAGAGCTCGAGAGGAGGCATCTGGGAGGACGACAGCACCAGGTCAGCCCCGGACACCTGGGCCGGGCCAGGTTCAGGGTCACCTTGCAGATGCTTCCCCGAGCAAGACTTCCTCGTGGCACTGGAATGACCACGGAGAGGGACAGCGGGCGCAGTGCCAGGTCCCTACGCCCTCACATCTGCTCTGAGCGCCAGAGGGAGCAGCTGAAAACAACACAGATAAACGAAACCACGTGGCCCCCCACAGGGCCACCGTTGGGGGGGCGGGGGGGTGGCACTCACCAGTGGTGGATACGACGTGCTCGGGGCTCTCGCTGCAGAGCCGGGACAGCAGGCTGGTCTTGCCGGAGCCCGTGAGGCCTATGCAGACGAGGTCATACTCGGGGCGCGCGGGCGGGGGTCCCTTGCAGCACAGCGCTCGGAAACACTGCGGAGGAAGCGGCAGCTCGTTAGGGGCGCGGACAGGGCCGCGCAGCAGCAAGTGGCTCCAAGGAGCCATGCGATGACCCGCCCCTGAGGAGCGGGGCGACCAGAGCGGAGACCCAGAGGACAGCACCCCGACCACAGACCTGTTTCCACCCCAGGAGCCACGCAGATACGCCGTCCCGCTCCCTCCCGAGCAGTCGGTGCGCCGAGGGGCGCAGCACCGCCCCTGGGCTCCCCCAGGACCGCACCCTGCACCTGCCCGCGAGGACATCTGGCCGGGGAGACGCCGGGCGCCGCCTGGCCTCTGACCCCCAGCATCTCCAGGTCAAACAGCGGCTGCGCCTGTTCTGCTTACAGACGATGAAGACACACAATCCATGTGCATATATGTCTGCTGTGGGTGCAGGCATGCTGTGAGATGTGTGTGTGCGTGCATGATGATGTATGTGTGTATGCACAGGTGCATGACGTATGTATTCCCCCAAAGAGCACCCCTTACGGCAGGGACAGGGATTTCGTGCTCAGCATTAGAGACAGGGCCGGGGTCCGCCGAGGGGCAGCCTCTGAGGCTGAAGGGGAGAGAGAGCGGAGCTGAGCCGCCAGGGCCCACGTGACCCCAGCCTGCCCGTGGCCATCCCGGCCAGAGGCGCTCACATCCTGGTCTTAAAGGTTAGCGCATGTGTCTGGCAATTAGAGTTCAAGAGACTCGAACCCAAGACCCTCATCTATTCCTGGCGGCCCAGACTGTTCAGGCTTCTCACCCTGGAACTAGGCCCCGGGGGTGAGTTTGGGTTTTTATGTGTTTTCTTCTTAAGTAAGAAGCTCAGAAAGGAAGCTAAGTAGGAAGTCACTGCCTTTGTTTTTGAGACGTGATTCTGCTCTCATCGTGCCCGAGTGGAACATCTAGTGTTTAAATACCAACTTTTATAAGGACAGAGTCACCCAATAAAACGGCAATAAGCCCCCCGGGCATGGCCGACTGTAATGGGAGCCACGCTTCACCCGCATATTCACGAGCACACGGACCAGGCCCCACTGCTCCGTCTCATCTGCGCACTGTTCTTTTCCAACGGGTGAAGGGAGACGAATGGAGGTGAGAGCGAACAAGACATTCACACATTTCTTATTAAACCTCTTTTATGTTCACTATCTGAACAGAGCGCCCCTAAGCAGAAAGCAGGGCATTAAATGTCAGCACGTTTCATATCCCTTAACCAGGCCTTTCCACGCTCCGCCCACTGAGAGCCCGGAACGAGGCCCTTTAAGAGCAGGGCCCAGGCAGACCTTGAGGAGGTGCAGGTGTCACCTGAACCGCCCCCCCCCCCCCCAGGTTCCCTGGGCGCTGGGCGGAGAGCCTCGTATCAAACTAAACTGGTTCCTCTGGTCTCTCCCTGGAAACCCTACTGCCTGTTCTGGGGGACACAGAGCAACCTCTCACTTCAGCTCCAGGCTCCGAAGAAACAGTGCTCGGTCTGCACATCCATCAGCCCCCAATTCCTGTAACCCTCCCGCCCCCTCCCCTTCTCCCTCCCCCTCCCGCCAAGGGCCTCCACTCAGCCACTGCCTCTGGGGGGACACTGTCTGTCGGCTACCCGTGGCCTCAGAGGGTCTCATCAGACTCCAACCACCTCCCAAATGCCAACATGACCTTCCCACTGCCCGTCCAGGCCCTCCCTCGACGGAGGGTCTGCCCGCGGCCAGCAGGGCGGTCCGGGTAAGGCCGGCTCCTTATCTAGGCAGACACCCTCTGTATGGCCAGCCTTTCCCGGCACCTCTGGCCTCCCTGGCTGGCCCAGGGATCACACGAGATAACGCCCGTCATCTGGGAAAGCAACGAAAACAGCCTCGGACGCAAAAAACGCAACTCGGGATAGTTGTGACGATTGTCCCGCCAGGCCCGTGGCCCCACGCCCATCGCGTGTGCAGTCCCTGACCCAGTCCCTTCGCCTGGACGACACCCCAACTCGCCTCCCACATCCACGCACGTGCCAGATGGATCCCCACAGCAGAGCCTGTCCCCAGCGGCGAGGAGAGGCGGAGCGGGCAGCTGGGGCCGGAGCCACCGCTGTGCTGCGTGGGCAGCTGCTGGCCAGCCTGCTCCTTGCTCCCCGGCTGCGGCGACGTGAGGGGTCAGGTGAGGCGCATGAAAGACACACCTGCCCCCAAGGCCAAGCGCACAGCGAAGGCCAACGCAGACCCGCAGCTCTCCTCGGGGTCCTCTGAGGCCCCGACTCATCCTATCAGCTCCCATACGGCTCGAAAAGGGCACATGGATCCAACTTGTGCTGTAAATGCCTTTCCTGTGTCTTTATCTTATTCCCGGGACTCACACAGGCATCAGGGCTTAGACCGTGATGGCGAACCTTTGAGCTCGGCGTGTCAGCATTTTGAAAAACCCTAACTTAACTCTGGTGCCGTGTCACATAGAGAAATTTTTTTATCTTTGCAACCATAGTGAAACAGATTTATATTTTTGATATTTATTTTATATATTTAAATGCCATTTAACAAGGAAAAATCAACCAAAACAATGAGTTCACGTGTCACCTCTGACACGCGTGTCATAGGTTCGCCATCACTGCCCTCCTGCCTGGTGAGGCCTGGGCAAGCCTGAGCGCGCGGCGTCAGCTCTAGGAAGTGGTGTCCTGGGGTGATCTCCATGTCACACACAAGCTTCCGCTGTGGCTCAGTCCCGCCGCCTGAGACTCTGGGAGATCATCTTCATCGTGGTGGAGGGAGGGAGGCAGCTCCCACAGGCCCCAAGAAGCTCCGGAGGTGGCGGCAGCCGACGTCCCTTCCAAAGGGGGTGAAGCTGGGGCGAAACCCCGGGGGATCAGTTCAGAGGCCCTGAGAGGACGACCTGGGGTCCGAGCTCCTCCCTCCCTTCACCACCCCGCCCAGCTGCCTGTCCCTGGTGGAGGCCGTCCCCTCTCCCTGGACGGGCAGGCACCGCACTGCACTGCGGTCGCCGGGCACACGTTCTGGGCCCCCTCCACTCCCACCATGTGCGGAAAGAGGAGCTAATACACTGCAGCGCAGTGACACCGAGAGCTGGTCCCGCTCCCCCGGGTCTCCCCGCAGAGGGTCGGGCTCACACCCCCACGGGCGGCCGCAGAGGTGTCACCGTGGGAGCCCCTGACCAGCCGAGAGGAAACCTAAAGCTGCCATGGGCTCTCCAAGGAACAGCCCAACACCGCGGGGAGAGCCTGCAGGCACGGCCCCCCCCTCCCCACACACACAGCCAGCGCGGAATCCCCTCCACGCTGCTGTCGGACACGAGGAGGCAGGCGGGACGGCCGGGCACAGAGGAAGAGGCCAGTCGAGGGCCCAACAGAACAGCAGCCGGGACCACGGTACGTCAGGCGTTACTGGTGTGACAGAGCCTAGCTAAAAGGAGATACCACCCTCATGACAAGAAAAGTAACAGCTACAACACAAAGACCGCTCTTGAGAGAGAGCGGAAAGCAAGCAGACAGAATTTTAAGACTCAATAAAAGACTAGGAAGGTACATTTAAGAACATCTCCAGAAAACAGGACCAAGGGGCAAAGAGATGGAAAGTGACAAAAATCGGAGGCTCATTGCGAGGAGAGAAAAACGCAGGCGAGCGTCACAGAACTTAGGGATCTGAGCTTTCAGGCTGAAAGGGTCGAGCACCGTGGGCGGCAAACTGCGGCTCGCGAGCCACATGCGGCTCTTTGGGCCCTTGAGTGTGGCTCTTCCACAAAATACTACGTGCGGGCGCGCACGTACAGTGCGATTGAAACTTCGTGGCCCATGCGCAGAAGTCGGTTTTCGGCCTGGGCGAGTCTATTTTGAAGAAGTACTGTGGATATTTGACTCTGTTGACTAATGAGTTTGCCGACCACTGGTCTAGCACATTTAGCTACAAAAATAGTCGCACAGCAAGGGAGCTGTGACATTTCAGAGACTGGAGTTTCCAAACAGAATTAAACACAAACAAACAGCAAAACATCATCGCCGCCAAGAAAAGCCGATACAAGCTCAGGGTCAACACAGAGCTGCTTCTCCAAAGGGCACGGCCCAGAGCCGAAAGCAGACGCAGCAGCCCTCACAGGACGGGAAACCCAATCACTTCCACCCAGAGCTCCACACCGGCCGGACCATCCATCCCGCAGCGAGAAGCAACGTGTCAAACGCTGCCCGCTGCCCTCGCTGCCCTCGCTGCCCCCGGGCTGCCCCCGGGTGCCCCCTGGCCCTGGCGTAGGGAAGACAGGGAAGGCAGGGCCGAAGGGTCCAGCAGGAGGCGAGGGAAGGGGTCCCCACAGGAGGGGGGGTCCCCCAGGAGGAGAGGGGGGTCCCCCAGGAGGAGAAGGGCTCTGGCTGATAACGCCGGGGCTTCGGGGCCACAGCCGGGCAGCGGCCCACAGTGGCCAGTGCAGACTGAGCAGATGGGAAACTGGGAGAAACGTCCCCGGGAAGATGAGGAGCTGGACTGTATACAACCCACGCCCACCACTGGGGGAGCCAGTGGGACATGAACTGATGAGAATCGCAAACCGAGTCAATGATGGAACAGGACCGTCACCGCAGGGAACAGGCCGAGTGGGAGGAGGGCAGGCATAGCAGTGCGGACACGGCCGCTGTGGGCAGCGCGGATAAAGGCCGCTGTGAGCGCGGAGCTCCCCAATCACGGAATCCATCCCACGGTCGGGCTGGGGGGCGCTCGGAGGAGGGCGATCGGGGCAGTTACGGGAAAGGGTCAGAGAGATGGTAACAGATACTGGGTGATACCAACACGGGAACATCGACAGGCGGCCACAGAGGCACATTACTTACGCTGATGCAGGTGTTTTCCCCGAAACAGCGCTAAACAGCTGCAGGCGGAGAAACTAGAGAGAAGCTGGGGGGTTGGAAGGGAGGTGAAGAAGTCGCCGCTGGTTTTCATAATGTGCTTATACGTTATTTTACCCTTTGGGGGGACACTCTTAGTTAAACGTACTGGGGTGACACAGGTAGAGGCACACAGGTTCCAGCGCACATTTCTGTGATACCTCATCTGTAAACGGCACTGTGTGCTGCTCGCCCCCCACGTCAAATCGTCCGTCGCCTTGTATTTGACCCCGATACCCGTTACTATCCCCGCCCCCCCGCCCGGCAACCACCGCTGCTGTCCGTGTCTGTGATTGTATACAGTCCGTGTCGATGTTAGATCCCACATCTGAGTGAAGTCAGAGGGTTCCTGACTTTTTCTGACTCAGTCTGCTCAGCGGGACATTGTCGGGATCCACCCCCACGACTCAACGGCAGCATCTCACCTTCTCCACGGCCGAGTCGCTCCCGCTGTGCGCGCACCACAACTTTTATCCAGTCGTCGGTGGAGGCACTCGGGGGTTTCCTGTCTTGGTCACCATGGACTTAGGGGTACACAAACCTTTGCGAATCAATGTTTTCACATTTGGGGGACAGACAGAAAGGGGTTTGCCGGGCACAGGGTAACTTTATTTCTTAGGAGCCTCCATACCGTTTTCCATAGTGGCTGTACCATGACTTGACCCTTTAAAAAATATGTTCATGTGTAACCCTCCTAAAAATAAAAAAATAAATGATAAAAAAAAAAGCAAGAGATATGGGGTAGAATTCAATATTCACATCTGTATCCCTTGTAACATTTTCACAGAATTATGTATGCATGCCTGTGCTTTATAGCATCGGTCGTAGTGCCATAGTATTTCTTTAAAAGAACAATTTCGAAGTTTTCTTCGGTTGAAAGCACTTTTACTGGAGAGAATTATTCACCTGTGGTCACGTGTCAGCGCCTGACCGGCCGGGCCTGCCGTGTAAAAGGCTCATCTGTGAGGTCGCTGGCCGTCAACATTCTTCAGCCCTTTAAACGGCCGCCTTTCCTCCTTCCCGTCTGTGGTGGTGGTTTTAATTTTTTTGTTGTTGTTAATCTTCACCAGAGGATATTTTTCCCCATTGATTTTTAGAGAGAGTAGGATGGGGGAGGGGCGGGGGGAGGAGGGGGGAGCATCGATGTGAGAGAAGCACATCAATCCGTTGCCTCCTGCACATGCCTCAACCCGACCTGGGGTCAGGCCTGCAACCCAGGTACATGCCTCTGACCGGGGAATCGAACTCGGACCCTTTGGCCCTCGGGCCGACACGCTAACCACTGAGAAACTGGCCAGGGTGTCTTTCCATCTTCTATTTACTCATAACCTGCCTTTTCCCTCAAAGAAGTGAAGCAGCTCTCCTTCTCTTACACTACAATCTGCTCTGAGAAACAGAAAGACACGGTGAGCGAGCGCTTTAGAGGACACTAATCGGAACGTAGAACAGCCAAGGGGGTTCTTTGAAAGGGAAGAAAGGGAGGAAGTGTAGAAACAAGATCATTTGCTCTTGGCGTCTCAACGTTCAGCCTGAGCACCAGAGCCACGCTTCACTCCTTTATGCCCGGCTGCGCACCAAGGAGCCGGGAGGGGAGCAGGGCCGGCCGGTTCGGGAAACGAGCTTTCCCTGCTACTGTGGTCCTCAAACCCCCGTCAGGGACACTCTGTCTCCCGTGAACGACAATGTCTTGGGTGAGACAAGCCCAGAACGGAGCCCCACGGCCGGGCGCTGTGTCCCAGTGCAGGGCCCGGGCCCAGGCGCCCGATCAGACCCGCCTCCCTGCGGCCGAGGGGCCCGGCTGCTCGGGACGCAGTGAAGGGTGCCGGTCGCACTGGACTTTACTGCTGTGTTTCCTGGCGGCGTCGTCTGCTCACAGGAAATGAAATGCTCTCTTAGCTCCCAGCTCACGGTCACACGGAGCCTGAGGACGAGAAAGCAGCGCGAGGGGAAATGACCAAATCGGTGTCCACCTGCAGCTCCTGGAAAGCAGGGCTTTCACGGGAGTGGGGAGTCGGGAAGGCGGAGCCAGAGCACCCTCTCCGGCCTCGGTTTCCCCCGCTGGAAAGTGAGGCTGCCCAATGAGACGCTCGGTGAGGCCTAACGGCTCAAGCTCCGACTTCCTGCGCTTCCTCTCGATCCGCTGTCGGATGGAGCGGCGCCCACAGAGCGGGGTGCGGGGTGTCACCCACACAGAGGCGCCGGCTCCCCGCAGAGTCCTAAGCTGGGGCAGAGTGCGTTGCTAAGACACCGACGCCATCCCACCCGCCCCATCGCTACGAGAGCACACGTGTGAGGAGGGTAGTTAACTTTTTAAAACACTATAAACGTGTCTTGTAAAAATTATACTGTTTCTTACAACGAACTGAAAATAGTTCTCAAGTCAAAATGGGTAAGTGTTGTAGCCGGACGACTGACGTGGGGTGCTCCCCGCCGCCCCGCTGCCCCGCCGCGATCCCGAGGCCGCTGGGAAGGCGAGGAGGCCGGGACACACTGCTGAGCGAGAACGTGCCCGTCCTGGGACATCTGCTGGTTCTATGTCCACATCCCGAGCGCGTCAAGTTCCCATCCACAAGCTGGTCAGCGTCCATGTAAGAGAGACACCCCTCCCCCCACGTGAATGCTCTGACATCACAGAAATTCGTGCAGAAAACTAGTTTAATCTAGCACAGTTCAGTCGATACTCAGACTCCAACAAGGGCAAAGCTGAAAATCCACTGCTTTATTGTACTGTAAAGAAGGTAATTTGTTGATATTTAATTTAATTAGCTGAGCACAAATCACATTTTTTGTTATGACTGGTAAAATACACCTGTCACTAAATGTGAACACACGCGAGGGTGGGCAGATGTGGGCTCACAGTTGTGAGTGCAGGGAACAGTTCGTTCTCGTGTTATTATTTAATGGTTGTGGCATTATTTTCCATACAACCACCCCTGCGTATGAGCGAGGGGCCTTTAAAAGGGCCCCAGCCCGGCCGGCGTGGCTCAGTGGTTGAGCGTCTACCTATGAACCAGGTCAGGGTTCGGTTCCGGTCAGGGCACAGGCCCGGGTGTGGGCTCCATCCCCAGTGTGGGGCGTGCAGGAGGCAGCCGATCCATGATTCTCTCTCATCCTTGATGTTTCTCTCTCTCCCTCTCCCTTCCTCTCTGAATTCAAAAAAAATATTAAAAAATAATAAAAATCAAAATAAAAGGGGCCCAAAGAAGAGGCTATTCAAGGATTGCTGTTCTGGCCAGAGCACAAGTGGGTAGAGGCAGCAGGGAGGGGAAGGGGTGGGAGGGAGGGGGAGGAGATGGTGGGGAGGAGGAGGGGCGGCAGCAAGGGCAGCAGGCGGAGATGCAGGGGCTGTGGGGTGGCAGGAGGCCCTAGGTCCAGTGTGCCTGTCATAGAGGTCACTCAGTGACAGCCACCCCTGCGTGTGCCCACCCCTGGGTCTGCCCGTCCCTGCGTGTGCCCATCCTGGGTCTGCCCACCCCTGGTGCGGCCACCGGAGCAGGAAGATGGCCTGTGAGGGACCGTCCTGCAGGACTTTGCCTGCAATAGACCAGGAGAGCTCTCCATGCTGACACACCAAGGGGGGCGCAGGGGGTCCCCAAACGGCCCTCCCCTCTGCTGCCTCCTTGGCCGCAGGGCGCCTGGGCCCACCAGCAGGTCACTTCCCGCCCTCACCAGGGAGCAACTTCACACGCACCTCACCGTCCTGCGTGGGCGCCCCCCCCCAGGGCGCCCCCCACACACAGGGCTCCCCAGGGAACAGGGAAAGGCCTGCTAGACCCATCAGGCCAAGGACGCCCTAACTGCAGGGACCGGGAATGCTGGGCTGGGGTCGGCTTGTTTATTCTGTGCCCTCCAGCCCCCTCCTGCGCCCCCCTCCACTCGGGCAGGCCAACCTGGCCACAGAGGAGCTGACCCCGCAGGGCAGGAGGCAGATCAAAGGCGAGGCCGGCGGGGAACACAGCCCCGGGCGCGGCCACCCGCTGGCAGAGGTCACCCAGCCGGACAGATCGCATCACCCCCGGGTGACATGAAAGGCGGTGGCAGCGCCCACCGCGTGGCTCTCCTCTCGGGCAAGGGGAGCCTCGGCCCTGCCTCTGGCTGCGCTGCCGGGCGGGAGCCTCCCTGATCAATACGCTCCCGGCGCCCACCGCTGCCTTTCATTTCCCTTTTCATTCAGAAACGGCCCATTCAGCCAGGCCGCCGTCTTAGCTCCTTTTCTGGCGGCGCACGCGGAGGAGGTGCGGGAGGACAGACCCAGCGTAAATCTCCCGCCGGCGGGCCATTACCATAAACCTGACAAACGCTAATTTGATGGGTGGCGGTATCTGTCTGCCGCGCGCAGTCTAGACAGGCTATTGAGCCGGGCGCTGTCTGCTGGGCCGGGCGGCCATCTGGATGCAGCGGGAGCGGATCAAAGCGCATGCTAATGCCCCCCAGTCACACACACAGGCCGCCGAGCAGCGATGGGCGACGGAGGGGAGGGAGGGAAGGAAGGGGGCAGGGCGAGCTGCTCAGGCGCTGGGCTAGCAGGGGCAGGAGGCCCCGGGTGCTGGGAAGGGTGCTGGGAAGGCTCCTGCCGCACTAGGCAGGGTGCCCGTGGGTGACCTTGGTCATTACCTGCCCCAGCCGGGCAGGGGCGGGGCGGGAGGCGACAGGGAAGGAGGCCCCAGGTGCAGCCCCGCAGGCAGAGAGGTGGCCCTGGCACTAGACATGGAGCACCTTCCTCACTCCCAGCTCGGGGCTCCCATCCAGGAGGGCCCCTAACCTGTAAGTGCATCAAGCAGCAGAGCAGCCAGCGGGCGCAGAACAGAAACAAGCCCCTCTCTGCCCCGTCCCGGGCGGAGAGACGGGAAGGAGCGCCCCTGTGTGAGTACAGGGAGAACCCTGACTCCCCAGGATGCAGCAGCCCAGGAACAGGGTCCCGGGAAGTCACGCTGACGGCGAGTTTGCCGTCAAC
Source organism: Myotis vivesi (assembly GCA_035771395.1). Classification (NCBI taxonomy): domain Eukaryota; kingdom Metazoa; phylum Chordata; class Mammalia; order Chiroptera; family Vespertilionidae; genus Myotis; species Myotis vivesi. The sequence continues at coordinate 1,394,447 of JAWPEG010000005.1, read as the reverse complement.
ACGCTGCTCCTTCAAGCCCGGAAGCTGCCCGCCGCCTGGCTCAGAGGTTGAGCATCAGTATGTGAACCAGGAAGTCACGGTTTGACTCCGGGTCAGGGCACAGGCCCGGGTGTGGACTCGATTCTCAGTGTGGGGCGTGCAGGAGCAGCCCATGGGTGATTCTCTCACCACTGATGTTTCTCTCTCTCTCTCTCCCTCTCCCTTCCCCTCTGAAATCAATAAAAACATTTTAAAAAACCAAAACCCAGAAGCTACGCCTGTGAAACGTTATCAGCAGTGACGGCAAACCCCCTGGGGCTGTGCTTAGGCCACACCCCAGAGCCCAGCGTCCGGGGAGACAGGTCCTTCCCGTACGGCCTCCCCCCACCGGTGCGCGCTCCTGCGAGAAACCTGGTTTTATTGGCTTCTCAGCTGGTCTCCGATGGGAGGACATCATAAAACCAGCTGATGAACTTGTCATTATACACTCACCTGTTTGCTGAGACGCGAAATACGTTCTGTCGCAGCTGTGTCACAAATTCCCACCGCCACAGTTCATCTTACACGGTTGTAACAGCTGTTTCTACGTGTGTGTGTCTGTGAATGTGCACACACTCACACACATACACTCACACACACACACACTCTCACACACACACACACACACACACACAC
>JAWPEG010000005.1:1382150-1393480 GCA_035771395.1 Myotis vivesi | reverse complement strand
CACACACTCACACACTCACACACTCACACACACACTCACACACTCACACTCACACACACTCACACACACACTCACACACACACACACTCACACACACACACTCACACACACACACTCACACACACACACTCACACACTCACACACTCACACACTCACACACACACACACACTCACACACACACACACACACTCACACATCAATGGACCTTTAACGTGCACTCAACACGGGGTCAACGCGGTCACAAAGCCTGTCGAGAGCCCCACGCTCTCCCTGGTGCTCCAGCGGCCACAGGCTGGGCGTCTGCCGTGAACCCCAAATCCCTGCGGTCCGGGGGCTGCTCGTGGGTCCCCACGGCTGAACATAAAAAAGCTGGAACAGAGCCTTCTACCCAGATGGAGTCTCTCTCCACTCTACCTGCTACTGCTTTAAAAGTAAGAGAGAATAAAACATTACTGTCCAGTTTTTCGAGTGCCTTGAAGTTAAAAACAAAAAACAAAAAAAAACAGATTAAGTGTAAATTCAACCACTTTACAACTCCAGATACAATTGCCATCTAAAAATGAGAGAATGTGCCTGGCTGGCGTGGCTCCGTGGTTGAGCATCTACCTATGAAGCAGGAGGTCACAGTTCAATTCCCAGTTGGGGCACATGCCCAGATTAGTGGGGCGTGCAGGAGGCAGCTGACCCATGATGCTCTCTCATCATTGAGGTTTCTATCTCTCTCTCCCTCTCCCTTCTCCTCTGAAATCAATAAAAATATATATTATATATCTTTAAAAATGAGAAAATGTAAGGTAAAAAGTTAAAGCCACTGTTTTCTTAAAATTCAGTTCAATTTGAAGACTTCTCCAGAACTAGTTCACGAAAGAAAATATATTTTTAACATAGTACTTGTTTCTTTTAAAAAGGGAAAAATTACTAATTTCGCCCTCTCAAAGTATAACAAACCTTCCCTAGAAATATCTTAAAATAAGGAAAGTCCAGGAACGATGTTAACTGCCAATCGACGGCACAGGCCTCCGCGCTAAACGGTGAGCACACACTGTCACTTCGGGGTGAGTGTAAGCCGAGCCCGGATCGCAGCCCGACCCGGCTGCAGGGAACAGGAGCGCAGCCCGCCCTCCGGACCGCACATTCGCATCGGGAAACGGCAGAAAACCCAACGTGAGCAGGACCGATCCCTCCCCACAGCCAGCCTCGTCCCGGCTCCCAAAGCAATCACAGCTGTGAGGCCATCCGCTGTCCGGGTCCACAGAGTGAGGCAGGACACGCCGTGGACCTTAGCAAGACCCGGACAGGCTTCAGCGCCAGGCGCACGCTGTGCTCTTACCCCAACTAAATAATGGGGGGGAGGGGGGAGGACTGAGACAAATGAGAGAAACATGAGTGCCCTTGCTAGCCGTCTCGTACTTTTACATAAACTGTTCCTACAAACAGGATGAAAGCCCGCATGCCACTCCCGGGCTGCACCCACTAACCTATCCCTGAAAGCCGCGTCTAGCAGCCATGGCTTTCTTTCAGGCTGTGGTATAATTCCGTAAGTTTAAGGGGGGGACCCCCAAACATTGCTTAATGCAGCTAATCAAGCATTTTCACAATGAGGCTGGGACGGGAGGGGAGGGAGGCAGCCTTTGAAGGGATGCAGGATGCGGCAGTGGAACAGTACTGCCATCTACTGGCAGCTGCAGGGCAGTGCCCGCAATGTCCCCAGCAGCTGCCTTCCGTAGAGCTGACCACTGCCCAGGGGGCCGCCGAGAAGTCAGAAAAGCCAGATCATCCAGTTTTTCCCTGAGCCTTTAAAAAGGCAGGATCTGGCCCTGGCCGGTGTGGCTCTGTGGGTAGAGTGCCGACCACAGACCAAAGGGTCCTGGGTTCGATTCCGATCAAGGGCACATGCCTAGGTTGCAGGATCCTCCCGGGCCCTGGCCCTGGTCAGGGCGTGTGCAGGAGGCAACCAATCGATGTGTTTCTCTCCCATCGATGTTTCTCTCCGTCTCTCCCTCTCTTCCACTCTTTCTAAAAATCAATGTTAAAATATCCTCAGGTGAGGATTTACAGAATAAATAAGAAGCCTCTTCTCTTTTTCCTTTCAATGTGTAAAGAGGAGCGAATTTTTTGTGTGTTTAGCTTTTTGACGTTTTAAAGCACACTGACCAGAGAAGGAGCGAGTAACTAGCATGCGGTGAGCGAGGAGGCGGCCGTGCCCGTGTCGGGGAAGGCTCGCGCTCCCTTCCTCCCGCCTCTCGCGTCCCCCACGCAGAGGGAGGACGGGGCGCTGCTGCAGAAGTGGTCACATGCAGCGTCCTTCCCCGGCCATCAGAAAACCACAGGAACCACTTCGTCTGAGGTCCCCTGGGCCCCGGCTGGTTGGGGACCCCTCCTGTGACATAGAACCCCGCAGGGAGGCAGCGCGCTGCTCAGGGGCTCCTGGATGCGCCTGAACAGCCTCAACGCCCCCGCCTCTTGGACAGGACTCCACCGCAGCCCCGGTAGAAGGAAGGGCCTTCCCACACCCTCCCACGCCAAGAGCACAGCCGGCGCTCACACAAGTGCCACTGGCGGTGCGTCACCTAAAAGCAGGTGTCGCGGGGGAAATACACAAGCGGAGCTGCCGGGATCCAGGCTCCCTGGGACTCAGGCTCAGACGAGGCCCAGACAGCCCAGGAGGGAAATCAGGATGCGGCTTTTTATTTCTCCTTTTTCTCCTTGATTCCTAAAAAAATTCCAGAATGTAGGGCAGCTCAAAGGTAGGGCAGAGGAGGTGGTGCTAATCCTCACCTGAGGATATTTTCCATGGATTTCAGGGAGTGGAAGAGAGGGGAGGAGAGCGACACAGGGATGTGAGAGAAATACATTGGTTGGTTGCCTCCCCGATCAGAGCCTGGGCCAGGGAGCCGACAACCAAGGTCCGTGCCCTTGACCGGAATCGAACCTGGGACCCTTTGGTCCACAGGCAGACGCTCTAGCCGCTGAGCGACACCAGCCAGGGCCATCGGAGGCTCCTTGGAGTCACCGCGGACCCAGGACACAGCTGTCTCCTGTGCGTGTTCCATGCCGACGGCTAAACTATGTCAATCACGGGCGGGACTTCCATGTTTTAGAGCAGAACTGCTAGTGCCTCCCGCCCCCCCGCCTTTTTTTTAAACACAGTCATCTGAAAACACAGATTATAGACACAAAACATGCAAATAACAGATTTCTAAAAGGGTCCAGCCCCCACTCACACAGCCCTTTTCGGCCACATAATTGCAGCACAGCGAAGAACCGCAAGCACACAGCCGGCCCAGACATCAAGAGACCCCTTATTAACCGAGGCCGCGCTCCCGCCATGGAAGGAGGGTGGCCATGCGTGCTCGATCGCCGTCGGTCTCGCAGGCGGCATCTTTCAGAGCTCACAGCAGCGAGGCTGAATGGCCTCTATGGAGGGCGCAGCGTTAAGTCATGTCTGCCTCACCGCACCGCCCTGCATTGCGACGGGAGATCAGAGTCAGGGGCCGGGGCGACTCCATCGCCTGGAATCTCAGATTCAGTGCTCGTAGAGGTGGGGACAGGGCGGGGGGCGGCAGACAGCACGAGCCGGGCGGGAAGGCCCAAAACTGACCCTGGTTCCAGAACCGGGGCCAGGAGCCGGACCGTCGCCAACAGAGGAGGAGGGCGGTGCGTTTATTAAATTACACGTCAGCTCAATGCGAGTTATGCGGGGACTTTTCTACGTCTGAGTTTCGTTTTTAAACCAATACCATGTGCATCATCAGGTTATCTGAACAAAAAAGGGAAGTCACAAAAAGAAGGGGGATTGGGGAAGGAAAGGGAGAAAGACAAAGGAGTGCAAAACAGAAAGAAGAAAAGGAATGACAACAGCAACGACTAATATTTGATCCCGTGATTTTTAATAATTTCCCAAAATCACATTAGAAATATTATGGCCAAAAACATGCATTTTCTTTCCCAGCTCTGCAGGCCCAGCCAGCAAAACCAAGGACCGAACACAGAGTCAGCCTCCACCTTCACATCTGAGAGGCACTTGCCAGGAGTCCTGGAGGAATGGCCACCTTTCTAATTGTTTTGCATAAAGACCACGATTATTTATGATCTTTAAAAGTATGGAGGAATACATGCCTATAACAGATTATCACCCTGTCTGATGGGTCCTAACCATCCCTGGTCTGATGGGGCCTAACAGCCACGCAAGCCCTTCCACGGCCCGGCAGCGGCCACGTAATCACGGCGCCCGGTTACGCCTCGCCGAGTCCACGGCGCTGCAGCCGGTGGCCTGCCCCGGGATGTAGACGCTGCGGCCGGCAGAGGTGGGGAAGCAGAGGTGGGGAAGCAGAGGTGGGGAAGCGTTGACTATAAAGGGCAAAATCAGCTTAGAAGCCGGCCCGGCGTCTGAGCACGGCTTCTCCATCTCCCGTCTCCTCCGCCTCGTCAGCTCTTGCTGGGGCTGGAAGAGGGAGCAATAGAGGCACTTCTCGGGGACACACGCTGCGCACAGAGGCCACGGGTCATCGAAGGGGCACCGGGTACGGACGAGTCCCCGAGTGCATGGTCCTCCCTAAGGCTTCTGTTTGACGGGTTTCATTACCTTGACGTGTCCTGGCGCGCAGTTCAGCTGGGAGCAGCCTCAGGTAGCAACTTCCTCCTGGCGAGGCGTTTTAATACAGCGATCGGCGCCCTCAGCNTTAATACAGCGATCGGCGCCCACAGCCCCCACCCCCCCACCCCCGATTTCAAGGCGCCTTCAGCCCCCACCCCCGATTTCAAGGGGCAGAGGAGGCTCGGCCAGCAAGAGCCCTGCTGGCCGTGCTCGGAGCTGGGTGATAAAGGGGCGCGCTCTGTAACTACCCCGAGAGGAAACCGGGGATTTCTCTGACGCGAGGTGGCCTGGAGAAGAGAAGAAGCGAGGCCATCACACTGCGCATCGTCCTTGCTTTCATTCTGGAACTCGCTAATGAACCGCGGCTGCCTGAGACGCCGGCTCGCTGGGGTCCAGGGTGGGGTCCCAGCTCGGGCTGCAGGCTCGGACGAGGCCCCGACGGCCCAGGAGGAGAATCAGGACGCGGCATTTTATTTCTCCTTTTCCTCCTTCATTCTGAAAAAATCCCAGAATGTAGGGCAGCACAGAGCACTCCCTACCCGCCTCCCCCAAGTCTGACATGTTCTTCCTGTTGGACGTCGGCTTTCTCCCCCCACAGGCCCGCCTGCCGAGGAGCGGCCCTGTCCACCTGTGCCTTCCCGGCCTCGCACGGGCACACGGGGACTCTGGCTCACGACAGGCCCTTGTCCAGCAGCAGTGCTGAGACCTGAGCGTGCACCTCGCCCGCGTGTGCAGCTCCGAGGAGCAGAGACGAGCATGAAGGACGCGGAGCCACGGCGGCGGCTTTGCTCTAACGGGGTTTGCACGGGGGCCTTCTGGGCAGGCGTCCAGGCTCACGGGCCGAGCCCAGCCCGAGGGGCCGCACCTCGATGCAGGGAGCCGAGGGGGTCCGATTCGTCATTTTAAATGAAACATGACTCTCGTCCGGCCAGGCCGCGGCTCCTCGTCCTCCTGAAGGGACCTCTTCCCTGCTCCTCTTTCTTTCAGAGCTCACACTTGAAAATCACTCCAGTAAGCAGTGATGTGTGCGCACACACGTGCCCCCTGCGCGCACACAAACATGCACACACGTACACGCACATAAACACACACACACCTTCAAATGAGGGTTAATAAATATATCCACAGCCCCCCTCTTCTCAAGCATGAATTCCACACAAAGAACTCCATATAAACAAACCACATTTAATAAGAATAAGTAAACTCTCTGCCAAGCTCACAGCAGGACCTTTGAAAAAGTCCTGGGGCCGGAGAAGGGGTTTGTATGTAAATCACACACCAGCTCCACAGCAAGGCTTTTCCCTGGAGAAGTTCAGACACTTCCCCGCAATGAAAAAGGCCGGAGAGAGTCAGGACTGTGAACACACTCCTCTGGTGCCCCAGAAGCACCCACAAAATGAGCTGTAAAATCGAGTTGTAGCCCCCGGAGGCTGGGACCCCCGGAAGCCCCTGAACGGGTCCACCCGGAAGGGAGGTTTCCCCTTCACCCGGCGCTCAGCCGCGCAGGGGCCCGGCCCGTCCCAGCGCCCTCCGCAGCCGGGCAGCCGGAGACCGCCGTCCTGGTTCCGCGAGGCAGCACAGAGGTTCGCACACACAAAGCAGCGCGACCCTTCTCGCTCATTTTTGTTTTGGAAAATACAGTTATTTTTCATCGGAAAAAACAGTCTTCATATTAATGAGCAAGGTGTATCCTTGTTATTTTTACATGGATCAGTAAGTATTTTCAAAGTGTCTGCTTCCATTGCTGCTCTATTAGATACTGATGGCGGTCACCCACCTAAAACAAAGCTCTCTGGGGCCTTGATAATTCGTAGTAGTTTTATAATAATAATGTAGTATGAATACATAACATGTCTTAATATGTAATATTATAATTTCGATCCTGAGACCAAGATGCTTGGGAGCGTTGCGCTCCCTGGGGGACTCCACTGGTCTCCAGGGTCCCAGCTGGTCCTGTCGGCCCAGGACATGCCCCGAGCCCCCTCCTCCACCCCCTTTCCCTCACCCCTGCCCCCCACATAGCTCACGGGGGCTCCTTGCTCACCTTCTCCGTCAAGGCCTCGGTGTTATCAGTCACAGAGCTGCTGTGTATGAATGAGGTTTCTACATGGTCATCTCCCAGCCCCTTGCTCCAGACTTTTGGGGAATTCACGTTCTGACAGTCCTTCTCAGCCAGCCCCCTAAAACCCCAAACAAATCACAGACTACAGGGCCCTCTTGTGTCAAAAGAGCGTCCAGTGCGCCCTCTAGTGGGCGGACACGTAAGCGCAGAGCCAGGAAGAAGAGGTGCCTGGGGATGGACAGGGGGGCTCTGGCCTCGTCCCAGAAAACCCAGACACCATACGAGCAGAGAAAGATCTAACTACTTGGCGACACTTGGCTGGACACACGGCCACTCCACCCGAGAAGGCAGCTCCAGCCTCCTGCGGCCACAGGTGGCCACGCCACAGGCCGCCCGGGGAGTGGGGGGTAAAGGTGACGGTACCTTCCGCCCCCCTACCTCCTTCCCCCCTCTCCCCACTCCCCCTCCTGGTGGGAACGCGCCTGAGACATTAGAGCGAGGCAGTTGTGAGGACTCAGACAGGGCGGGAGGCAGGGTCCCGGGGAGACCAGTGTCAACAGGAAAGCACGCATCGCAGCAGGGACGCAGCTGCGCCAGGGGGCGGGCCCGCACATGGGAAAGGACACGCGGAGAGAGGAGCGTTATAATAAAGCCCGCACATCCCCGGCTTCCAGAACACACGCCTCAAAGTAAACCCATCGTGGACACCGCCATCTGACACCCAGCTCCCGAGGTCACCTGGAAGGCGGCCGCTGGTACCCCCCGACTAGGAGGACGGAGCCTCCGCAGAATCTGTAAGTTCTTCCCCAAAACCTGTGTAAGCCAACAGCACCTCCTCCCACCTGTGGCTAATGGGGCTTCTCGGACAGAGAAAGCAATCAGCCAGCAGACAGGCTGAGCAACCAGCTAACCATCGGGGGAAGAAGCCAACGGACACGCCCGCCTCCAGCAAACCCCAGTTAAAGTCCAATCTTATTCTATTGTTTTAATAAATTTGCACTGATTTCAGAGAGGAAGGGAGAGAGCGAAACATCCATGATGAGAGAGAATCATGGATCGGCGGCCCCCCACTGGGGATCGAGCCTGCAACCCGGGCATGTGCCCTGACTGGGAACCAAACTGTGACCTCCTGGTTCATAGGTCGATGCTTAACCACTGAGCCACACCGGCCGGGCCCAACTGAAATCACATTTTAAATGTAAAAAATGGAACTGTAAGAGGGCCAGAGGCCATGAAGGATAATGGTGATGCTCTCTCAGCACTCGAGGTGCGGAAGGAAGCACCGGCCATCCCTTCCGCGTCGCTCACTCCTGACAGACGTCCTTCCTGTCACGAGGTCACCCGGCCCCAAAGCTGAATAAAGTTGAAAACCGCCCTGGCCGGTGTGGCTCAGTAGGTAGAGCGTCAGTCTGCTACCTGAAGGGTCCCGCGTTCTATTCCAGGTCAAGGGCACACGCCTGGGTTGTGGGCTCGATCCCCAGTAGGGGGCGTGCAGGAGGCAGCCGATCAGTGGTTCTCTCTCATCATTGATGTTTCTCTCTCTCTCTCCCTCTCCCTTCCTCCCTGAAATCAACAAATAGATATTTAAAATAAATAAAATAAAAATAAAGTTGAAAACCAAAATGGAAATTCAAGAAGAGGGAGCGACCGGCCACTCCATCGTTCACAGTCACAGGTAAGCCGGGGGGGGGGGGGGGGGGGGGGGGGGGGTTGGGCTGGCCCCNGGGGAGTGGCCTTTGTGTCCTGGAAGCTGTGTGACCCTTTCCCAGTGCCCGCTCCGCCAGCTGCACATTCCCAGCCTAAAATACGTTTTGTCCCAACCGTGGTCCTAAACAAACATCAACAAGGACCAGTAGCATCGCCGAGAGCCGCAACTGCTGGACACGGAGGAGGCCGTGACTGGCCCTTCCTGACGTCCACACCAGCCTGTGACACGGACAGGGCCCGGAGTTCGGACCCAGCGCGCCCGGCCCCACGGCACCCGCCACAGAGCGCCCTCCCGGAGGGGCACTGGCCGTGGCTACCTCTAACGTCAGCTCACGTTCACCGCTTCAGCAACGCTGACTCTGGAATGTGACCTTGACATCAAGCCAGCGTCATAGGCCAGTGGTCATTTCAAAGGACAAGAAACACTGAGTAAAGATGAAATGAAAGGCATTTCCCAACTTGCCCTCAAAGGAAACCCCTCGAGGGTCAGGTCCCTGCAATGAAGAATAAAGCAGCCTGGCCCGTGGGGCTCAGGGGTTGGACATTGACCTATGAACAGGAGGTCATGGCTCGATTCCCAGTCGGGGCACACGCCCGGGTTGTGGGCTCGATCCCCAGTGGGGGGCCTGCAGGAGGTGGCTGATCCATGATTCTCTCTCATCAGTGATGTTTCTATCTCTCTCTCCCTCTCCTTTCCTCTCTGAAATCAATACAAGTATATTTTAAAAAGAAAGAACAAAGTTAAAGAATAAAGCAATCAACACATTTCATGAGCCAAAAAGGCGTCCTTAGAGATACGACACCTGACCCAGGTCAGGGTGACCACAACTGTCCACGGGCAGGTACAGCCGGGAGAGGACGGAGATAAAGGGACTGAACGGTGCCCTGTTCCAGCTCTAACCGGCTCCACAGCGACATCTGGAGGCAGGACCTGGGGCTCCTGTTGTAGAGGCAGGGCAGGCGGCCAGGGATCCTTCCAGAGGCCCAAGGCCCAGAGCGATCCCAAGGTCAAATTCCAGAGTTAGTCAAACCCAGCACTTCCCGCCCCCAGTGCTCCAGCCTGCAGCCCCCTCCCCGAAGGTCACGTGTGAAGCAACCAACCACAGCACTAAGGGTGATGCGATGGTCACTAGGCAGGAAACCGAGTGACCTTGGGCGGTAACGAGGGAAAAGGCCTTATTGATGCCACATCCCCTGAGCATTTCCCTCAGGTGCCACCATCCAGAAGCCACCAGAAGCTTCATGACAGAAAGTGGCATCTGGGGAATACAGGTCAGACCCCGTCCACAGGAAAACATGGGGAGGGACTCACGGAAAACCCTCTTTCCCACCCAAGTTACGGTGCAGAGACGGGGACATGTGCTTATTTGGGTAAATGACCTAAACCAGGGGTGGGCAACCCCTGGCACGTGTGCCAAACATGGCACGCCAGTAACTTTTGCTGGCACGCAAAACCCTCTCTTATAATCTTCCATTTACAATCTTTGTCTTAATATCGACTTTTTTATTTTTCAGATAAATTCAGTGTAGGTGCATCTTAGATAAATAAATAATTTTACATAACATGTATACATTAAAAAATAAATGTATTTTTCATCATCATAGACTGTGTTTTTGTCGCTCGAATGAATTTTATTATTTCTTCAAGGTTCTTCACATACGTACACCTGAAGAGATGTCAAGTAGGCGTAACATGTTCTCAAAAAATTAGGGTTGGCACGCAGAAGAATGTTGAGTCAGAGATTTTACTGGTTTGGGCACGCACTCACAGAAAGGTTGCCCACCCCTGAACTGAACCCACCGCTCCGGCAGCCCTGGGTTTCTCTGCCAGGGCCCAGCACACACCTGCTCTCCTTCCTCAGCAGAGCGGGTCCCGGCGCTGTGGGGAAAGGATGGTCTCCCAGCCTCGCTCGTAGTCCAGTCTGACCATGGGACCAAGTTCTGAAATGTGGGAAGGAAGCCAGGCCCGGGTGACGGTCTGGGAGGCTTCTTCCCTCGGGCCTGGGATGGGAGCCCGAGGGCTGCGCTCCAGCAGCCGCTTTGGACCATGAGGTTTAAGTCGTGCTGCGGCGGATAAGGAGTCGGGATCCTGGAAGATCGGGGGCCACGGTATCAGCCCCAGATCACCTGCCCCCCATCTGTGTACAGAAACGGCCTTCTCTCTTCCCAGCTACGGTGCAGGGGAGAGCAGACCCAACTCCACCTGACCCACATGCGTGACGGTCCCTGCTTCGCAACATTTCCAAGCACCTCAGTTACCTGAAAGGACGCCGCTGAATTCTCAAATCTTTAACTTACTTTAAGTATTTTCCATAAGCACCTGTGTGACCATACGTGTGTGCGGAGCTGGAGACTCTGTTGCAAAATTAAACGGCACCAGAAAGCCCTGCGCTGGGCACCGTCGGTGGAGGCAGAGTACCTGCCAGCTGTCATGGACTATTCTCTTGGAAGCGCCTTCCCTATTTCACTTCATGCCTGACTAGAAGGTCCTTCTTCAATGCCGACCCCACCCAGCTTCCTGTTAGCTTCGGGCAGACCCAGAAAGCGGGGCAGCATCTGAAAGATCTTCTCTAAGGAGAGTCCCTCCCTTAGAGCGCCACCCCTGGTGGAAACCTAACCTACAATAAGGCATTGGGAACATCAGGCTGAGCAGCTGGGCCTTCCGGACGGCCGCGCTGTGACACACCCTGGTGCCAGTCCAGCCAGGGCGGGCTCGAGGTGATTGGTGGGGGGCCCACCATCGCCCCATGATCGCCCACAGAGAGAGGCCCAGGCCACCCGGCTGGTGGCGCTGCAGCGGGTGGGCGGGGCCTCCCTCTGTGGGGCGATGGATCTGGGGGCCCTGCGATTGATCGCCCCACAGATGGAGGCCGGCGACACTGTAGAGCAGCCGTGGGCAAACTACGGCCCGCGGGCCGGATCCGGCCCGTTTGAAATGAATAAAACTAAAAAAAAAAAAAAA
>JAWPEG010000005.1:1342728-1353455 GCA_035771395.1 Myotis vivesi | reverse complement strand
TTTTCCCCCCATTAACCCCCTCCAGCCCATCCCCACCGCAGGCCTTCACCACCCTATTGTTTGTGTCCACGGGTTATGCATCTCTTCTATCTATATATAAAAGGCTAATACGCAAAGTGTCCCCTCGGGAGTTCAACCCGGAGTTCGATTGCTCGCTCTGATGTGTGCTGACCACCAGGGGGCAGCGTGGAACAAAGGAAGGCCCCGGCGGGCAGCCGGAAGGTCCCAATTGGCCCGGATCGCCGGCCAGGCCTAGGGACCCTACCCGTGCACATATTTCGTGCACCGGGCCTCTAGTATGTATATAAGTTCTTTGGTTGATCACCTCCCACCCACCTACCCTCCCCTGCCTTCCCTCTGAGATTCCACATAAGTTTTTGCTGTAATAATAATAAACCTGTTACCAAAATAATCTTAGGCCTTACATGGGCAAGAATATAAATGCGTATACCTGCGTTAATGTGATTACAAAATGATTGCTATAAACTGCAAAACAAGCTGATGAATCATAAGACTAAAATGCACATAATAAAATCTCCTTAAACAATGTACGTGCTTCCTCGTAGAGAACTGAAAACAAGTAAACACACACAACCACGCCTCAACGCCAAGACCTATTCCCCACTGTGAGCTCTCCCAGCACCGAGGGGAGCGCCCCAAGGGGACCCGGGATACCCGGCAAGTGCCTGGACACACGCGGCCGCACCTTCATCGCCGCAGCACCGGGGACAGAAAGCCAGTTTCCAACAGGCAAGGCGGGTGGCCAGCAACACACAAAGCAATACTGCATGCTGCTTACCCAACACGCACACGTAAGAACAACACAACACACGCGTGAAGCGGCAGCCACGAACGGGGGGCAGTCGTCCCCACGGGGGGAGTGTGGGGAGAAGAGGTGTTAGGCTTCAGCCACAGCCTCAACCTTCTTTTTCTTTGTCAAGAACATCAGTTTTGAAGTAAAAACGGCAAAATGTTAACAACCGTTGGATCAGGCAGGCAGGTACACAGAAGTGCGTTTTACTATTTTCTTTACTTTTCTAAACATGAGGATTCAGAACACTCGCATTTATTATTAAAAATCAGACTTTGGCCCAGCCAGTGTGGCTCAGCCGCTGAGCATCGACCCACACGCTGGGAGGTCACTGAAGCAGCCGATCAATGAGTCTCTCTCATCATGGATGTTTCCATCTCTCTCTCCCTCTCCCCTCATCTCTGAAATAAATAAAAAAATATATTTTAAAAAAAGAAAGAAACATAGATCAGCCACCTCCTGCACAGCCCCCACTGGGGATCGAGCCCACAACCCAGGCATGTGCTCTGTGTGGGAATCGAACCATCGCCTCCTGGTTCCTAGGTCACTGCTCAACCCTGAGCCACGCCGGCCGGGTGATGCCGGAGTCTGCACTTGAGCTCTACCAGTCAGATCCGGCCACGTAAGGTGTGGAGCCCAGTGAAAAGCGAAAATGTTCGCAAAGGACCCAAAACGGAAAATGTCAAGACAGTCACTGCAGAGCACTCAAGGACGCGCAGCCCCAGGCCCCGGTCTCATGGGAAGTGTGTGTGTCAGCACTTCCCAGACACGTGGAAATGAGGGTCCACGAGAAACGGCCTGGGGGTCCCCAACAGCAGAAGCATCCGGGAGGTGTCAGGCGAGGGGCAGAGCCAAAGCCCACCATAGCCGGTGGTGGTAGAGTGGGACCGCCAGCTCCCGGGTACCCACCACGGAGGCACCACGCCTTCCCCAGACGCTCCTTCCCCCTCTGCCTCCGGAGCGGCCCTTTCTAGTTCGGTTGGTCGTCACAGGCCTTTGCCTACTGACACCAGCAGCGAAAGGCGACTGGGCCAGGGCCTGCTGGGTGGCCACTTGCCGACAGCTCTAGGGAAGGAGCTGAGGGACAGACCCCAGTCTCGGCGGCGTCTCCAAGGAAACGGGCCCCGCGGGAGGCCGGAGCCTGGCCCTGAGGTCACGCCAGGGGCTAGCGGGCTGCCTGGAAACCATCTGCAGCCACGGGATGAGACGTAGATGCTGAAGGTCAGCACAGTGATCGGTGCGGGGGGGGGGGGGGAGGCTGGGGCGCAGCAGTGTTTCCATGCAGCCTCGTCCTGCAGCCNCGGGGGGGGGGGGGGGGGGGGGGCGCCCCGGCGGGGGCGCAGCAGTGTTTCCATGCAGCCTCGTCCTGCAGCCACTTGGCCTGGACGCGAGGGAGCACCGGTGGGCGGTTCGGGGACCTGGCTCCTCACCCTGTGCCTAGGAAGCGGCACAGTGTGTACGTGAAACGACTGTCCATTTCACCCACATTCCATTGGCTTGAACACCAGCGGGGGGAGGAGGAGAGGGGGGCTGGGGACACAAGCCCAGCACCACCTGTCAGCCACGTGAGCCTGGGGGTGACATGCCTCCCGGGGCCTCGGGGAACGCCACGGTGTCCGGCACACAGCAGTGCTCACTGATTTCACCCCCAAAGCTCTACGCTCCGCACCCCACCTGCATGCAGCCCGCACACGGCTGGGCGCCCTTCACCACGCAGGCTCCTAGAGGCACGAACCATGTCCGGCGTGTCCTCGCTGACTCACACTCCAGACAGCAGGAACACCCGGGTATGTCAAGGTTGCGGGCTCCATCCGGGGTCAGGGCACGTACAAGAAACAACCAATGTGCCCTAACCGGTTTGGCTTGGTGGGTAGAGCGTCGGCCTGTGGACTGAGGGGTCCCGGGTTCGATTCCGGCCAGGGGCATGTGCCTTGGTTGCGGGCACATCCCCAGTGGGAGGTGTGCAGGAGGCGGCTGGTCGATGTTCCTCTCTCATTGATGTTTCTCTCTTGTTTCTATCCTTCTCCCTTCCGCTCTGTGAAGGATCAATAAAATATATTAAAAAAAAAAGAAAAGAAACAACCAGTGAGTGCAGGAATGAGTGACCGCCGTGGTCAGTGTGGCTAGTTGGTTAGAGCATCATCCTGTAACCTGAAGGGTCTCGGGTTCGATTCCCAGGCAGGGCACACGCCCAGGTAGTGGGTTCCAGCCCTGGTTAGGGTGCGTAAGGGAGGCAACCATTCGATGTTTCTCTCTCACATTCATGACTCTCTCTCTCTCTCTCTCTCTTCTCTCTTCTCTCTCTGTAAAATCAATAAAGACATAGCCTTGGGTGAGGTTTTTTAAAAAGTGAAACAACGAAGTGATATTTCTCTTTCTCTCTCGCTCGCTCCCTTCCTCTCTCAAAAAAATCAAAAAATCAATTTAAAAAAAAAATTTTTGTAATTAAAAAAAAAAAAAAGACTGGAGGGACCCAAGCCAGAGAAGCGAGCTAACACCTTTCATCCAGGCCCCTGCCCACTGGTGTGGATGCTCTGAAGCCTTTCACTATGAGAACCGCCAATGGGAGGTCTGCTTACTGGTCCCCATTATGTTTACCTTATTATTTATTAACAGAAGAATATTTAAGGGACTCTGACTAATCCAGTTAAAACTAAAACGTGTTTGGCCTGTGCTGTTATTTTACAGTCAAGGTGACCACAGTGGGAACACACACCTAGGCATGTTCACAGTCACTCGAAGCTAAAAACAGCACACGTTTAAGACAGGTGAACAGCAGAGGAATCACACGTGCGCCTCCCCAGGTCCTTGCGAGCGGGCTGACGGACGGACAGCCTCCTCCTCTGCGCCAGGTCCCTCTGTGGGACCATCACCAAGTTCTCCTCTGGGCTGGTTGGTGGCTGGCTGGTTAGTTGGTTTTCATCCTGCAAGTGGTGATGGATTTGAACCACTTTCTGGCAGCTGAACTTCCCCCTCACACGTCAGTTTTTCTATGTAATGCCAGGCCTTGCCTGTGACCGAGAACCTAGGCCGGGCTCGCCAATCTACACCAGGAAGAAACCCAGAACCCAGAACTCACTAATCCCAGGCACGACGTACAAGTGCAATGACCACTCACTGACAA
Organism: Myotis vivesi; assembly: GCA_035771395.1. NCBI lineage: Eukaryota > Metazoa > Chordata > Mammalia > Chiroptera > Vespertilionidae > Myotis > Myotis vivesi. The sequence continues at coordinate 1,349,520 of JAWPEG010000005.1, read as the reverse complement.
TGAGCGTCCGAGACGAACCACGCAGTGAGCGGTCACATTTTCAAGTCTCCCTTTGCATTCAAGGTCACAGGAAGACAAAGGGACCAATGAAATAAGAGAGAACTCCACCAGAAGGCCCAGGCGCAGCACAAGCGGCCTCACTGGCCCCCCGCCCCTCACCCCCTGCCTTATCCAACCTGTCCCCGGAGAGCACTCCCACAGCCCCACAGCCCCACAGCCACGGTCACCCCGTCGGGCGCTCATCCCTCGTGACTGTCAGGGCCATGCACAAAGCAGGGGTCCCATAAATACTTGCTGAGTGGATTAATAAGATCAGAATGCGGCTTTATTTCCGTAGGTAGGACACAATCCGCAGGAGCCCTGCGACTTCCTGCTTACTGATGAACGCCTGCATCTGGTTTAAAAGGAGGCCCAGTGTTCACCCCGAGCAGTAAGTCACTCCGCAGCAGAGGACAGCGCCAGCAATGCCCTCATGGGGGGGCGCATCCCATCTCACATCTGAAAAGCAGCATGCTGTGTCTACGTTCCTTTCCCTCCATTATCCCATCTAATCGTGACAGGCATCCGAAACGCCAACACCTTTCCTTGCTGCTGTTCTGAGGGCAGACGGGGAAACAGGTGACGTCCAGACCAATCACATGCGTGAGCCGCGACAAAGGAAAACTCGGAAGGAAAGGGATCTGGATGTTGGCCCCGTCCAGCCCCCGGGGAAAACGGGCGGGCATGTTTCTCTCCGTTTCTCTCTCTCTCTCTCTCTCTCTCTCTCTCTCTCTCTCTCTCTCTCTCTCTCTCGGTGACCGGCTGTCTTCTCCCGCCTCATTCGCACATCGCCTCACTCGTCCTGCTTGTCAGGAGGGAAGGAGGCTGGTACCACCTGTGGGAACGGCAGCAACATCTTTACCCGCAGACACGACAGGTACGAACGCCCCGGCCTGAAAGCCCGTCGTGGACACGGGAGGCAGGTGCCTGGTCTCCCGGGCAGAGCCCTCATCACCTGGAAAACGGAGATCTTCCTGTTTGCATTGCCGCCCGGGCTACGCAAATCCTATCTTATCATCGTCAGTGAAGAGAAACGGCTACAAGCTGCATTCCCCGGAACAAAACACCGAATCCAAACAGATGCTATCGCGCCTCCCGCGAGCAGCTGGCCAGGAGGGTGCCCCTGCCTCGCACTCGTTCGCTCAGCAACCGAACAGGGCGCTGGGGGACACACTTTACCTGGGACCCGCAAACCAACGCTGTTCCCTGGCACTGAAACCAACAAAAGCCGGGTCCTAAATAGGAAGGCACTAGCCCTGTCCCTCTAACTCAGAACATTCCTTGAAGTTAGGAAATCAAAAGCAACTTCCAAAATCAGAGCACGTCATCCTCTGTTTTCACATCCGCAATCTTATTAAAAACAATTAAAAATAGCACTTCTATCTTCCTCTCATTTCTCTCCCTTCCCGCTCTCCTCCAGATACGGAAGGTTAAGCGGTAACATCCAGTCCCACACACAATGGGCAGCACACACACAGCTCCCCCGCCAGCTTCCAGCAGCCGCAGGAAGTCACTCCCGCACTCTGGCTGGCGGCTCCGTGGTTGGAGCATCATCCCAGGCCCTGAAAGGTCACTGGTTCGATTCCCGGTCGGGGCTGCAGACTCCATCCCAGCAGCAGGCAGCCTGATGGTTCTCTCTCTCTCTCCCTCTCTCCCTTCCTCTCTCTGAAAAAAATCATTTAAGAAAATAGGGGTTTTTTTAAAGAAAATCAAACATCTACTAAAAAGAAAAGTGAAGGTAAGATAGCACACACATTACTCGTGTCTGCGTGCAGACAGCCTGGCCCACACACTCAGCAAACCCTCAAGGCTCGGACTCGGGATGAGAGAAGTCATGTTTCCCTGGAAGATGGTAAAGGAACCTGGGACCTGATGAATTTGGAAAACAAGGTCCCCGATACAGTCAACAACACGGGCTTTCATTCTTCAGGAACAGGCTTGTAACTGGACGCCATATAAATTCCGTCTGTGAGAGGAGTCACTGATGGCAGGAAGAAAGGAGCGAACTGGGCACACCCTTTCTCTGACAGGACGTAAACACAAGCACCAGCTCCAAAGGTTGGTTTGTTTTGCTTTTTCAGTACAGTTTCGGCAGCCTTCATGTTTTTGTGTGTTTTTTTAAAGACTGAAATCTTTTTTTAAATATGTTTTTAATTATTTCAGAGAGGAAGGGAGAGAGAGAGGGAAACATCAATGATGAGAGAGAATCACTGATCACAGTGATCCCTTTCTAACCCGCCTCCTACATCCCTCACATTGGGGATCAAGCCCGCCACCCGGTTCACAGGTAGACGCTCAACCACCGAGTCACCCGGGCCGGACAACCAAGGTTTTCTCTTTCTTTGCTCACCAAATGCTTTGGTGGGTTGGACACCTCCAAGACAGGTTCGTGGAGCAATTTGGAACTGTAACTCACCCAGCAATGAAGAGCAGGGCAGTCAGATAAACCCCTTCACCAGCTCCCGGTGCAGGCTGCAGAAGTCCCTCTAGCACCAAGACAGAGGGAGCTGCTGGCATCAGCACAGGAACAACAAACAGAATTTGAATCCAGAATGTTTTCCTCTCTCCACGAACTGCCGGCTTCCCGCAGCTCTGGAGGCGTGAGGCTGGCGGGACGCATCCATCTCCTTGCCTAGACGGAGCCACAGCCAAGGCGCCATCACCAGCCCCCGGCGCCCAGCGTTCCCGGTCAGGACAGCATCCCTCCCGGCCTTTGTCAGCGCGGCACCAGCCTCGTTCCTAGAAGGCACGGCCGGCCTCTGCCAGGCCCATCGGCGATGCACAGGCCACTGCACTCGTCCCACCGGGTGACAGCAGGGTCACGGCGTCCGCCCACCTTCTTTAACTCGCAGGGCCACGGGGTTCGGCTACCAGCGCAAACGCCTGGCGACCTCACAGGACCAAACCCGGCCCCGGGCCATCCGAACGCCAGAGCCCAAACCTGCAGCTCGGGGTGGTCTGGTTTCTGGAACCGTGCGAGGTGCCCGCAGGACCCCGCACACCCGGGTCCATTGTTACACCGGCGCGGCCCGGCCCCCTCCCACCTGCGCTTCGGGGCGCAGCCCGGCCTAGGCGCTCGGCGGGGCGCACAGGTGAGCCGCGCGCACCGGCGGGACTGCGGCGGCGGGCGGGCCGGCCCGGCGGCTTTATGCGCTTTTAAAGCCTCGCCGCGACCCGGGTCACCGCTTTGGAGATCTAATCGCAGCAAATGAGCGGCCGCCGGGCACTTAGGGAGCCATTCGGGTGATGGCTGTTTAATGGGACCTGGAGTCGCGCCGCCAGAGCGCCGAGGGGACGCGGCGGCCCGGCGCCCCCGCCCCGCGGCCTCACCTGTCAGCTCCGCCCCGAGCGCCAGCCCGGCGCAGCCCCCGGGCCGGGCCGGGCCGCGGCGGGAGAGGGCCCCCCGGCAGCGCGCCCCGGGAACGAGCGGGGCTGTCCCAGGCGGGGACCCCGCGCGCCGGTCCGCGGGGCGCTCCCGCCCCCCGCCCCCGCCCCGCACCTACCAGATAATCCATGTACAGAAGCCCTCAGGTCCGGGGAGACCAGGCACCCGGCGCCCTCAGCATCCGGATCGGTTCCGAACCCGGAAAAAAGAGCGACTGGGCTGCGAGGAGCAGCCCCTGCAAAGCCAGCGACGCGGAAAGTGCCGAGCGCCGCCGAGCAGCCGAGGCACCCGGGGAGCGGCGATTGGCCGGGGGGCGGGGGGCGGGCCTCGGGGACGCCGCGCGCTGATTGGCTGCGGCGCCTATTAAAGGCAGGCCTCTGCGGGGAAGCGCGGGAGAGGCCGGCCCAGGTTATCGCGGGGCGGGGAGAGGGGCGGGGAGAGGGGCGGGGCGAGAGGCGGACGAGGGGCGGGGCAGGATCTGGGGCGGTGCAGGCGGAAGGGCGGGCGGTGCAAGCGGAAAATCGGCCGCGGGGCCGCGCGCTTCCATATCTTCCTCCTGGCGGAGACGGGCGCCAGCTGGGCTCCAGGCCGCGCTGCTGGTGTCCCCTGCCACCCCCGCGGGGAGCCCCTTGTCCCAGCGATTCCCGCCGGATCTGGCTGAGCCCGGCTGGGACTGTCCGCAGGAGCCCTCCTGGGGACGCCGCCTCCGTGGTGGGAGGCTGCCCAGGCAGGGGCGCCAGCCGATGTGTCTGGGGGTGCAGGGAGGCCCCCTCCCGTCAGATTGTTATAGAACAGAAAGAGCCAGGAAAATTCCAGGACAAGCAGAACAGCAGCCTGCAGCCTAGTGAATCCTATCTCCCTAAGACAGGGGTGGGCAACCTTTTTGTGAGTGCCTGCCAAAACCAGCAAAATCTCTGACTCAAAATTCTTCTGCGTGCCAACCCTAATTTTTTGAGAACATGTTACGCCTACTTGACATCTCTTAAGGTGTACGTATGTGAAGAACCTTGAAGAAATAAAATTCATTCGAGCAACAAAAACACAGTATATGATGATGAAAAATACATTTATTTTTTAATGTATACATGTACACTGATAGTCCGACAGAAAACTTTATGACTCCGTTTGATAGTATCAGTGGGACTTTTGCTGCTGCATCACTGATGACAGAGATTTTACATCAGGTTTATATTTCGTGACCTTCAGAGATATGCACGAGCTACGACTTTCATCCGTCAGGCTACTCCTATTACGAGACTTAACAAAATCCATCACTGAGAACAAAGATTCACAAGCGTATGTGGATGAAACCCAAATACTGGTCGGATCTAGGAGGCAGGGAGAGTTAAGGCAGAGGCATAGAAATTGCTCTTCCCCTCTCTCGTCAATCCATGTCTATGGTCTTTAAGATAAGTTATGTAAAATTATTTATTTATCTAAGATGCACCTACACTGAATTTATCTGAAAAATAAAGTCGATATTAAGAAAAAGATTGTAAATGGAAGATTATAAGAGAGGGTTTCGTGTGCCAGCAAAAGTTACTGGCGTGCCATGTTTGGCATGCATGCCAGGGGTTGCCCACCCCTGCCCTAGGCCAAGCAGACTGGAGTAAATGGTTTATACTTCTCCCAACCAGAGGGCAGATCGCTTAAATCACCCAACTTAGGGAGACGATAACAGAAATCCATTCAGTGCCATTTGCCAGCCACACACCCTGGGACAGGCAAAGTAAGAGAATAAATCTCATTTTGGCACATCAGCAAAAAACTGATGAATAAATAGTCTACTGATTCACCCCTAAAACCTCCCCTAAAAGCCCAGCCTTTTAAACCCCTGAAAAGGCAGGTCGCAGGTGCTCCCCCTCCAGGGAGCACTCAGTGCCATTCCCTCCCTATCCTCCCCCACGGGCAGGCATCTGCTAACCTCCAGGAGACTTGCCACCAGGGGAGCCGTGGGCAGCGGGAGCTTGTCCTGGCTGACCCCTGAGCCTGTCCCCCAGGCCCCCTGTTCTCGACTTCCCAGTGAGCCAGCATCCTGGCCAGGGCTCTTCTGTGGCTTCTTCTAGGCTCTTCCTATTTCGTTGTCCTCAGTAACTTTTGCTGCAGTCAATAAAGTATTGCTTGCTTTTCTACATTTTGTCTCTCTCTTTTTTTTAATGGCTCAATTCCTCTTTTATTTGATGAATGTGTATTGATACCTACTTTATGCTAGGCACTGTGCCACACACCAAGGACACAAAGCGTGGGCAACCTAGTCTCTGCCTCTCTCCCTCCCCCCTTGGAAGGAAGGGAAGGGGAGGGGAGGGGAGGGATGGGGGGAGGGAGGGAGGGAGAAAGGAAGGAAGGAAGGAAGGAAGGAAGGAAGGAAGGAATCCATCCAAGGAACAGCAGCCTCCTGATCACCACACCCTCTGTCTGAGGAACAGCAGCTGTGTGTGAAGCCTCCCCCCACCAGCCAGAGGAGCCACCACAACTGTGAACAGCACCCATCAGAGGAGCTGCTACCAACTGAGGAGCAGCTGCTACCACAACCGCCCGAGGAGCAACAGCAGCCCGAGGAGCCACTGCCACCCAAGGAGCAGCCACTGAATGACTCAACATCTAGATATGGCAGTACGATCAAACATGGGTAGACAAAGAAACTCCCAAAGGAAAGAAAAGGTGGACTCGCCAGAAAACCAGCTAAGTGATACAGAGGCATGCAACATGACAGAAAAAGAATTCAGAATAAGGGTCCTAGAGTGCATAAACCGGATGGAGGGAAAAAATCAACAACTTATGCAAGAAGCAAGAAGAAACGGATGAAAAAATCAATAAATTATGTAAGAACCAAGAAGAAATGAAGAGTGATATAGCTGCAATAAAAAACACCATTGAAAGTTTCAACAGTAGACTAGGAGAAGCGGAGGACCAAATTAGCGAATTAGAAGACAGGGAAACAAAACACATCCAAACTGAACAGCAATTGGAGAAAAAAATTAAAAGACAGGAGGAGAACCTAAGGGAGCTATGGGACAACGTGAAACGAAACAACATACGAATAATAGGGGTGCCAGAACAACAGAAAGAGGAACAAGGGTTAGAAAACCTATTTGAAGAAATAATATCAGAAAACCTCCCTGAGGTGGGGAAGAAAAAAGTCACACAAGCACAAAGAGTCCCAAACAAGGTGAACCCAAAAAGACCCACACCAAGACACATCATAATTACCATGGCAAATGTTCAGGACAAAGAGAGAATCTTAAAGGCTGCAAGAGAGAGATGGAAAGTTACATTCAAGGGATCTCCCATTAGATTATCAAATGATTTCTCAACAGAAACACATCAGGCCAGAAAAGAATGGACAGAAATTTACAAAGTGATGCAAA
>JAWPEG010000005.1:1322945-1341417 GCA_035771395.1 Myotis vivesi | reverse complement strand
GGCGGGGACGGGGGGGGGGGCCCGGCGGGGCTGAGGCTGGCCCAGGTTGGGAGAAGCTGTCCAACGGCCTAAGTGTTTGAACCGCGAGACCGTTCTCCACGGTGTCCCCACACTAGATGCCCAAAGCGCGATCCGTGGGGACACTTGTGGAAACACCCGCCAGTGGTCTCGCTCACCCCGCAGCCCTTTAGAAGCCTCTGTTCCCCACGGGCCTGGGACCCCCAGCACAGCACTGCGGGGGCTCCGGCACGGGGGCTGGGACCGGTCCTCAGCTCGAGGCAGCCTGTGCTGTCATCACGCCCTTTCAGGGCCCTTCTCTTGATTTGCTTGATTCTTGTTCTCCCCACAACCTCGTCCCAAAACAGGCCATCATCCCAACGCTTCCAACTCGCGTCTCCTACGCTGTCAGCTTAGTCCACGATGTCCCTGGTGGAACAAAAACCCTACATTTGTTGTCACCAGATCCTTCAACTTTGGGCCTTACTGTTGGGGCTTTTGAAGCTTAAAAAAAAAGTCTTTTCTGCCGCAAGGTCACGAGTCTACGCGTTCAGTAAGTTCCTGGTATTACCGAGCATGTGTGTGTCTTTTATTAATTGGGATCGTCTTTCTCCTGCGTGTGTGGCTAAACTGAGGTCTCTCTTGCTCGCTCAGCTGTTACCAGGCAGGGCTGGGCTGGGCAGAGGGCTCCGTGTCTTTGCTCAGATCTCTCAGGAAAGGGCCCTGAGTCCTGGGTGTAGGGAATGTCAGTCGAGGGTCTGAGTGATGGTGTTCACGGGGAACTTCGCAGCACAAAACAGAAAATAGTTCTCAGGGGATCACAGCGCGTTTTATGAAAGTGACACTTGCTGAATGACTCTCAAAGAGTTTGAAGAATCATGTGGACCCAGGCAACACGCACGACAACATGAGGCTGCGAGTCGGACAGGAGGGGTCCAGACCGGCGTGCTGCGAGGCGGTGTCCCAGGCACGGAGCTCTAGTCAGTCCAGTTGCTGCCCTCGGAGCCCTGGAGGTTAATATTGAGGACGACACAGGCAAGACAAGAGCGGCACATGCCGAGCCTCGGAGCTCTGTTCTGCACTGTTACAGTCCCGCCGCAGGTGCGCGAGGGCTCCCTGCCCCATGTCCACGCCGGCCCTTGCTTCCTCTCGTCCGGCCAATGGCCATGCTGGCAGGGGTGTGGCAGTGCCTCCGTGGCTGCGATGTGCACTTCCCTGAGGATCAGCGACATCGAGCGCCTGTTCATGGACGCGCTGGCCATGGGTATGTCCTCTTTGGAATGTCTATTCAGGTCCCCGGCCCTTTTAAAGCAGGTGTTCCTGGTATGACATTGTATGAGCTGCTGATATATTTTGAATGTTCATCCCTTGTCGGGAATGTGATGTGCAAATATCTCCCCATTCAGAGGCCTTTCGCTCGGCCGACCGCTCCTTCGCGAGCAGAAGCTGATGCCGCCCCACCTTGACTTTGGCTTTTGCTGCTGAGCTTTGGAGTCAGGTCTGAGCAGTCACTACCAATGCCGATGTCCACCACCTTCTCCTAGACTTCCTTTTATTTTACATACATGTTTTTATTGATTTCAGAGAGGAAGGGAGAGAGAGAGAGAGAGAGAGAGAAACATCAATGATGAGAGAGAATCACGGATCGGCTGCCAGGTTACCGCCTGGAGAAGAGGAGAAGGCATCCCACCCCGCATTCCTGCTCCTGGGCTCCCAGCTCCCTTCCTCCCAGGACCCTGGGGGCGGGGGGGGTGGGGGGGAGAGGAGTTGTTCTGCCACGTCCTGTCACCCATGAAAGTCTCAGCACCGAGGTGACTCTAAAAGCAAATGAGGCCCAGCCTAGGTAGCACAACAGGACAGGCGGGCCAGGCTCCGTGTCATTCCGGCCCCATCCACTATGTGACCAGGGACCAGGGTCTCCCCCGCGCAGAGAACAAAATACCTGAGACACGAGGGGCCAGAGCCGAGCCGGGGGCTGAAGCGATCACAACAGCTTACAATTGAGCGTGGCTGCCGGTGGTCATGTCTAGTTCTATCGCTCATGGAAAAACCCCTGTGCGGGCGGGTTACGGCCGAACACCACGCAGGCGGGCTGAAGCCGGGAGAGGCCGCGTGGACGATGCCCGAGGGGGCAGAGCAGAGAGACCCGGCTCAGGCCAGTGGTGACACTGCTGACCTAGTGACTGGCCATGGAGCCCGCCTCCACACGCTGGCACCGGGGACGAGTAAACGGGGTCATGCAGCGTTTTGCGGGTCCCCTACCACTCACCGCGGGTTACGGAGAACAAGGAAAGAAACAAATGTGCCAGAGTTCTCACACATGGACCAGGGCGATTGGGACAATCATAGGATGGGGCTCCTTCAACCTGTCATTAGAAGGGTGCTCTAAGGTGGCCTTGGAACCCCAGGGAGCCACACGAGACATTGGGGGCAGGTACGTATGGCAGAGCAAGGGGTACTTCCCAGTCCCCTGGCTGTCACTGGGGTGATGGGAATGTGGCAGCGCCCGGTGGGGATGGGGGCGGGTGCACGTGACACCAGAGAAGCAAGAGGCCCCCCAGGACGCAGACTGCCGCCAAGTGGTGTCATTTGGGTCCAGGAATTGTTGGAGGCGAATCTTAAAGGTATCAAGTGGCAGAATCTGGTTCTGTAACTGGCTGCTCAGTGCGGTGTGGTGTCTGCTCCTCAGCTGTACATACCCCCCCCACCCCCAGCCCCTGCCTCTATACCCACCACCCCCCAGCTCCCAGCCCCCAGCCCCTCCTGTACTCTCCACCCCCAGCCCCTGCCTCTATACCCACCACCACCCCCAGCTCCCAGCCCCCAGCCCCTCCTGCACACCCTCACCAGGGACCAGGACTGCAACCCGGGCATGTGACCTTTGTGGTGCCTGGGACAACGCTCAACCACTGAGCCACACGGTCCAGGACAGTCAACCCCTTCACAGCATGCTCAGGCCAGGGCACTCATTGGAAACTCGGGGGACACTGACACCTCAGGACTCTCCTTCCCCCGTGTGGCTGCCTCCCCAGCTGGTGCCAGGCTGGTCCGTCCGCCTGGCCGTGCTGCTCTGCTCGGGGGAGATCCGTCCTTCACTAACTCGGTCATAGCTCAGCTCTCCGGCACCTCTCGGGTTTGAGCTCCCATCCTGACTCTGCTGAGAATTCAGGTCTGGATTGGGTGCCCTCTCTGTGGATTCTTGTAACACTGTGTTCCTGCTGTCGCCTAGTATGACAACTGTCCTCTTTGTCTTTCTTCACCACTAAACTCTAAGCCAGTGATGATGAACCTATGACACGCGTGTCAGAGGTGACACGTGAACTCATTTTTTTGGTTGATTTTTCTTTGTTAAATGGCATTTAAATACATAAAATAAATATCAAAAATATAAGTCTTTGTTTTACTATGGTTGCAAATATCAAAAAATGTCTATATGTGACACGGCACCAGAGTTAAGTTAGGGTTTTCCAAAACGCTGACATGCGGAGCTCAAAAGGTTCGCCATCACTGCTCTAAGCGAAGAGCTGGGCACACAGTAGGTGTTTAATAAAAAGTTTTGAATGAATGAATGAATGATAAGTTATTATGAATACCAGTGCCAGGTATTTGGCACACAACCAATCAATCCATGTTGGGTCAGTGTTCTGTGATCACAGGATAACCTAGAACCCGGGTCCCGCACGGCAGGCTGCGGGCCTTATGGGTGGAAGCAGGGCTCATGTGAACATGCAACACCTTGACCGACTATGTCAGGCTGGGGTCTCTTCTCCACGTCCAGCACAGAGAGGGAGACGTGAACCGGTTCTTTTAAGTAGGAGGTGCTTTTGGGATTTGGGAAAATGAAAAGACAGACACAAAAATAGAATAAAAGCTTGGGCTGGGCGTGGCGTCTGCCCTCTGATGGAGGGACAGACACAGAGAGAGTCAGCACCGCATGCAGATTTAATAAATACTCGAATAACAGGAAGTTACATCACATCTGGGTGGGCCTGGAGTTCCTGGCGACCTCATGAGATCCACCCCCTTAACACTGGGCGGGAAGGTCAGACTGAGTGGCGTCTGGTCTGTTGACCAGGTCCACCCCCAGGGTGTGGGTCTGCCTTTGCTCTGCATTTCAGCCGACATATTTAAACTGAGTGTTTGCTAACGGCCCTCAACAACCAACCATCAGAGCAGATGCCGATCCATCAGACAGCAGCGCCTGGCCTTCTTTGTAGGAGAGAGTACTGGCCTTGCCCCAAAGCAGCAGAAATTCACTTATTAACTGAACACGTGGCAAATGCGTCTATGCAGCACTGGCATTAAGCCAGAAAATTACCTACTAACAACATTTTTACCTACAACCCGAGTAGCCGCAGTGACACTCCTTGTACTGATAAGATCTTACTTGTAAAACCAATCATGAATAACTTTTCTATATGTTAGCAATAACCATTTCAAATCCTTCCAGTAGTTCTCAACCTTCCTAAGGCCTCGACCCTTTAATACAGTTCCTCATGTTGTGGTGACCCCCAACCATAAAATTATTTCGTTGCTACTTCATAACTGTAATTTTGCTACTGTTATGGATCATAATGTAAATATCTGATATGCAGGATGTATTTTCATTGTTCGCAACCCACAGGTTGAGAACCGCTGATTTACACCATAATAAAACCTCAGAATTTATTTAAGGCTTATGAAGCATATAAAAACTACGCAACTTTACTGAGAATCATAAAAACACTTGAAGAGGGAAATAGCATGAACTTTAAAAGAACTCCTTAATATTATAAGATGCCTGTTCTCCCCAAATTGTTTTTATAAGCAGTGAAATTCCCCCAAAAAATGCCAAGTAATTTTTGGGGGGTAATGTTTTTTCAAATAATAACATACATTAACAAGTACACAGTTCAATGAATTTTAAATTATTTAAAAACTGGCCTAAGTTTAAGGTTCACCTGACATAAAAATAAAGCAAAAATATTCTGTAAAATTTTAATAAGAAAAAAGCTTTAAAATGTTGGAGCTGAAACGTTACTATAGAAATTGGCAGAAAGGAATTCTAGCCAAAAAATAAAGCTCATGGGGATGTATATAAATGTGATCAGTGTCGCATTTCAAAGTGGTGAGTTAGTGATGGAACCGTTGCTGTTGCTAAAATAATTGTGATACAAGTATCCAACTAAACACATGCATTTAAACATAAATACAAATAAATGAAGCCAGAAAAGATGTCAAATAATGTATTGCTTAAAACTTATGTGGATAAGCATCACGTTGAAAATGGATTTGTCTGTGTACAGTGAATGCCTCTCTGTGGTGAATGTCATATGTTAAAAGGCAGGTCACCAGTCAGGAGAACATGTTTGCTACGCTTATGACGCCGGGCTGGCATCTGACAGCCCCGTGGGCTGTGCTGAGCGCGTGTGGGTTCGGGGGCGGATTGCTGGAGTGTGAACATGAAGTGTCTCACTTCCCAGCTGTCTCGGGTCGGGTTCCCGAGAAGCCGGGCTGAGAGGAGGGTTCTGGGTGAGTGACTGACAGCACATGCCCTTCCCCTGAGGAACGAGGGGGCGGGATCAGAGGGAAGGAATCTAGGAAAAGGTGAGGTTCAGACGAAGGCTCGCCCCGGCTGCCCCACCAGATCAGGGCAAACAGGGTGCCCAGGAGGCCCCTGGCCTGGCTCAGGGCTGGCCCTTGTGTCCCTCCCTCAGTGGCTGGTCTAGGGCCGCCCAGGCCCTGGGACACGCCCGCTCCCACTGAGGATAACGGTTCTCCGGCAGAGGGTGCCGCGCTGAGCTGCTAGACACCCGAGGATGGTGTGTGCGGACAGGGCGTCGGGGGATCAACTAGTAGCATCGTCGGTAATAACTACACCCTCCCGGTAAGTCACTCGGCTTTCTGAAGCTTTACTGTCTTCATTTATCAAGAGAAAACATGTCAGGGCCACAGGGTGGCAGGGGATATGACCAGAAGTAGTCCATGCCAGGAGCTAGGCCAACAAAAGCACTCCAGTGTTCGCATTCAGAGAGCTTGACGAGTCTAAGCACTCTCTAATAGCAAAATGCAGAAACGGCAAAGACTGGATTATACCAGCGGAGACACGCAATTACCCACGAAATGGGGATGTTTCCTCTGGACTGTAACTGCAGACGTGCACGCTTGCGATGAATTGCCACTTCTTTCTCCTCGAACACTAGGCGTCGGCCAGGCGTCCAGCTGGGGACGGGGAGCCCCTTCCCGCGTTGCTATGAAGAGTATAAACTGACCAGCCGTTTTCCAGAGCGCGCCTCGGAGAGCATCTGGAGCTTATACTTCACGCACACCCTTCTGAAACGTGCATCCCCGCTTCCAAGAATTCATTTGCAGAAAATCTGGCCAGATACTTAAAAATACAAAGAAGTTCGCATGTAGGACTGAGTATTGGAAAGTTGGCATTGATCCCAAGAGCGACTAAAATAGAAAGGGATAATGGTGCCAAGGCGGTTGCGATAAAGAATGACAACAAAGAAGTGTATTTTAATGTTATCCATAAACATGTTTTCCACAAATACAAAAATATATTCTATTGAGACGGAATTTGTGTCAAAAGCACAAATTTAGAAGTTGTATTCCGAGGGTAAAATCCAGTCTTATACCATTTGGGATGACACACGCTGGCAGTAGCTGTCTTCGGTGGCGAGCTGTTTTTGCAGCTTCGTGCGAATAGGCGGAGAGGCCCACGGGCGGAAAGGGGCCACTCAGGACGACGGTTAATGACACAGGCGAGGGTACGGGTGTCTGCAGATGCACCCTGACTCACGCCGTGAGGCTCTCCTGCCTCTCAGGCGAGCCCCTCCGGGTCGCGGTGTGCGTGCTGGGAGGCAGCTGTGCCGCCATCACCTCGGAACCAGGTGGTCTCAGCAAGGTCCCTCGTGGCGTGGCTGTGCCTCTCCGGGATCTGTTACCTGGGACGCCCCGGGAGCTAACAGAGACCGAGTCTCCTTATGGCGGACCAGGCACTGACACGGCCAGTGCGCAGCCCGGGCTGGAGTGACCCCCTTTCCCGGGTGCTCACTCAGCGCAGCAAGGCCTGTGTCAGGGCACCTGGCGCCTCGGGCGCCCTCCCTCGCTGTGCCAGGTCCTGGCCACCTGAGCCGGGGGACGGAGAAGAAGCCTCAGATCCGCCTGCCACTCTTATGCTTTGTCCCGGACACTGGAGGACGGGCTGTCTGAATGAGGGGGCGGCTGGGCTGCCCAGACCCCAGGCTCTCCTTCGTCTGAGGGCACCCCCCACGCGGGGGGTGGCCGCCACAGCAACGCTCAGGTGCAGGAGGTAGAACTAGGGAACCCAGTTCTCTGCCAGCTCTGACGTGAATGCCGGCGATGTTTCTTAGAGATGGCACCCTCGCCCCTCCCAGGGAGGAAGACGAAATGCTGTTTGCATCCCGGTAGCTGGGTGGGCGGCTGCCTGCGCTGTGGGATAAGCAGTGGTTTGGGGATTTTCTCAGGAGAGACAATCAAGGAAATGGCAGCTCTCAGGCCCACACAGAGGCAGCAACTAGAGACGAAAGGAGAGCGTGTCTGTGTGTCAGGCAAGGCTGACGGGGCCCTGAGTGTTTTAGACGAGAAGAGGTCACTCTGAGCTCTTTAAACAACACTTCAGTGTATTCGACACGAGCAGACGTGGAGTGGCTTAAGGATGCTAAACTCTTTCTCTTTGGAAACTCAGTGCTGGGGTTTATAAATACAAGTGATGGCCCAGGAAGTCACTGCAAAAGAAACGCCAGGGAACGCTGTCTTTCTGCGGGGGCCTTTAACAAAGTCTGCATCTAAAATGAAGTCATGCGCCCGCGCCCGGCCCGCGCAGATTCTGCCTGCGCAGCGGTATTCGAACCCGACGCCCAGCAGGAGATGTGTGTGGCTCCCGCTCGGTCCCTGCTGTGGGAAAGGAAGCCAGGCCCCGGGGCTCTGTTCCTGGCGTGGCGACGCCCCAGGCAGATGGAGAGTATAAAACAGACTTTCGCAAATGAAGACACATCACGCTTTTCAGCCCGGAACAGGAAACTTCACGGTTGCCAAGGCAACGGCAGGACTGGGCGCCCAGGCTGGCGGCCGAGTGTCCCCGAGCCCAGCGGCCTCTGCTGTCACTCACGGTCACACCGAGCACAGGCCTCCATAGTGACTTCGCAGCCAGGACCTGTCTGTGAGCTCTCGGACACAATGGACACAACGAGGACGATTCTGAGCCATCAGAGCAGCAGGGGGGCCTCAGGGGGACAGGTGATCCCCATGACACCCAGGAGACCCGTTCACGTACATGATGACCCGGGACTGCACGTCAGGTACACGTCCCTGCACATTTGACAAAACCCATGGACTCGACCCCACCCAGAGCAAACCCTTCCAACCAGGGGCCGTGGTGACGGTGGGATGTGTCCGTGTCAGTTGGTCAGTTGTAGCAGATGCACCCCTGGGGGTGGTGTTGGTGGGGAGGCCGGGGCTCAGGGGGCGGGGGACTAGGGGAACTCTCGGAACTTCCTGCTCCGCTTTGCTGTGAACATAAATAAATAACACGGTTTATGATGGAGGGATGAAGGAAGGAAAAACAAACAAATGGCCTCTTCTGGGGGTAGGACAAGTCCAGGGGCTCCAAGTGAGGCTGCGTGGGAAAGAGGCATTCGTTTGTGGAACAAACAGCACAGAGACCCAGGGAGCATGGAGGACCCAGGGCACGCTGCTGCCCATAGAACATGCTGCTGCCCATAGGACACGCCGCTGCCCATAGGACACGCCACTGCCCATAGAACACCCTGCTGCCCATAGAACACGCTGCTGCCCATAGGACATGCCACTGCCCATAGAACACCCTGCTGCCCATAGGACACGCAGCTGCCCATAGAACATGCTTTCTATAGAACACGCTGCTGCCCATAGAACATGCTGCTGTCCATAGAACACGCTGCTGCCCATAGAACATACTGCTCATAGAACATGCTTCCCATAGAACACACTGCCCATAGAACACACTGATGCCCATAGAACACTGCTGCCCATAGAACACGATGCCCATAGAACATGCTGCCCATAGAACACGCTGCCCATAGAACACGCTGCTGCCCATAGAACACGCTGCCCATAGGACACGCTGAGTCTGGGTTGTAAGAGCCTCGTTATCTGGGGCTGGGAACCCGTCGGGGCAGGCTGCGCTTCGTCTCTGTCTGTGGGTGAATGTGGAGACAGCTGAGGTTGCACAGGTCATGCAGGGAGAGGAGGCCTGAGGACAGGCGGGGCTCTAGGGAACATCTAACTAATGCTGATCTGCCCACCTCAGCCCCTGCCTCAGCCAGGAACCCTCGCTCCCCGAATCGCTGAGTCTGCGGGGCCCAGGTACGGGGGGCAACTGTGCAACCCCAGGGAGGCCCGCGCTCCTGCTGGGAGGGTCTGAGCCCCTCCCCGCCTCTCTCCTGGTCTCTGGTCGGAGGTTTTGCAGCAGCTACTACTATTGTCCTTGCAAAGTGAGTGGGGTGTAGCCGAGAGTGGAGGAGCTGAGTGTCAAACTGAGGTGAGGGGTCCCCCAATGAAGCAATGCTGGGGGGAACGTCGCACATGCTCACACCACACCTCGCTACCTGGGGTCCTTTTCCCCACCAAATGGATGGTGCCCTCCAGGGTCTCTGATCTTGATCTTGACCTTGACAGGCCAAAGGCATGACTTTCTGTGAAGCACGGACATGTTCATCAGAGCAGAGCAACAGGACGCCGGTCCCGGGGGCGGACGGCCAAGGCTGGGTGTGCACGGCCACTACACCTGCTGGCTGCGTGGTCTGGTGCCAGGGAATCGACTTCTTGGTTCCTCGGCTTCTTTGCTTGTAAACGGAGGAGGAGGACCGCACTGCCTCACTGTGAGCGGAGGATGAAGGAGGCCATCCTGCGAACTGCTCAGACAGCACCCCAGTGGCCGCGCTCACGCGGCTTATTGTTGAAAGGCCGGCTTCCGGCCTCCCCTCCGCGGGGTGAGGCCAGGCTGTCGCTGCTGGACGGAGCGCCCCTGGAAATACAAAGCTCAGCCAGGAGGCCAGGAACAATGCATCCTGGGAGAGTGGTTTCAGGTTTCCCTTTCATAACAACAGGGAAAACAACGTCAATAAAATGTCACATTTCTCTACCAGCGGTTCTCAATCTGTGGGTTGCGACCCCTTTGGAGGTCGCACGACCCTTTCACAGGGGTCGCCTAAGACCACTGGAAAACACATATATAATTACATATTGTTTTTGTGATTAGTCACTATGCTTTAATTATGTTCAATTTGTAACAATGAAAATACATCCTGCATATCAGATATTTACATGACGATTCATAACAGCAGCAAAATTACAGTTATGAAGTAGCAACGAAAATAATTTTATGGTTGGGGGGTCCCCACAACATGAGGAACTGTATTAAAGGGTCGCGGCATGAGGAAGGTTGAGAACCGCTGCTCTAGTCGCTCGGTGACAAGAACACAGTCCACGCCGGGCGGCTCCTCAGCGCAGGCTGCCTTACGAACCTGGACTTGGCGTGCTTACTGCCAGCGGTCAAGGACTGTCAGTGATGCAATCGGTCCTATAATTTTTTAAAATATATTTGTATTGATTTCAGAGAGGGAGAGAGAAACATCAATGATGAGAGAGCATCATGGATCGGCTGCCTCCTGCAGGCCTCCTACTGGGGATCAAGCCTGCAACCCAGGCCTGTGCCCTTGACCGGAATCGAAACGGGGACCCTTCAGTCCACAGGCCGGCACTCTGTCACTGAGCCACCCCAGCTCGCGCTGTCCTGTGATTTTTAAAAGACAGCCCTGGGAGCATATGCTGTTCAGAGGTGGGAGGACCTGCTCCGGCTTAGTTACGGCTGCGCCTTGTGCTCCGGCCACAGGGAAGGCACTGGCTCTCCCCCACTCGGTGCCTCTCTTGGGGCCAAGACAGGACCGAGGTGACTTGCAGCTCTCCCTGCCCCGCCCCCACGCGCTACCTGCCAATCAAAGGAGAACTCGGGCTCCCTGGCCCCTGTCCGTTGACGTGGAGTAGAAGGAACGTGGGGCGCCTCTTGGATATGAATCACTCTGCTCCTTAGCCGAGAAGCTGCTGTTTTTTTGTTTTGTTTTGTCATCCTCACCTGAGGGTATGTTTCCATTGATTTTTACAGAGAGTAGAAGGGAGAGGAGGCGAGAGAGAGAGAGAGAGAGAGAGAGAGAGAGAGAGAGAGAGAGATCAATTGGTTGCCTCCAGGTTGTATCCTGGTCAGATTGGGCCTGCAGCCAAGGTATGTGCCCTTGACCAGGAATTGAGCCCGAGAGCCTTCAGTCCTCAGGCCACTGCTGTGATCACTGAGCAGTGGCAGGGCCAGCTCACTCCCTCAGCTGCTGAAGGTTTGCACTAAGCCAAGGTTCTCACAGGGGCCACACGCTGAAACCACGCAAGCAGCTTCTGAAACACGCCGACGCCTGTGTCTGTGATCCCTGTGTCACCGGCTGGGCCCCGGGCACCTGCGGAGCCGCCGGGACATCCCCAAGCACAGGCCTGGCTGGGAGCCGCGAGCCACGCCGCCTTTAATTCCAGACGGAGCCGCAGACCACAATCACTGGTCTCGGAATTCCTTCCATGAGGCAAACGGACGCGCGTCACCGCCTGCTGCGTAGACAATGCTATGGGTGAGCTTCCTGCCAGGCGGCCTGTCCTAAAACGTGTCTGAACCGAACCTTGAGCAACAGGAACCCGGTGGACTTGCTGTCCATTTTGGGAGTTCTCCTAATTGGTCCAGACCACGACTCAAGCTGCAGACAAGGAGGGAGCTCTGTGCACGTGGGTGTCTGGGCTCTGACTCAGCCCGGTGTCGGGTTTGGCCATCTGCCCGGGGACCTGCTGGGGTGACCTCACCGAGGACCAAGCTGCCAGTTCGCGGAGAACGCGGTGCGAGGTTCTGGGCAAATCGCTTGGAGACCACACAACAACGCTGAGTTGCATCTTCCCTGGGATTGCACAAACAGAGTTTGGGGCCAAGCCGTTCCCCCACAAAGCTACCATCCGGATGGTTCCGGAAGGTGTCGGACAGCTGTTTCCAGGACTATGGGGGCCTTACACAAACCGGCATTTCTTCCTGCTAATGACTGCCTCACGCGGTGAGCGAGGAGGGCACAAGTATTCGGTTTCCAAAAACTACTCGGCGTTCAAAGACTCCTCACACGGTTGTTGGTGGCTCTTCACTAGCTGGTGGTGTATTATTCAGGAGAACAAAGCACCACGTGTAGTCAGAATGTTCGAGGGCAACGAGAAGGTAAGGGTGGTGGAGGGTCACTCACGAGACAGCGTTAGTCACCATCGTTGTGAAGTAAGAGACCAGAGCCTGAATTGGAGCAGGACAGCCTGGCTCCAGTGTCCACACATTTTGGCCCAAACCATGTGCCAGACAGGGTGTCACAGGGTGTCACAGGGTGGGGAAGGACATCCTGATAAAGCTGCCAGCAAAGACTTACTACGCGTAAAACAATAAAATGCATTAGATCCCTCCCTCACACCATACACATGCCCATTCCAGGAAGATGGAAACTCTGAATGTGAAGCGCAGAACTGGTAGGAAAACTGTGGACGTGCATTATGCCCCACCCCTTACATCATGAAGGTAAGACAAAAACACCAATGGGAAACTTCTGCAGCTCCGATAGCAAGAACAACATTTACAGACAAGAAAACCAAAACGGTAGACTGGGAAAACGGATGTGTAACACAGAGTCGATAAAGTTGAAGGTCTTACGTAGCGAGGAGACCAAAAGGAAATGGGTGAAGTCCACGCGAGGGATTCCCGACGAAGGTGTCACATGGCCAGCGAACATGGGAGAGACGCTCAGCCCCCTGCGATCAGGTAAATCTGATCGTGAAGTCACATCCATTCACGAGACTGGGGAAGAGCAGAAAGCCCAACAGTCGCAGAGAACTATGGGGACCGACCCCCAGCCATGGGCGTGGATGAGCACAGGCGCGTGGGAAGCGGGTTGGCAGGACCTGGAGGTGGAGGCGTGCACGCATCCCAGAGAACGCCGTGCACATGCGTGCCGGGAGAAAGCTATCTCTTCTCCACCAGGAAAAGGCCACGCGGAAAAGGAAGGAAAAAGCAGCTGCTCAGGCAAATAGGGCAAGAGTTACAGAGCCTCTGAGCCTCTGACTGGTCACTTCAGAGCTCCCCTATTTGAGAGAAACACACATACCGCCAGGAGCTGAAATCACGTCCGGTCTCACCTCCACGTCCTGTCGGAAAGGCTGTTCCCTCAGGTGACAGGCAACAAGCGCTAACTATTCAATTTGCATAAATAACATGTTTTGGAAACTAGATTGAATATTTGTGTCCCCCCTCCTCCCATATTTCACATATTAAACCCTAACACCCATGGGATGGTGGTAGGAGGGGGCCCTCGGGGGTCAGAGGTCATGAGGAGGACCCGGCACAGGCAGCAGGAGGCTCACAGGAGGGCCCTCTGCCACGTGAGGGCACCGGGACATGCCATGTGGAGTAGGAGGCAGGTCCGCACCAGGTGCCCCGGTGACCTGGGGCTCCCCAGCCTCCAGAGCTGCGAGGTACACGCCTGCCCTGTGACCCTCTCAGCCTGCGGTCCCGGGTTCCAGCAGCCAGAGAGGGTAAGAGCCGGTCCACTGTCCGACTCGGGATGGCTGCTGGCATCGCCAGCCCTGCTCAGGCCGAGGGAGAGGGCTGCTGGGGCAGAGCCACATGCACATGCGGCCTTGGGTCCCGGAAGGTTCCTGATCCCCCTCCTCTCTGCCAGGCCTCAGCATGGCTGCCACGTGGGGGGGGGGGGGGGGCCGGCCTTCAGGTCCTCTGGATTCTCTCGTTCTCTAGTCTAAGTCAGGCCAGATGCCTCCTCCGGAGGAGCTGGCGTGTATGCAGGAGCCTGTGGGGTCACGTGCCTTCTCATCCACATGCCTGTGGGTCACGTGCCCTCTCACCCGGGTGCCTGTGGGGTCACGTGCCTTCTCATCCACATGCCTGTGGGTCACGTGCCCTCTCACCCGGGTGCCTGTGGGGTCATGTACCCTCTCACCTGTGTGCTGGTAACTCTGACTCTCTTACAACATGGGGCACATTTCTTAAATTTAAAAGTGGGGCTGTGCTGGGAAATTTGGACAGATACATGCAAAAAAAATGAAACTAGATCCCCAACTTACACCATACACAAAAACAAACCCAAAATGGATAAAGGACTTAAATGTAAGACGGGAAACCATAAAAATCCTACAAGACTCCATAGGCAGCAAAATAGCAGACATATGTTGTAGCAGTATCTTCACCGACACAGCTCCTAGGGCAATGGAGACTAAGGAGAAAATAAACCAATGGGACTACATCAAAATAAAAAGCTTCTGCACAGCAAAAGAAACCATCAACAAAACAACAAGAAAGCCCACTGCATGGGAGAACATATTTGCCAATGTTATCGCCAATAAGGGTTTAATCTCCAACATTTACAGGGAACTCATACAACTTAACAAAAGGAAGATAATCCAATCAAAAAATGGGCAAAGGACCTAAATAGACACTTTTCAAAAGAGGACATTCAGAAAGCCAAGAGACATATGAAAACATGCTCAAAGTCGCTAATCATCCGAGAGATGCAAATCAAAACAACAATGAGGTACCACCTCACACCTGTCAGAAGGGCCATCATCAACAAATCAACAAACGACAAGTGCTGGCGAGGATGCGGAGAAAAAGGAACACTTGTGCACTGCTGGTGGGAATGCAGACTGGTGCAGCCACTATGGAAGACAGTATGGAGTTTCCTCAAAAAACTGGAAATGGAACTCCCATTTGACCCTGTGATCCCACTTCTAGGAATATATCCCAAGAAACCAGAAACCCCAATCAGAAAGGATATATGCACCCCTATGTTCATAGCAGCACAATTCACCATAGCTAAGATCTGGAAACAGCCTAAGTGCCCATCAGTAGATGAATGGATTAGAAAACAGTGGTACATCTACACGATGGAATACTACGCTGCTGTAAAAAAGAAGGAATTCTTACCATTTGCAACGGCATGGATGGAACTGGAGAGCATTATGCTAAGTGAATTAAGCCAGTCAGAGAAAGAAAAATACCACATGATCTCACTCATTTGTGGGATATAATGAACAACATAATTTGATGAACAAGAATAGATCCAGAGACAAATGGCAGGGGAGCGGGTGTTAGACAGCAACCAAAAGACTTGTATGCATGCATATCAGCACAACCCATGGACACAGACACTGGGCAGTGGGGGTTGCCCGGGCTGGGAATGGCTGGGGAGTGGGGGTCAAGCGGGGAAAAGGAGACACATGTGAAACTTTAGACAATAAAAAAAAAGTGGGGCTGTCATCAAAGATCTGGTGTGGGCCCCAGTGGCGGAGCTTCTCAGCCAGGGATGCTCAGAACATGGTCCCCAGACGGCAGCTTCTGCATCCATCGCATCACCAGGGGCCTGTTTACAGGCAGATTCCTGCCGCCCCCTCACCTCCTGAACTAGACCTGGAGGCGGGCCCAGCGCTGGAAGTGAGAGTCAGTGTGTAAGCCGAGCCCTCACAGGACGACTGGCAACAGAGCTTCCCCTTCCGGCTACAGTGGAACTGGAGGTGGGGTCCAGGGGGCGGGGGGCCTGGAAACCACCCCGATGGTGCCCAGTGTGACCCCGGCTCCAGCTGCTCCCCTCCCAGGCTGCCCGGGAAGGGAGGGGGAAGAGTGTAGGAACAAGATTGCATTTGGCAGCTTGTGATCCTGTGGAGTGACTGATGAAACACCGATGACCTACTGTGTGTCCCGATGAGAGACGACAGACAGTGAGTCAGCTTTGGTCCCTGCCCACCGGGAGCTCGGGCTCTAGTGGGAAAAGTGGATAAATAACCTGACAGCGGCCCCGCGGCAACTCCTGTGACAGGAGTGAGGCGCCGTGAACGCGGGAGGGCTCCTGCCCCAGGGGGTGGGAGAGTTGAGTCAAGAATGCTCGCTCAGCCCTGGCTGGTTGGCTCAGTGGATAGAGCGTCGGCCTGCGGACTGAAGGGTCCTGGGTTTGATTCCGGTCTAGGGCACATGCCTGGGTTGCCTGCTCGATCCCCAGTAGGGGGTGTGCAGGAGGCAGCCTATTAATGATTCTCTCTCATCATTGATGTTTCCAACTCTCTCTCCCTCTCCCTTCCTCTCTCTGAAATCAACTATATATATATATATATATATATAGAGAGAGAGAGAGAGAGAGAGAGTATATATCCTATATAATAAAAGGCTAATATGCAAATCTACTGAATGGCAGAATGACTGGTCACTATGATGTGCATTGGCCACCAGGGGGCAGATGCTCAATGCAGGAGCTGCCCCCTGATGGTCAGTGCGCTCTCACAGGGGGAGCATGGCTCAGCCAGAAGCCAGGTTCACAGCTGGTGAGCGCAGAAGCGGTGGTGGGAGCCTCTGGCTTAGGCCCGCTCCCAAAGCTGTCAGTCGGACATCCCCCGAGAGCTCCCGGACTGCGAGAGGGCACAGACCGGGCTGAGGGACCTCGGAATGCACGAATTTTGTGCACTGGGCCTCCAGTGTGTGTGTGTGTGTGTGTGTGTGTGTGTGTGTCTATATATTAAAAAGAATGCTTGCTCACTGTCAGGGGTGGTCATGGAGCTGGTTATGTCATGTGATCATGTGATCATGGAGCTGATTATGTCAAAGAAGGTCCTCATTCTTTGTTTGAAGTAGTAAAGGATGAAATGTCATGATGTCTCATTTATTTTGAAATAGTTCAGCAAGATAGATGGATGGATAGATAGATAGATAGATAGATAGATAGATAGATAGATAGATGATAGACAGGTAGGCAGACAGACAGAAAGAACAGATATTGAAGCAAACCTGGAAGCCAGCTGACAGGGACAAAGTGCCCCAGCTGAAGAGACAGCCCTTCTCCCTTCCCTCCTGACCCAGGACCTAGGACCTGGAAGGAGGCACAGGGGGTTCTGGCCCATCTGTCCCTTTCTCGGTGCAAGCACTCCCTGTCCACCTTCTGTGCTGACCCACCACACTGCCCTCCGCCAGGCAGCCCTGCCCTCCGCGGGGCTCCTGTGCCCCAGGCGCACATTCTCGAGCTGAAATGCCAGCGAGGAGGGCGCCGCCCTCATCAGAAACCCGCGAACCAGCTCAGCCGATCTCTGCACACAGGTCGGCATGCTCTGCGTTTTCTCGCCCAGGTGTCCTGAGGCGGAATTCAACTGAATAAAGGCGATCGTGCTGCCACTTACATAAAAGAGCCAGCAAACACCCGATGTTCCAACCGGGAGTCACCCTTCCCGAGGCTCTCGGGAGCACGTGGTCACGGGCAGCTGTGGGGTAGGTTTTAGTCCTCAGAGCTGAGCTGGAGGCAGGTGGTTTAATAAAGAGCCAGGTGGGGCCATGGACACGGGGGGGAGGGGGGCCAGTGGGAGGGTCGTGTCTAGCCCAGGGCACAGGCGATGGTGGGAAACAGTGGGAGAAGCAAAAGAACATCCTGGGGCACGTTGGCTGGTTCCACGCATTATCCGGGAGCCCTGAGCTGGGCAGTGCCGCGGGCCTGGATGGTGGCAGGGAGGCAAGTGGGGGTGACCTGTGGGCTTTCAGCTGGACAGACTGAGCTGATGCCAGCCCTGCCCCCCCCCACCCCACACTCAGAGGCCGGTGATGGGCAGTGATGGGGAGACAGTCCGTAGGGCCTGAGAGGCTGGACTGGAGGGTCCGGCGGGAGGGTTGAGGTTGTGGCTGCAGTCGGTGCGGGGTGAGAGTGCAGGGCGGGAAGGAGAGGGAACCCTTTTCCAACCCAGGAGGCGTCAGGGCTAAAGGCCGGTCCAGGCGGAGGCAGGGCTGTGCCTCGGGCCCGGCACTGGAGGTGACGGGAGTGGGACTCCCTGTGTCCGACGTCCCTGCACACACAGGGCGGACGGACAGGTACCCACCCGGGATGGCGGTGTGTCCGGGACTGTGAATACGGGGAGGGGGCCACAGGAGAGGCTCAGGGAGGGCTCAGCGCCCGGGAACGGCTGTGGGTTTCGCGGAGCAGGTCCCAGACCTCCCTTCCCACCGGAGAGAGCGTGCGTGTGCCTTCATCCTCCATCTGATGGTGCAGAATAAAGTATTTAAGAAGCGACTCCTGAGGCGAAGGGTCGAGCTTAACGTTGGACAAGAGGAAGCTTTTAATGTGACTTTCAGCACCTCCACGCCCAGGAAGGCGTCCCCAAAGAACCCCCGGAAGCTGGGATTTGAGGGTGCACACTCACCCTGTCTCAGAGAGGTCACTGAGCGTGCACTTGAGACCAATACAAAGGGATATTGCTGGTGAACTGCAAAGTGGAGAGAGAGAGAGAGAGGCGGAGAGAGAGAGGGAAAGAGAGAGAGAGAAGTAGAGAGAGGACGAGAGGGGGAGGGGGAGAGAGAAAGAGAGAGAGGAGGAGGAGAGGGGGAGAGAGAGAGAGA
>JAWPEG010000005.1:1300085-1315766 GCA_035771395.1 Myotis vivesi | reverse complement strand
TTCACGGGGCGATGGGGTCGCATGGCGGCTCCCTACCTCTCACTGCGGCTCCCCAGGTGGTCCCGCCTCCTGCCCGGCGCGGAGCCTCGGGCCACAGGGCCGTCCAGGCTGCGTGGACAGCGCCCCCCGTCCGGCCAGAGCGCGTGGGCCAGCGCTGTCCACGGGAGGTCACGGGGCCGTGGCCGTGGCCGGCACCGGATGCCATGCTGAGCCCAGGCGGTCCTGCCTCTCCCGGTCCCGCCCGGAAACACCCTCCCTCTGACTCCTCCCATCGGGCTCCTCCCCTCGGACCCCTCCCCGCGAGGAGCACACCTGCGGCAGGTGCGGGTGCTGTGGGCCCTAAGGAGCCGCATCAAGAGCCCAGCCCTGGCCCCCATGGGGGGCTCCCCCGGCCTCCCCCGCGACCCACGCTGCCCGCCCTCGGGTGGGGCATCCTCCTCCTCCAGGGCGGGGCGGCTCCCTCAGCGGGATGCCCAGCAAAGCCCCCTCCTGGGGAGTCATCAGCCCTCCTCCTGCCCCGCCTCACTCTGCGCCTTTCCTCTCCGCCCACCACTCCTCTCTCCTGAGGCTCCTCACGCACCTGCAGATCCACACGATGCAGTGCGGGCGGCCCTGGCGACAGGGGAGAAGGGTCAGCGGCCACGGCCAAGTGGTGTGCGTGCGTGCGTGCGTGTGTGTGCATGTGTGTATATGTTTGTGCGTGTGTGCGTGTGCGTGTGCGTGTGTGTGTGTGTGTGTGTGTGTGTTTGCAGGGAAGGGGCAGGAGGAGAAGGAGGTGTAGGCAGTGAAGTTGTAAAGATAGGCCGTGGCGGCGGGGCAATCTTTTTTTTAAAATATATTTTATTGATTTTTTACAGAGAGGAAGGGAGAGGGACAGAGAGTTAGAAACATCAATGAGAGAGAAACACCGATCAGCTGCCTCCTACCCTAGTTTTCTTGGCCCTTTCGTCCTTACCTGACCCTTTAGCTACACAAGGTCGTGGAGAAGGAAGCAGGAGGGGCCAGTCCTGAGCGGCTGCGGTCAGTGATTCCTTGGAATTGCCCTCAGGTCACAGAAGCAGCTGTGACTTCCTCAAGCTCCGCAACTCGGCCACTGAAACTACTGTTCCTGCCACCCTGGGCCTGGGAGCGAACGTGGGGACAGACAGCAACCGCTCGGTCACAGCCGACAGACGGTGAGGGGCTCGGCATTCCTCCGGGCCCCGCCGCTGCCTTCCCTGCGCAGTCGGTGCTGGTCCCGTTCCAGCGCCGTCTCCAGTCGCCCAGGCCTCGGTTCACCTTTAGGGAAACGGGTGATATGACAGGCCGGGCTTCTAACGATGGCCACCAGGACTCACAGGGGGCCGCCTCTTCCCCACAGAATGTCAGTGCTGCATCTATGGCCAATAACAAAATCCAGCATTTACAAGCACCTCCTAGGTGCCAGATCCTGTTCTGTTTCATCCCTTTCTCCATCCTCCACCCAACCCTACGAGCTACATGCATTTCCCCCTTTCCTGGCGAGAAAGAAACGCCGCCTGAGGTTGCGATTGTCCTGGGTCGGGCAGACAGCGAAGGGTAGGCTGAGGACTCAGACTTCGGTCTTTCCCCAGGTGCTTCCCCGACTCACACCCAAGGGTGCTGGTTAGGTCTGTTTACATAGAACCAGCATAGTTTGTTCTTGGGAGTTTCCACTCAGATGCAAGGGTGCAAAATTTATTCTTCAAAAGTTCCCCGCCCACCTGCTGCCCCGCCCACCCCCACACAGGGCCCTGGAGCTGCAAGATGTCTGGACCAATAGTGAGATGGGCTCAGGGTGGGAGGCCTTCCTTTGGAAATGAAGTCAAAAGGCAAGAGGGCCAGGCCAGGCGGCTCCGTTGGTGGGAGCGTCCTCCCATGCACCGGGTGGCGGGTTCAATTCTTGGTCAGGACACAAACCTAGGTTATGGGTTCGATACCCAGTCAGTGTGCATACAGGAGGCAGCTGATCCATGTTCCTCTCTCACATCGATGGGGGGGGGGGGGGGGGGGGGGGGGGGGGGGGGGGGGGGGGGGGGGGGGGGGGGGNTCAGATGCAAGGGTGCAAAATTTATTCTTCAAAAGTTCCCCGCCCACCTGCTGCCCCGCCCACCCCCACACAGGGCCCTGGAGCTGCAAGATGTCTGGACCAATAGTGAGATGGGCTCAGGGTGGGAGGCCTTCCTTTGGAAATGAAGTCAAAAGGCAAGAGGGCCAGGCCAGGCGGCTCCGTTGGTGGGAGCGTCCTCCCATGCACCGGGTGGCGGGTTCAATTCTTGGTCAGGACACAAACCTAGGTTATGGGTTCGATACCCAGTCAGTGTGCATACAGGAGGCAGCTGATCCATGTTCCTCTCTCACATCGATGTCCCTCCCCCCGCCCCAATTAAATAAAATAGATAAAAGGCAAGAGGAATAAGAATTGCTCACTTAGAATTTTAGTCTGTTATCGGTGTAATTCCAGTCTTTTCCACCAGGGGGGCAGTCTCACATGAAAATATGAACCGCCTCCTGGCCTGGCTTTCAGAACCCACATCCTGTCACATCTGGAGTTAGTGTTACAGCTCAGTGCAGACCCCGAGGAGATCTCGGCTTCTTTTAAGCCCCAAATGAATACATCACGCTGTGCCTTGCTGCCTGGTCACTGAGAGGAGCTGTGATGTCTTGCACATCATCCCTTTGGAGGGAGGGTTAACATGGCCAAAGACAGGCCTGTGTACCGGTCCTGGTTTGGAGGCAGAAACCTTGTGCCAAACCCTCTCCCGTGTCCAGCATTTTATAACTTATTCCATTTACATGCCCCCAGGGCTGTGGCAACCGGAAGCCCCAGGAAATGAGGCTGTTCGCTTTCTCGTGAGGAATCCAATGATTGGCTGGGAAAAGGGTTGGAGATGCTGATGGACAGCGAGTCGATTTCCAGCGCCCAGCCGGGTGTCACCGCAGAGCCCAACAGGCGCGCGGCTGTGTGTCGATCGCGTAGCCATCGATCACATCACACGATGATTCCAGAGAAACCGTTTCCAGACAGAACCAAGGCCCTCCTCCCAGCGTGCCCGGAGGCCTTCTCTGTTATTATACACGTTGTAGAGATGGAGAGACTGAACACAGGCGAGGAAGCAGGTCAAAGGTCGCACCCTTGCCCATGTCCTTCACCTGGAGGTGGTGGATCGCTTGGCGATGAGCAGGGCACAGGTACACACACTGGGCGGTTCAGGAGGGAGGTCTCCTGGGGTCAAAAAGTCAGTGTAGGGAAAAGGGAGATGAGGAAGGGCAGGTAAAAGGTACCCGGATGACCACCCCATTGCACTGAAGGTTCCATAAGGCAAAGAGCATCCCTGCTGAGCAGTGGATACCGACCAACATTAACCCTAACCCTAACCCTAACCCTCACCCTAACCTTAGCCCTAGCCCTAGCCCTAACCCTAACCCTAACCCTAACCCTAGCCCTAACTCATAGCCACTGGGTTATATGGGGGATAGGTAGCAGGGCAGGGGGGACGGGCAGGGGACCGGCTGGAAGCCAGTGGTATCCCCACAAGGACAGGCCCAGGTGCTGAGGAGGAGGGACAGGGCAGCCGAGGGTCCATGTCCGTGGGAAATGGGCAGAAGTGGACGTTCGGGTTTTACATCGCAGACAAGGAGGCTCATGTTTAACCCCCACGGCTCACGCCATCACGGGTGCCCTCCTCGGCGGGTCCCGGAGGCAGGCGCCGCAGGACTCGCCCTGGCCCCTCCTCTGCCCCCCAATAGTGTCGCTCACTTTAATCAGTTTATCTTTTAGGGCAGCTGTGGTTGTAGTTCTCTGGAGCAGGTTTAGAACAGGGTTGGGAGGCAGGAGCGGGGGGGATGTGTGGGACACACGGACGCTCAGGACAAACCCACAGAGTGGTCAGCACAGAGTGAGCCTGATGTCTGCTCTGGCCTCTGGGTCATGAGGACGTGTCAGTGAAGGGTCTCAGTTGTAGCAGGTGCACCTCTGGGGGGGGGTGTTGATAGTAGGGGGGGGCGTGCACGAGTGGGGCAGGAGGAGATGGGAAATCCCTGTATCTTCCCTCAGTTTTGCTGTGACTTGTTCTACTATCTATAATAATAAAAGTGTAATATGCTAATTAGACCAGATGACCATCCGGACAACCTTCCAGACGACCTTCCTGACGAAGCCACTGCGGCTGGGAGGGCCGAGCCCCTTGTGCGAATTTCGTGCATCGGCCTCTAGTTTTAAAATAAAATTCTTGCTGTGCTGTGGGCAGTGAGCTCCATTGACTTACCACTCAGAGCGGCACCAAGGAGGCCCTCGCAGTATTTCCTGAGCCAGGAGACATTGAAACATG
The DNA here is from genome assembly GCA_035771395.1 of Myotis vivesi. Taxonomy (NCBI): domain Eukaryota; kingdom Metazoa; phylum Chordata; class Mammalia; order Chiroptera; family Vespertilionidae; genus Myotis; species Myotis vivesi. Next base: position 1,311,438 of record JAWPEG010000005.1, on the reverse strand, counting down.
AAGAAATGAACATCGGGCCCCCCCCCCCCCCCCGCCCCCCCCCCCCCCCCACGGCGCCNAATGAACATCTCCCCCCCCCCCCCGAAGGCCACCACCCTGCAAAGTGCAGGTCTCAAGCTGAGCGTGAGCAGCGTGTTCTGAGTCACAGACCGACATGTTCGTGAGGTCTCAGGGCACGAAAAGGCGCTAAGGGAGATCGTCCCCGGTTTTCTGGTTTCTGAGTATTTTATAGACATTTTTTCATTCTGAGAAAATGCGTATGTTCATGAAGGGACTGTGTTCCTGCCTCCCCTCATTCTAGACAATACTGACCCAGGACAAGGAGGCTTTCCCTCCGTAGCCTCCCATGTGTCCTGTGCTGCATGCACACTGTAGCCTGGAAAGCACACGTACCAGTCCCCCTCCAGCCCCTGCCCCATCACCTGTGCGCCTCCCCCCCTCCCCCAGGCACTGCGCTCCCAGGCAACGCTTTCGGGAGATTCTATTTATACAGCAAATGCCTCCTTGTACCAGAGGACAGACAGCACCGCCTGTGGCTGGGCTCGACTTGGACTGAGCGTGTCCGGAGACCCTCCTGCAGCCCCGATGCAGACTGGCCCCTCCTGAGGGTGCTGCAGCTGAGGAAGGAGGTGCGTGCATCGTCCCTGTGAGCGAGCGGAGGCCCTAGGTTTCTGGGCCGTGGATGCAATCGGTTCTAAGCTTTCACCTTTCCTGTCCCCGGTGGCTCTACTTCCATAACCAGATTCCCTGTTCGGTGCCCTCCAGCCCTGAGGTTCGACTCCTTCCAAACTCATCTGATCCCAACGGAGCAAACCCAGATGATGTGGCTCGGATGTCCCATAGGGACAAACGATTAACGATGAGATTAAAAAAAAGGTGGAGGCCAGGACTGGGGTTTGCCCCGTGTCTGGGGTTTGAGTGTGTGTGTGTTTTAAAATATTTTTTATTGGTTTCAGAGAGGAAGGGAGAGGGGGAGATAGAAACATCGATGATAAGAGAAAATCATTCATTGATCAGCTGCCTCCTGCATGTCCCCTCCTGGGGATCGAGCCCACAACCCGGGCCTGTGCCCTGACCGGGAATCAAACCGTGACCTCCTGGTTCCTAGGTCGATGCTCAGCGGTGGAGCCAGGCTGCTGGGCTGTGTGTATCTTAACTCCTCGTCACGGTCAGCGGGGCCCTGCAGCTTTGCTCACAGAGCTGAGCCCGCCTGCCGGCTGCTCTAAAGAGTCACAGTGGCCCCTGCCGCTGTCCCTCACAGGGGCCATGTCCTGACATTTCTCAAATGCTGCTTCTGACGCTAAGGCTTTTTTTGTCCCGAGATAAGCCAGGCCGACAGGCTGCCCGGGACAGTGGAAGAGGGGCCACCTTTGGGGCAGGGCAGGCCCAGCAGCCCTATAAATAGCGCTCGCTCTCAGCTGTGACCGGCAGGTGGTGGTGGGGGTGTCTCAGCCTTGTGTCTGCGCAGTTCATAGCAAAGAGCTGCCCCTGCTCATCCGGCAGAAGCGCCTGCAGCTGGGCAGCGAGGGGCCTGGACAGCGAGGGGCCTGGACAGCGAGGGGCCTGGACAGCGAGGGGCCTGGGCAGCGAGGGGCCTGGACAGCGAGGGGCCTGGCCAGTGAGGGCCTGTGCAGCGAGAGGCCTGGGCAGCGAGGGGCCCGGAGGGGACACTGCCCAGCCGTCCCCGCCCACGATGGCGCAGGTCATCCTGAGGCACCCCATCCACACGCCGGTGCGCTACCAGGAGCAGTTCGAGGCGCGGGGGCTGGAGGACTGCCGGCTGGACCACGCTCTGTACGCGCTGCCCGGGCCAACCACCGTGGACCTGGGCCGAGCGGGGGAGGCACGCGCGCCTCCCCAGGACCCCGCGGCGGAGACGCCGCCCCCCGAAGGCACGGCGCGCTTCCAGGTGCTGCTGGACGTGGTGCAGTTCCTGCCGGAGGACATCCTCATCCAGACCTGCGAGGGCTGGCTGCTGGTCAGCGCGCGGCACGGCGCCCGCATGGACGAGCACGGCTTCGTCTCCCGGAGCTTCACCCGCCAGTACCGCCTGCCGCACGGCGTGGGCGCCGGGGACCTGTCGGCCGCGCTCGGCCACGACGGCATCCTCGTGGTGGAGGCGAGGCCCGGGGCCGGGGCCCAGTGAGGTCCGCGGCGTGGGCGTGGGCGTGGGCGCGGCCACGCGGGGGGTCCCGGCGCAGGAGTGGGTGCGGGGCTCCGTGGGCAGCGGTTGGCGTGAAGATGGAACGTGTGGACGTGGCGCTGGTCGGTTGCGTGTCTGTTCTCACGCAGAGAGGTGCCGTCACGCGTGTTCCCGTGGCTGAAGGCGATGCTCTGCTCACACCGAGAGCTGAGGCTTTGGAGCCGAGTTAGTCCCGGAGGGACTCGGACTGACTTCCTCTCCCCGCAGCCGGCAGAGTGGGTGCCAGAGCCACCGGATGCGGGAGTGCCCGTCCTGCGAGGACACTGTGCATCGTGGAGAGGGCCACGCCTGGCCGGCCGTTCTCTCCCTGCGTGTTGGCTTCAGCGGCGCAGCCCGACGGTGAGGACACGGGCTGGGACACGGGCTGGGATGTACGTCTGATTCGCTGCGGCTGTCACTCCTACACTCGTGTGGCATCTAAGATATAAATCTTACTTTTAAATGTTCCAAGTATGTGCCTTGTTCTTTACACTGAAGCGACCTGTTTTTTAACAGCGAATGTTCTGTGGGTGCTTACGAGCTGAATAAGACACCGAGTCACACTCTCTGAGCTAATATTAAGCATCGGAAGCCACTCTCAAAGCACAGTCACGGGTCAAGGAGCTTCACTCTGGCCTTTCAGATGCCCCTGAGCAGCCCAGGTTCCAGAAGGACCCATGGCGGGCCTGCCCTGCACACGGGGCTTTAGCGGCGGTGGCGAGGGTGCCAGGCGCTGGGTACAGGGCCGGGGGCTCGGGCTGCTTCTCTCCTGGCTGTTCCAGCCCCAGGCAACGCCCCACGCAGGTGGGAGGTGGGGTGAGGGATCCGCTTCGGGAACGCTGGCCTGGACAGCTGGTCAGTGACATTCTTAAGGCCCCACCCATGTGGTACCGCCCACCGTGCTGGGTGCTGCTCTCAGAGCCGTGGCGGGGAGGGGGCGGGGACCGGCCAGCCAGCCGCTGCTGTGTTCCCTCCCCACCACCCGGTCCAGCTGGCAGGGACGCTCCTATTCTGTGATGTGTCATCCAAGCCGCGCGGCTGCTCAGGAAACCAGGTGCCTGGGGTGACATTTCATCCAGGCCTCCCCGCGGGGGGAAGGGGGGCAGGGCACTGGGGGCAGGGTGCCGGGGGGAGGGGAGGCGCGCACTGGGGTGAGGAGGGCGGGCTGGGCCTCCCACTGGGAGACGTGGGAGACAAGTGAAGGCTCTAGCCAGGGCTGCACGGTCTGGGAGCAGGGACGCCCCCAGGACAAAGGGGGTGGCGAGAAGGTCCACGGGACTTGTGTCCAAGCGGCGCCAGCCCCGGAGCCACAGGAAGGGGCTGAGGCCACAGGCTCCGGCCCCACCCCAGCGCCTGCACTGCCTGCGGCGCCGACTTTACTATCGATCATTCGGTTTTCCCTTTTCTGTCTTGGAGCATCAGGTTTAAATACATATTTCAGGGAGGAAGGGAGAGAGAGAAACATCGATGATGAGAGATAATCCCTGATGGGCTGCCTCCTGCACGCCCCACACTGGGGATCGAACCCGGGACCCTTCAGCCGCAGGCCCACGCTCTATCCACTGAGCCACACTGCTAGGGCTGAAGTGTCGTGCTCTCTACGCTCACCTCCTAGCTCTTTCCTGTTGGTCTTTAAGGCGTTAAAATGTAAACATTGTTAGAAAATGTGTAGGTTAAAAGCACATTTTTTAAAGAAACCAATAAAAAATAGAAAAATGTAGACATTTAAAATTATTCACTGTTTCTTCACGCTCCGGAGGACAACTCGAACTTCCAGTCCCACTGCCATGGCCCTCCCGGTTCTCTGGTCACTCCCCATCCTCTGGCCATTCCGGGTCCTCTGGTCACTCCCAGTCCCCTGGTCCCTCCCGGTCCTCTGGTCACTCCCGGTCCTCGGCTCCTGTCCATGGCAGTCTGGCCTCTCACTGCTGCGTGTGAGGACCCCGTGCTCACAGGAAGTTCCTTCCCTCTGTGCTCCTCTTGCTTCCTTGTTCCAGTTTCCTCCAAGTCCTTCCTCTTCCCACGGCCCCTGGTCAGTTCGGGAAGGCCGCGGTGGGCGGGGGGCCGGGGGGTGGCGGAGGCAGGCGGGCGGGCGCTCTCAGTCTTCACGCTGGTCACTCCCTGATGAGACTTAGAGAAAATCTAGACGCGCAGGGACAGACGGCTGCTCAACGCGCCCTCTCCATCACAGCGAGGTTTCCATCGGCCACAGGCAACTTTATCGTGTGGCTGCAAGTGTCTCTTCTAAACTGACTGACGCCTGCATCTTCCTCCCAGCGTCACACAGCGGCACGTCTGATATACACACAGGAGGCCCTCCCTCCAGGGGCGCAGTCTGGTGGCCGGGGAGGAAGGTCCGTTCAACTGCCCATCCCACCCACCCATCACCCGGCTCGCCCACAGGCAGGCGCAGGGCGCCCGACTTTATCCCCCGGGGCGGCCCGGACACTTTTAACTAGCTCCCTGTGCCCGAGGCGTCATCTGGCCCGGGGTCACCGAGACATTTTGGGGAAAGGGTGTGGGTTTCTATTCCGGACAACTGCTGGGAGCCTCCGCTCATCTCAAGATGAAGAATGTGCTTAAATATGACACTCGCTTCTCCGTGTTCCACCCGTGAGCGTGGGTCTGCGGCTCTGAACGTCTCCATCGAGGTCCCGGAACCCCGAGCTGGTCGGCACGCGCATCTGGGCAGGAGCGGAGCCTTGGGCCTCCTGACGGTGAGGGTGGCTCCCGGCAGACACAGCTGCTGAGTGAGGGGGCACGAGCCTGCGGCCCAGGCCCAGGCCTGAGGCCTCTCTGTCCACAGGTCTGCCTGGCCGCCTGGCCGGCCTCTCGCATGGACACCGCCATGGAACTGGTCTGAACAGCCGATGAGAAGCCGATGCTGTGGCTCCCAGGGGCTTTCAGTTCATGGAATTGACTAGATTGTTTACCAACAGAATAAAGTCGTAATTTAAAAACGAGTCTAAATAAAGTTGTAATTTAAAAACGAGTCTAAATGGACGGTCATCGGGAGGAACAGCGGCGTGATCCTACCCGAGAGGGTACAGCCTGGCCCCGCCTGAGGCATCTCTAGCCTGGAAGCACCTGATGACTGTCTCTCCGGAAACGCGTGTTTGAAAATGTGGGGAATAGATAACGTTTCCAAGTTCCCGTGTATTTTCTCCCCAGACCTTTCAGCTCTGTGAGTTAAAAAAAAAAAAATTTACATATTTTTTATTGATTTCAGAGAGGAAGGGAGAGGGCGAGGGAGAGATAGAAACATCCATGATGAGAGAGAATCATGGGTCAGCTGCCTCCTGCACTCCCCACAGTGGGGATCCAGCCCACAACCCGGGCCTGTGCCCTGACCGGGAATCGAACCGTGACCTCCTGGTTCCTAGGTGGACACTTAGCCGCTGAGCCACGCCGGCCGGGCCAGCTCTGTGACTGTGTATTTCACAGACTGACAAAGAAACGACTTGCCCCGGGGTCTCCCTGAGACATTTTGGGAAAAGGGTGCAAGTCGTGTCTGTGCGGCGGTTAAGAACAGAGAATGCCGACGTCCCGCGTGCCGCCTGCGGTCTCAGTCACACCTCGGAGATGGCGGTTTGGCAGTCTCATCGCGGCCGGTGCGCTTCCCCAGGGCGAACCCGATCCTTTTCTCCGCGTCGTGGGCACAGTCAGCACTGCAATGCTGATTCCCGTCTCCCGTGTGAACATCACGGAAGCAGCGCCGCACAGCCCCGGGGGGTGGGGGGTGGGGGGACTAGGAGGCGTCACCGTGACCGGCCGTCAGCTCTGAACGGCTCAGCTCCAGGCGTCCAGCGATCACTGCTCGAATCAGTCACGGTTCGATTCCCGGTCAGGGCACGTGCCACAGGCGGCATCACCGAGCACGTGTGGTAACCCGGTGCTCATCACTGCCGACTGCAGGCATGGGTGTGGAGAGAGGGGGTTATCATAGCCCAGTGATGGCGAACCTTTGAGCTCGGCGTGTCAGCATTTTGAAAAGCCCTAACTTAACTCTGGTGCTGTGTCACATATAGAAATTTTTTGATCTTTGCAACCATAGTAAAACAAAGACTTATATTTTTGATATTTATTTTATATACTTAAATGCCATTTAACAAAGAAAAATCAACCAAAAAAAATGAGTTCGCGTGTCACCTCTGATACGCGTGTCACAGGTTCGCCGTCACTGTCATCGCCCAACTCCACACCAGAATCTTACTGTCAGGACCCATAGGCCCGGCGTGTAACGGCACCGCTGTCTGAGCTCGCACCCTTACCCCGGTCTCCCAGGAGAGGAGAGAGGAAGGCCACCGTCCCAGGCAGCAGCAGGCTCCCGCCCGAAACACACGGCCTGTGGCACCCGGCCCCTCACCGGCCCCCCGGCCACATCCAGGTGGACAGGGCTCGGCAAACTGGGCCAGGCGGCATTGAAACTACACGCCTGTGCACCTGACTGCTAGTCAGGCACGGACTTCTGTCCCTTCCACGTCACGTTAACACATGACAACAGCCCACACAGCAAGGCCCGTCCGGGGCGAGCGAATTAGACCTATTTTTTGTCAGAATGTTAGTAATTTAAGACAAAAAGGGTTGAAAATCGCTGCTCTAACAGGACGCCAAGCAGCACAGGGCTTTGAGCAGATACAAGACTAGAGAGTGCCCCCTAGTGGTAAACGGGCAAAACACCTGGAAGCCTTTTTTTCTTTTTTCTTTGATTTAGGATTCAGACTGAAATTGATCACAGAAATACAATGCAAAGCTATAGGGGTGAAACATTCAATAATAATCACACAGGATCTTAACTTTCACACCATCTTGTAAAGCCGCAAAATACAGGAAAACGTCCCTGTCGATTATAAAACAAATCGCAGTGCAATCCTGTGAGCAACAAGATAATCCGAGCCAGAAACCACTTCTTTTTCACTCAAATGTGAGTCACGTTGCCTCCCTGCTGCCCTCGTGACCAGCGCTAGATCAGGAAGCGACGTCAGCAGTCCCATGGGGGTGAGCGGACAGGCCTCTCTCCGGGTTCGGAGCAGGCAGGTCTGACCATTCACGGGGTTTCTGTTTTTAGAAAAAAGGAAGTGAACCTTCCCCAAAGGTTTTCCCGAAGCCTGACTGTCACACCCAGAGCCCCCATGGACTGGACACTGACAGGCTGGCCCCACCAGCTCCCGGACCCCCACGGCCTCCCTCTGACCGACACGCCTGTCCTTCAGGTTCAGCCAGAGCCATGGCCCAGAGGGCCTAACCCTCAGCGTCACCACTCGCTGGCCACGGGGGCTTTATGCCCCATCGGTGGAGCGGCAGCGTGAACGCCAGCTGCTTCGTGGGTGTGACCAGGACAGGGGAAGCCCAGACACAGGCAGTGATTACAGGAGAGCCTGGGAAGCGTGTTGTTGTTGTTTTTTTAAACAGAACATGATTGTATTTATTTATTTATTTGTTTGTTTATTTTTAATGATAGACACATACTTCTTTTTTAAATATATTTTTATTGATTTCAGAGAGGAAGGGAGAGAGATAGAAACATCATCGATAAGAGAGAATCGTGGACCGGCCACCTCCTGCACGCCCCCTAGTGGAGATCGAGCCCGTGACCTGGGCATGAGCCCTTGACCGGAATGGAACCCGGGACCCTTTGGTCCACAGGCCGACGCTCTATCCACTGAGCCACACCGGCCGGGGCCATGATCATATTTAATACACAAGCTCGATACAACCAAAAAGGAAAACACCAGCGTGAAATAGTAACAAAAACCATGGCCGTTCATGTGCGATGCCTGAGAAATGGTTCACATCTTTAGTCATAATCAAGCTCTTAAAAGCCAGTAACAGACACTATAATAACGCAAGGAAACTGGAAAAAGTAAAAGGAAAGAATGCAAGTGATGCTTAAGCATGGAGCATATGTGATTCTGCTGAGCAGTGATGAAGAACAATTTCTCCGCAGTGTCCGTGAGCGGAGTAAAGACGCTGACACCTAATGTTCTACAGCTGTGAGGTGTGTTGTGCTGGAAAGGGTATGATGAGCCGCTGGTCCGTGCCCACCCTCCCCGGGATTACAGAGCGCGCCCGGAGCTTACGGGAAAGCCCCCCTCCCCCCGGGGAGATCTCGCCTGGACCCCACTGCGGGTTTGCAGGAGGAGGGCTTTTTCTTAGACACGCCCCTGGCTCTGTGTCTATTCTCCTTCCCCCAGGAGGAGGGGAGGCTGGGACGATCCTCCCAGTGCAGTTCCAGGCTCATGCAACCCTCCCCTCGCTCTGCAGCACCTCCTACCAGTTAGCACAGCGGTTCTCAACCTGTGGGTCGCGACCCCTTTGGGGGTCGAATGACCCTTTCACAGGGGTCACCTAAGACCATCAGAAAACACACATATACAGTGGGGTCTTGACTTACGAGTGTCCCGACTAACGAGTTTTTTGAGATACCAGCTGTCTCTCAGCCGATTTTTTGCATTGAGTTGATAGAGTAATTTGAGTTAATGAGCTCCTTAACGAGCTTGGTCTCAGAACGAATTAAACTGTAAGTCAAGGCCCCACTGTAATTACATATTGTTTTTGTGATTAATCACTATGCTTTAATTATGTTCAGTTTGTAACAATGAAAATACATCCTGCATATCAGATATTTACATGACGATTCATAACAGTAGCAAAATGACATTTATGAAGTAGCCACGAAAATAATTTTATGGTTGGGGGTCACCACAACATGAGGAGCTGTATTAAAGGGGCGCGGCATTAGGAAGGTTGAGAACCACTGGGTTAGCAGGTCAGCACTCAACCTGGTACCTGGGCTCCCACCTGCCAACCCCTGGGTGGCGTTCTCCCTGCTCAGAGCTCCGCCTGCGGAGCAGGAAGTGCTTACTGAGGGGACCCCGCTGACCCCAACAGAACACGCTGCCCACAGACACCACCCGGGGCCGACGTGCGGGTGGGACCCTGCCCTGCGAGGTTTCCAGGAAGGAGAGCAGGTGCGGCCGAGGCAGCGGGAGCCAGTGCCTGGGAGTGGGGCTCGCGCTGGCTCCGAAGATGGGACGGAATCTGGATGGTGAGGAGGCAGGACAGTTCGACGTTGGGAGAATTTCTGACGAGTAGGAAAAGGGAAACTGAGGCAGGTGGTTAGAAGATAGGGCCAAACAAGTCCAGCAATTTACAGCCGCCAGTAAGTCACAAGTCCTCATCTTCCCTAACCCAGGACACGTGAAAGCAAACGTTTTCCCCCTCTGCCCCCAACCAGAGAGTAAAGAGCTTACATCACCTGGTCAGGGAGAGAGATAACAGAGATCCAGTGAGTGCCTCGGTGCCAGCCCAACCCCGGATGGATGGAGTCGGGGGATAAATACCAAGAAACCCCAGTCAGAGCCGGACAAATCCAAGGGAGACCCAAAGCCGGCCAGCAAGTGGCCCTGGCACCCTCCGCACTCGGTGGCCCATCAGCACATGAAAGGGCAGCCTGGGAAGCTGCGGAGCTTCCAAGGAGACCGCCCCCAGGCCTCTCCTAGGCTCTCTCTGGTCCACCCCCTACCTCCCCTCAGGCCAGAGCTCCTAAACTCCTAAACTCTCGGGGTCCCCACGAGACCTGCAGCCAGGGGAGCAGCGGCTGGCGGAAGCTCATCCTGTCTCCAAGGCCCCTCTTCTCTGACTTTGCAGTGACTTCCACGTCTCAGTGAATGCCACACCTGTGCCGCGGCCGGGCATGTTCTGAGCCCCTTGCACATCTCAGTCACGGGCCCCCGGCACCAGCCCCAGGACACGGATGTTACCACTGCCGCCGCGGCACCCCGAGGGTCCAGAGAGTGGGGGTTCGTCCGACGTCGGCACAAGGGACAAGGGGACCCCACCCTCGCATGTCATTCTGCTCTGTGACCTCTGAGCTGAGGGGTCCTCTCTCGTGAAGGGTCAGCGAAGAGACCAGCCTGGCCCCAGCGAGGGCGTGGCCTTCAGAGGCGGCACCAGGAGGTGGAGAAGTAGGTGAGGATTAACGAAAATAAATAAATAAGGCTCAAACGCCTCGAAAAAACAAATAAACAAACAGCTCTAGCTGGTTTGGCTCAGTGAATTGAGCGCCGGCCTGTGGACTGAGGGTCCTGGGTTCAATTCCAGTCAAGGGCACATGCCCGGGTTGTGGGCTCAACCCCCAGTGTGGGCTGTGCAGGAGGCAGGCAGTCAATGAGTCTCTCTCAGCATTGATATTTCTATCTCTCTCCCTCTCCCTTCCTCTCTGAGATCAATAAAGATATATTAAAACAAGCAAACAAACAAACTTCTGCTCTGGGAAAGACAGCGTCAAGAGGATGCGAAGACAGGCCCTGGGCTGGGAGTGATATTTGCAAATGACACATCTGATGCAGGACTATTGTCCGAAATATACAAAATATCACAAAAGTCAGTAAGAAAACAACCCAGTTCAAAATGAGCCAAGGACCTTGGCAGAGACCTCCGCACAGAAGATCCATAGACGGCAAATGAGCACATGGGGAGATGCCCACATCCTATGTCATCAGGGAAATGCAAGCTAAAGCAACAGCAAGGTGCCCCCGCCCGCCCCGCCTCCATCTGGGCCACTGCCCACCGCACGCCGTGAGGATTTGGAGCGACAGGGACGCACATTCACCGCTGGTGGGAGCGCAAGGTGGGGCAGCCACTGTGGCGGGCGGTTGGCAGCTTCTTACCAACCTAACCATGTACACCTTCTACCCAGTGACTGCCTCCTCGGTATTTGCTCAAAAGAGCTGAAAAACCCGCATGCGGATGTTGCTATTTGTAACTACCAAGACGCGGAAGCGACCACGAGGTCCTTCAGTGGGTCAGTGGGCAAACGGTGGTATAGCCAGCCAATGGAGTATCACTCGATGCTAAATAGCAATGAGCTAACAAGCCATGAGAACACCCGGAGGAGCCTTAGATGCATATGACTGAGCGAAGGCAGCCAACCTGAGAAGGCTACGTCCTGGAGGTTTCCAACTCCATGACTTTCTGGAAAAGGAAAACTATGGAGACAGTGAAAAGATCAGGGGTTGCCAGAGGCTGGGGGTGGGGAGGGGTGAACAGGCAGAACCCCGAGGTGTCTTAGGGACGTGCCCATGGCGCTGTGTGACACTATCATGATGGATGCTTGTCATGATACATTTGTCCAAACCCACAGGCTCCCACACACAGAGGGACCTAATG
>JAWPEG010000005.1:1276719-1291239 GCA_035771395.1 Myotis vivesi | reverse complement strand
GGGAGCGGCCGGCGGGGAGGGGTGGCCAGCGCTCTGGCATGAGTTAGTGGCAGGACTTGGGGCAGGTCATGCAGCCCCTTGTTTGTAAGGCAGAGAGAACTGCACCCCAAACTGTTCTGCGGCCCTTTCGGTTCTTTACAAGGAACAGAGCCTCAGGGATGGGAAGAAAGGTCCAGGTTCTGCCCCGCTTTTGGCGTGGGTCTTAGGGTTACTGTTTCGGAGTGAACTGTATCCTGTGGAGACATTCCAGCCATGAGCCCAGCTCGCTCGGCAGTGACACCAAGTCTCAGCTGGAAGCTCCTGCCCATCTGCCTTCCCAGAGGCTGTGCTGCTCCCGCCCTCCCCGGAGGACACGTGGCCGTGGCCGTGGCCGGTGGTGTGGCCGTGCCTGGCTTCCGGAGGCGGCTGCGGGGAGGAGCCCCGGGCGGGCGGGGCTGACGTAGGCCGCCCGCTCAGTCCTGCCTTTGTCCTGGCCTCCGTCGTCCTGGGGATGTGTTTTCAGCGGGACGGGCTGTGCTTCTCCGTGGGTTGCCTCCCGTGGGCTGTGTCCCTCTGAGCTGTCACTGTCACTGCAGTGCCCCTGCTCTGCGTCAGTCCTTCCTCTCCGGTGAACACTTGCCTGCGTTCTGTTCCCACAGTGAAGTCTGCTGACCACGCGCTGTCCCGACCGTCCAGCCGTGGCCTCTCGCCCAGGAAGCAGCTGTGCTGTGTGCCCCGCCCGCCCTCACGCTTCCCCTGCCTCTCGCGGTTGTCTTTGCCTTCGACGCCTGCCCAGCCCTGCCCGGAGCGCAGTGGTCTTCTGTCTCCGGACAGTGACCCCTCCCCCGCCCCGTCTGTGCTGAAGGCCAGGTGGCGGGTCCGAGGGGGGCCCACAGGGGCGGGTTCCGCTCCAGGAGCCACCTGAACAGGAGAGGCTTTCAAAACCTTTGCCTGCTTTTGGATCTTATGAGACATTTTAAAAGTGTGTGTTTCCTTTGTGCTTTAGTTCTGGGCCACGTTTTTAGCTTTATTTACCCTCCTCCTGGGTGTGGTGAGGAGTGCCTGAGCGGTGCCCAGGGGTGCTGCACCCCGGCCTCAGCGCAGAGGCCTCGGTGTGGGGGCGGGTCCCGCCGCAGGGGGCGGGGCTGTCGGTCTGTCTGCCCGGCAGCTTTCTCCAGCTCACATGCACTCCGAGGCGGGCCTGACAGTGGCTGCCTCTGCCTTTCCCGTGATAGTCAGCATTTTAAAGAGGAAACAATGTCGGGTAGAAACGTGTCCAGGCCATTTCCAGTGTGAGCACCACCAGTTCAGAGGGTGCCGCTCCTGCTACTTCGGGCGTGTGGGTGTGTGTCCCCAAGAAATGACGGGAGCCCCGAGGACAGGACCCGCGTCCTGGGAAACCTCCTGCTCCTGCAGCCCCGGCACCTCCTGCGACGGCTCTGAACCCGCGAACCGGATTCCCAGTGGAACGGGCTTTTGAGTGCTGCCCTCCTCGCTGTCGGTTCTGTCCTTCATCCCTAGTTGGCAAAGTAAGTGTTTGCCAAGCGCTGCCACGTGTTCCTAAGGGACCGGGTGTGACCATGTGGTGGGTCCTGCTTTATACCCTCTTCCCGTGGGCGGGCGAGCACAGCCCTCCCTCCACGTATGTTTGCGCTTAGATTTCTGTGCGTCCTTCCCAGTGCTCTGGTCTGTGGCATCCTGTTGTGTTAGTGCACAGGTAGGAAAACCAAGTAGCGTACGGATATTGAAGGACTTCACAAGCACAATTCGTAAATTAAATGAGGTTAGTAAGATTCCAGAGGGAAATTGCAAAACCGATAGTTTCTTTTATACACTCACAGGTTCTAAATTGCTGTGAGGAAGACGAGGGAGGGTGTGCGGGAGCCCACCAGGTGCGGGCGCCGGTCCCCTCCCAGCCGCCCAGCCTCCTGCTCGCCAGGCCGCCTGGCTTTTCCCGTTCCCGCTCTGCTTCCTTCCAGCGCCCTTAGCGTGTGCGTGAAGTCCGTTCCCTTTCAGGCCCCGGCCCCGCCTCTTCCTCGGCTCCGGGAGGCTGAGAGGCTCGAAGAGGTCAGGCAGCTTCCCGGGTTCCTGGTGTGAGGGTGCCGCAGGCTAGAGGCGGCGCATGGGCTGTGCCCAGCAGGCTCTGCTGCTGCTGTGGCAGCTCCTGTGGACGGTCCCCCCAACCATCCCCAGCACCCCAGCCTGCCGTGGGCCTCTGAGCACTTCCCTGGACACGGGTCCACTTCCATGCAGCTGCCCACTCACGGCTGTTTCCCGTGGTGTCACAGCGGGGCCTGGCCGCGGCCTGCTGTGCGGCGGCTTCCTCGGGAGCCTGCAGGAGGGGCCATGGCGCCGTGGCCGTTGCTCGCACACGAGGTCCTCTGGAGGCTGTGCCAGGGAATCACGTTCTTGCCCCGGAACCTGTGGGCGCTTTGGAGAGAGCAACGTTTGTTTCATTTCCTAAATAAATTCACATTTGGGAGAAAACTGTGTCTTAGATTCTCCTTGACTCCTTCAGGACGTCCACTTAGCAAGCAGTTTGCCGGTTCCATTCCCGGTCAGGCACATCCAATTTCTATCCCCATCGGGGCATGTACAGACGGCAACCAAGATACCCTTCTCTCTCTCTCTCCCACCCTCCCTCCCTCCCTTCCTTTCTCTCCGCTCCTTCTCCCTTCATTTCTCTGAGCATGTCATTGGGGGAGTATTCAAAAAAAAATCACATTTAGAAAAAAATAAGTGAAAATGCACACACATGCAAATGTATGCCTCGTGCTTGTCAGTGGCTGTTAAAGTCTCGGGCCTCTGAGCTGTGTCTGAAAACAACACACTGTTTGCCCTCCGCGGGTTTTATCTTATGCCACGTTCGCTCTGTCCTCTGGTAGGAGATGGGAGAGATTCAGAAATAGGGCTTCCCCTGTACATTTCATCACCGTAAACCTGCGCGTCTCGACCGCTTCCCTTCCTGCTTGCCTCAGGGCCGTGTCCTCTGGCTGCTGACAGGTGTCCTAGATGCTTCGCTCCTTCCCGTGGGCTGGGAGGATGAGGGCCAGACGGAGGGCTAGGAGTCTGGACTCTGGGGCTGCCGTGTCCAGAGAGTCGAGCGTTAGCATCACTCCTTCCCGAGAGCCGCGATGTCCTCTGTTTCCCACCCGAACCATCCGCCTCTGTCTCCATGTGACCCTGCGGGCCCAGTGCCCACCTGCCCCTCGCAGATGCCTTTTGGTGACATTTCTGACAGGCGGCTCTGGCACCTCCGGCTTCCTTCCCAGGTCGTCATCCGCACAGCCCCGGTCCCTAAGGAAGGCGGCGGTCTCGCTCCACAGGCCGCGGGCTCCAGGCGCCCGTCTCCTGGTGGACCCCTGCGGGCAGCAGTCACGGTGGGGCCAGCTCGCTTCCAGGTTCCGTGCTGGGGCCTCACAGCGGTTTCTTCCAGGACTTTCTGAGGGTGTGCGTCCTCTGGGGCGTTGTTTTTATGATAAAACTCAATATACAGGGCGGGCAGAGGTAGGTTTACAGGTGTGAGTCGGCGAAACAGAGTTTATTCTTGTATTAATTATTGTATTATTTTCTATACAAACAACTGTAACCCACCTTTGCCCATCTGTTCCTGGGGCCCATGCATGTGTCTTAACGCACCTTCTCCCCGCAGGTGCTCTGACCAAGGTGAAGGAGAGCCGGCGGCACGTGGAGGAGGGGAAGATGGAGGCGCAGAAGGCCGAGGGCATCCAGGCCCGCTGCAGCACCATCTCCTTCGCCACGCTGGCCGAGATCCACCACTTCCACCAGGTCCGCGTGCGCGACTTCAAGTCCCAGATGCAGCACTTCCTGCAGCAGCAGATCATATTTTTCCAGAAAGTGACGCAGAAGCTGGAGGAGGCTCTTCACAAGTACGACAGCGTCTAGTGCCGGGCGCGCGTGGGGCGCTCCAGTTCAAGGGTGATCTCCGCAGCGGAGCACAGACGGCTCAGAGCTGCCGCCGCTCCGCGGGCACAGGCCACCCTGTGCCTGCAGCCGGGCCGGCTGTGTGCTGGCGCCGGGCGGTGCCGCATCGTAGCTGTTACACTATGTACACCTACACTACCACGTCGTGGGGATACGATTATACTCTTTGCCTTATTGCTTTCTGGAGGATGGGTCTTCAGTGCAGACTTGGCAGACCTCAGAGCCCTTCGGGGTCTCGGGGAGCCCGAGCCAGCCTGCCCATGCCTTTCCCGCCCACAGACTGGGGTCCCCGAAATTCAGCCTGTTCTCTGTTTACAAACTCCGACGAGAGCAGCTGTGCGACTTCGTGCCTTTAGACTCGGGTTTTCATTTCCCCGATCCCTTTATAAAGTAACACGACTTTTTGATCGAAAGAGCGAAAGGCCAGTGCGTCCAGGGACGGGCTGCTGGTGACTGCACGTGGCGCTGGGCGGGCGGACGGGCGGGCGGGAGGGTCAGCTGGCACCGGCCGACGTGTGAGCGCGGCAGAGGGGCTGTGCTCCTCCGGACTTGTGGTCCTTTGGGGAGGTGATGGGGCACTCTGCTCCCTTAGGTGCTCCGTGTGGCCAGCCTCCCGAGTCCACGGAGGCAGGGGCCGGCCCGCGGGACAAGCACAGATTCGGTGAGGACACGCTCGGCTCTGCCTAGGAGAGTTTCTTTCTTTCCTTTTTAGCTTGAAGATTTCTTTTCCTGTTCAGTGTGATTTTTTTTAATGGATCCACACTGTTAACCGATCGAGACTCCACTGTGATTCACTCACTCGTTTACTTAATCGACCACTTTTCAGGGATGTCTGTAAGTTCAGTGTTACACGTGATGCAGATAGCGTTGATCTGAGGAGGGACCAGAAGTAATTCTATTCCAGATGCTGAAAGCAAGAAGAATTGTTATTTTTAAGTACTGATAAGCCCCAGGACATTTAACATTAAAAATTACCGTAAATATATTCTTTTAAAGAAAATACAAAGGCTGACGCATACCAAAAAGATTCCCAAGCAGCTTCACTTAAAAAAGCACAAAGATTCTGGCTAGAAGCGCCCGGATCTCCATGTTTTTCGTCCTTGCTGAGCTCAGTAACGTGTGGGTGCGTTTAGAGATGCCACTGTCACTGAAGGTGGCAGCACCTGCTGCTTGTAGGAAGGGAGACGTATGCTGCCGCGGGAGCCTGCGCGTCAGTGAGGAGCAGAAGCAGAGGTCAGCGTGACATGCTGGTGCGTCGCGCTGGTTAAGGAAGAGGGCAGTTAGCGACATAATTACTCCACAGCACAATTCCTCTTGAGAGGAATCTCACATGGGCAGGGTTTTTAAGATCGGGGTCTCATGACTTACCCGCACTGTATTCCTTAGGTTGTCTCCTGGGACGTGGGGCTGTGACCAAATACATTGTTCTCTCAGGAGTGACTTCTGCTCATTGATGGCAAAATACAGTTTGATAAGCAAAACCCATGTGTGTATAAATGTTAATTTGATGGCAGAAGTTTGGAGATTATAATTCTAGCATTTGCTCTAAGTTTGGGTCTGTATTGGGCAAATATGCACTATGCTTTCAAATGATTGGAAAATCCGTTTTCTTTGCCTCTTTATTTTGATGGTGGTTTGATCTTCTTTTTAAAATCACTAAACTCCTGCTCTGGCAGCCTGGACACGACCCGAGGGGTCTCAGAGGCTGGTGCTTGGGCCGGGCTTCGATGATACGGACTAAAGGTGAAGGCGCCGGGAGTGCACGCGCGCGCTGCCGCCTGGAGGACTGCGGTGCTTCATGGCGACCACACCCCGAGCCGCTGGTGCTCGGCGGCTTCAGATAACTCTGCACTCGGACCCCGGAGTTCCTGTGCTCACTTCCACCCCAGTCCTCACTTCTCTAACGTTCTTGGTCCTGTTGACACATTTCAGTATAAAAGATACTGCGATGTGAATGCCCAAGAGAAAAGCCATCATAATGTGTGCGCTGGTCATGGAGATCAGTGTGGTACCGCTTTTTAAAATAAACTATCATGCCCTTCATGCCATTGTTTGTCTTTATTTCTGTAGTTAATGATTCTGATACAGATTTATAACGCGAGGGCATCTGCTTCAGCCTGGGTTTCTATTTAATTGCAGATGGAGTTGTTTCTACACGGCAACTCTAATGCCACCAGCTGTTCTACAGCCACAGGTCACAGCTACAGGTCACAGCTATAGCCACGGGTCACAGCTTCAAGGTCACCACTACAGCCACAGAGTCACAGCTACAGCCACAGGGTCACAGTCACAGCCACAGGGTCACAGCTACAGCCACAGCCAAGGTCACAGCCACAGCCAGGGTCATAGCTACAGCCACAGGTCACAGCTACAGCCAGGGTCACAGCTACAGCCACAGGGTCACAGCTACAGCCAGGGTCACAGCCACAGCCACAGCCAGGGTCACAGCCACAGCCAGGGTCACAGCACCCAGGGTCACAGCTACGGCCAGGGTCACAGCTACAGGCACAGGTCACAGCCACGGCCAGGGTCACAGCTACAGCCACAGGGTCACAGCTACAGCTATAGGGTCACAGCTACAGCCAGGGTCACAGCTACAGCCACGGGTCACAGCTACAGCCAGGGTCACAGGCACAGGTCACAGCCACGGCCAGGGTCACAGCTACAGCCACAGCCACGGGTCACAAGCTCAGATTGTTTCTGCTCACAATCGATCACGAGTTCATCGCCGCCTGTGCTTTCCCAGCTGTGAAACGGGCACTTGAGGCCGGACGGGTGGAGCGGGCAGCACGTGGCCCTGACCTCGGCCACGCGGACATTTCCGTGACGGCCGCGCGCTCACTGCAGAGCCGAGCTCAGTGCCTCTGGTGGCCGGCGGTGCAGCCCCGCCCGAGTCAAAACATTCGTGTGGACCGAGCGGCCGCCACAGCTTGGTGGTCCTGCTTTGTATCGATGGAATGGTCTAGAAAATGCGGTGTTCGATTCAATGGTTCCCTCGGGGAGAGAAATGCTTTAAAAACCGGAGGAGTTTCGGGTTTAGCGAGTTTGGTCCAGTTGACCGTGCCGGTGTTCCCGAGAATCTGCCGGTGTTCGGAGCCTGTGGTTGGGTCACTTTGTCGCCTGCTCCTGCCGGTGAGCGAACACTCCTGAGAGCCGCCCGGAGGGCTGGGCACCCGTGTGTGGCCAGGACCCGCGGCACCTGCGTGAGGCCAGCGCGTCCGTGAGCCCGTGGCCCCCCCTGAGCAGGGCACCTGCCGGGGGAGCCAGCCAGTCCTGGAGAAGGGCCGTCCCTGACACGCGGGCTGTCCCACGGCCTGTCCTAGAACCCGGGAGGAACTGAGTGGAGGAGCTCCTGCTGGCGGGCGGTCTCCTGGCGAATGGAGTCGCATAGTTACCTGGCGGGGTGCACGCCATCACGCCAGTCACTATAAGAACAGCAGGCGAGGACGCTCTAGACATGCACGAGGGAGTTTCCCCAAGAAAAAATACAGGAAAAAAAGGGCAGAGCAGTGTTACCGCTGCCCTTCCAGTGAACGCTTAGAAGATGAATGTGTGTGTGGCACAGACTGACAGTCGGCAACCAGGTAACAGTGCACTGGGGTCCAGGAGCCAGGTGGGGGGGAGGGAGGGAGGTTTACATTGTATACCTGCTTATATCTTTGAATTCCAATGATTGAATGTATTTTCTATTTTAAAAATAAAGATACATTTTATTTTATTTTTTATTTTTTTAAAATATATTTTATTGATTTTTTACTGAGAGGAAGGGAGAGGGATAGAGAGTTAGAAACATCAATGAGAGAAACATCAATCAGCTGCCTCCTGCACATCTTCTGGGGATGTGCCCGCAACCCAGGTACATGCCCTTGACCGGAATCGAACCTGGGACCCCTCAGTCCGCAGGCCGACGCTCTATCCACTGAGCCAAACCAGTTTCAGCGAAAAATAAAGATACATTTTAAAATTGACAGGGAGACAAGGAAAAAAAAAAAGAACTTAAAAAGGAGGGTTGCCCAGCCGGCTTGGCTCAGTAGCTGAGGGTCAACCTATGAACTAGGAGGTCAAGGTTCAGTTCCCGGTCAGGGAACTTGCCCAGGTTGCGGGCTCGATCCCCAGGGGCGTGCAGGAGGCAGCCGGTCAATGATTCTCATCATTGATGTTTCCATCTCCCTCTCCCTCTCTCTTCCTCTCTTAAGTTAATAACCATATATATATACATACACACATATCTATATCTATCTACCTATCATCTATCTGTAACGGTGACCTGTTAATTATAAACGGTTAAGATGAACCACGGCGTGGGTTTCATTCTTTAGGGCCTGGGCCTTGAAAGAGCCAGAGGGACTCCGGGACCATCCCCTGACCCGGCCCTGAGACTCCGGGCAAATCCCTCACCCCCTCCTGCCAGGAAGGCTTTATGGCTCGTTATGAAGATGGGAAATGGGTTCAGGACCATGGAAAAGCTACGTCTACAAGGCTGTGTAGCACTTGGCAGTTCACTGGCCGTTTCGTGTGCCGCTGCCCGCACATCGTATTGGACATCGTGCCAACTGACCTGGGCAAGCCCTTCCGGGGCGGCCCCCCACTCTCCGCTGGCCGAACCCCACTCCTCCTCTGGGCCTGGGTCCGGCCGTGCCCGCCGCCGGCGGCCCTGGGATCTCTTGCACTTAGTGCAGTTCTCTCGCTTCTCCTCCTCCAGCCCGTCAGCCTCTTTTCTGTGTTTCCCAGGGTTTAGGCAGCACTGGGCATATTTATAGACTGACGGCTGGAACGAGGTCAGAGCGGGTGACTCAGAAGCCCCGCCGGCTGGTGTGGTGGTGTGTTTGCTGTGCAAACACCAGCAGGACGGAGGGCGGATCAACGGAATGTCTGCTGTTTTCTCCCGTTTTCAGTTGGTGGGCAGGCCCTGGCCGAAAGCAGGCCGCGCGGTGCCTCCCGGTTCTCCTCGGCAAAAGCCTGGCGTCAGCACCGTGGAAACCCGTGTGTCATCGGCTCCCTGTGGGCTACGGGCTGGTACTTAGTGTCACAGCGACGGGGGAGCATCTTCAGTCACCGTGTTGCTTCCTCTCATCATTGCACAAAGTGTCACTCACTCGGTGTCTGGAAACCACAGATTTCTTGCCTTCAGTTCCGGGAGGCAGAGCCCAGAATAGAGTTCATTGAGCTAATTCTGGGGACGCCAGGCCAACCTCCTCCCGGGAGATGGCGGGGAGAGTCCTTCCTCTTGCCTTTCCCGGTTTCCCAGGGCCCTCCATCCTCACGGCCAGGGGCGGTGGTGGCCTCGTCCCCACACCGGCACCGAGGCACCTCCACGTGATCCTCCTGCCCTCCTCGTCCACCTTGAACGACCTTGGGGTTACCGTGGCCGACCTGGTAGACTCGGGGAGCATCTTCCGTGGAGGTCAGCTGAGCAGCAGCCTCCGTTGCACCTGCAGCCTCCATTACCCGGCCGTGCCCCCATGTAAACTGGCGCAAGGACACCGTTTCTTCACTGGACTGTACAAGCCTGCTGACCTGCACTGGCCTCTGCAGCTGAGCTTATCTTACTAATACTAGGATTTTAACTCCCTCCCTCCCTCCCTCCTTCCTCATTCTTTCAACATCACTGTGGGTGGCACCGAGCACCGCCCCTCTGAGGTGAGCTGTAATTAAATTCGCCCCCACCCCCACCATGATCTCACCCAGAGGTTGGGAAAGGCCTGTGAGGACAAAGGGCCGGCCCGCCCTTCCTCTGACGCAGCCCTTGGTGACATCACAGGCAGAGTCATTTCCTGCCGGGGCCTTATCTCCATGTTGACTCGTGGATGCTGGGACTTGCTTTAGCTGTGCTGGGATTCGGGAATCAAACCGGCACCGCTTCCTACTGGGTTTATACCGAGGCCCCGTCCAGGTCCTGGGCTGGGCTGATGTGCACGGTGCCGGCAACATCCAGCGAGCACCGCGCATTGCTGGCGGCCACGGTCAGGCATGTATTCCCTGCCGCAGACTGGCTGAGGGTTTGGAAGGAGTCAAGCCTGACTCGTCCTTGCATGGAGGTGTGACACTCGCTGGGAAGGACGGCTGTTGAAATGAGCGAAGTCGCCCATGCAGCTCCTGTTGTTGTGTTTTTAATATAGTTTTTATTGATTTCAGAGAGGAATGGAGAGGGAGACAGAAACATCAACGATGAGAGAGAATCACAGGTCGGCTGCCTCCTGCACGCCCCCCACTGGGGATGGAGCCCACAACCCAGGCCTGTGCCCTGACCGGGAATCGAACCGTGACCTCCTGGTTCAGGGGCCGACGCTCACCCCTGAGCCGTGCCGGCGGGGCCCACGTGGCTCCTTGAAGGTGTGCTGTGCCGAGGGCTGATGGAGCGCTGGACTCACCTTCTCATTTCGGCCAGAGACCCCGGAGCTGCCTGTCCCAGAGGGAGGCCGAGGCCCAGGGACAAGTTGTGTGTGTGAAGGTGGAACCAGCCAGCGTGGCCCCTCGGGGTCCCCGTCCCGCGAGAGAGGGGCTCCCCAATCTGTGCCCCCGCGGGGGACCGGCTGGAGGTTGAGGGGCCACCAGCACGGGGACCGAGCCGCCCCGTTTGGTCACCTGTGACTGCCCCCCGGGGATGGGCCTGTCTGAGTCGCTCTGGGGAGCAGCCTTCGTCGAAAGCCGCCTCCCGCCCTTCTCATCATGGGTGTCCCTTCTCCCACGTGTGCGGCGGCCAGAGCCGAGACGGCGCTTTCCATGCAGAGCCTGAGCGCGAGGGGCCTTGAGAACGAGCCGCCGCGCCGTTGACTCGACTGTTAAATAGAAAGTGTGTCCTTCGCTCCCTTATCAGCAGGAAGCAGCCGGGTAGGAACCAGGCGAGGCCGCAACTTTAAAATCCGCGTTTCTCTCTCAGGCCACCGACCCCAGAGGAAAGTGAACACCCCGCTTGGGTTCTCTGACAGGAGGTTCTGTTCCTCTGGATAAAAGTGGTGCCTGGTGAGTGATGTGTGATGGCCGGGGCGGGAACAGTCCTGCCCTCCGTCCAGCAGTTTCACCTGGTCCTCGGGCAGCGCTGTGGGGGGTACACGTGCCAGGGCTCTGTGCTGACGGACGGGCACCAGGGCAGGTGCGTGCCCAGCGCCCACGGCAGGAGGTGAGGCGGGACTTAGCCCAGGCCCTCGGCCCCAGAGCCTGCTTCTCAGCCACCGGGTCCTTTGTCGTTTCTGCCTCGTCTTCTAGAATCTTCCGAATGTGGAGGCAGAGAGTGTGAGGATGTTGGATGAGCTATTCCTCATGCCATGTGAGAACAGTGGTGACGAGAAAGGTTCCGTCTCTGCCCCCACGGCCTTCGCGTGTGACCTTGGGCTCCGCCTGACACCCTCCCGTGACCCCCGTGGAGCAGCTGGGCCCGGGTCCTGGCGCGGGCCGTTCCGGGAGGGGATGCGGTGTGGGTGGGATGTGGGTCCTGGGTTGGAGCTTCTGTGTGCGGAGCCCTCTCCTCCTCCTGCACTGTTTGCTTTTAGTTTCCCTGGAAACGTGCGCCTCCCGCTGAGCTCACCCTGGGCTCCGTCCTGACATCTTTGTGGGAGTCACAGCACTGTTCTTTCCCATGGCCTCTGCTTCTCTCTGCCTCCCCGGTGTCCAGTGCGACCCCCGGGAGCCCCGGCCCCGTGTCAGGCCCGGCTGGGTCTGTGCCCGTGGCAGGGCGTGTGGCTGACCTTGGAAGGACCGGCTGTGCTGCGGTGACACTCAGTGGCACACTGTTAGCGAGAGACATTCACAGTGTGTGCCCCCCGCCCAGGCCTCGAGGACACCCCCTGCTGTCCTGTCGCCCCCCCTGCCTGCCCCCAGGCCCAGAGGAGCGGCCGCCTGGGGAGGGAGGGCAGAGAGCTGGGCCTGCTCCTCAGTCACGTCCCTGACAGGTGGGCACTCAGCTGAGTGGCTGTGGCTGCGAGTGGTTCGCTGGCTGGTGTCCAGGCAGAGGCCTCAGCCACCCTCCCACCCGAGTGCTTTATGACTGTCGCTGCGAACACAGCCACCATGTTCCACGGAACCTTCTTATCTACGTGAGAAGCAGCGTCTTTCTTCCCAACATTGTAAGGAATATGAGCTCCTTGTAAAGAATTCAGAAAACACAGCAAGGTCTAAGGAAGAGGGAGCCCGACCCATGTGGCTCAGTGGCTGAACGCCGACCTATGACCAGGAGGTCATGGTTCGGTTCCCGGTCAGGGCACAGTGGAGCCCGGAGAACAAGCCACCAGCCGGTCGTAGGGACAGCGTGGGGCGGGGCCAGGTCAGGACTGGGCATCCTTCCTCAGCTACGTCTTCTGAGCTAGAACGAGGAGAAGGGATGCCAGAGACCCCAGCAGGTGTTGGGACGGAGTGGGGGACCCTGAGAGTGGGGGCGTGGCCTCCCTGCAGGTGCGTGAGAAAGGGGGGCCACGCTCGGGATCGGCCAGGAGGAAGGCAGGCACACGGCGCTCCTGGCTCCTTCCGTCTGCCCCTGGGCTGTGTGCTCAGGAACAAGGAAGCGGCCGAGGGCACACGGTCCTGGCTCTGCCTGGACTTGGAGCCACGGAGGGAGTCGCCAGGTGAGGGCCCGCCTACCGCGGAGAGAAGAAGCCACCCACGGGCCCACCCACGGGCAGGCTGGGCTGCTCGGACCACACCCGGGGCCCACGCTCCCCGCAGGCTTCGAGGATGGCTCTTGGCGGGGGGAGGGCCTGGTGGCTGCGGAAGGTTCTGGCACATCCAGGAGCTGCTGCTGCTGTCAGGTGAGCCCATGACGGCACCTGGTCACCCGGACCCTGCTCCAGTCTGACGGCTTCAGGGCTGTGACGCAGCATGTCAGATGCAGGTGACGCCTGAACCCGCCAGCTCCGGGCCAGGCCGCCCGGGGGAGAGGAGACCCACCTCCTCTGAGGGAGGCGTTTCCCTCCTGGAACCGGGAAGGAGGAGGGACCTGCGCCAGGTCCACAGCTTCTGGGCGGGAGATGCCGGCCTTTCCTCCCTGTCCCGGCCCTGCAGCCGCGGCCAGGCCAGGCCCAGCGCCTGCCTCCTGGTGCAGCCGCTCAGCCCCTGCTGAGCCACCCAGTCCTCCCACTGCCCTGAAGGCGGCACCACAGGTGGGCAGGCGGCAGGGCCTGAAGCTGCTGTAGGGGGGAGGGGGGACCAGAGCAGGACCCGGGCCCGGATGCATCCCTGCTGTCCCTGCTCTGCTCCTGCGCCATGTCCCTGGACCCTTGGACTCTGGTCCTTACTTCCCGCTTCAGAGGGTCCATCTCTCACAGCTGAATGCCCTTCTTTATGACGAGCCCTCCGTGGGCGAGGCGGGCGCTGGGGGGAGGAAGGACTGGCACCAGGAGCTACTCGGTCCTTTCGAAGTAACCGCCCATAGCTTTTGTTTCTGTTTTTTTAAAAATATATTTTTATTAATTTCAGAGAGGAAGGGAGAGGGAGAGAGAGAGATAGAAGCATCCATGATGAGAGAGAATCACTGATTGGGTGCCTCCTGCACGCCCCACACACCGGTGACTGAGCCCATAACCCGGGCATGTGCCCCGACTGGGAACTGAACCGTGACCTCCTGGTTCATAGGTCGACCTCAACCACCGAGCCACGCTGGCCGGGCACCGTATCATTTTAGCAGGTAATTGTTTGTTAGTCACAGTTGGCTCCCTTGGCTCTCTAACTAGACTGAGCGTGCCTCGAGGTCGAGCACCGTGCCCCGTGGGCACGCCCTCCCAGGCCAGGGATCGTAGCAGACCAGTTTGCCAACCATTATGTGTACATTTAAGTTAAAGAGCAAAGAAAGTGGGTACAGGACCAGGAGCCAGTCTAGTCTATGTGGGCAGGCGGCGGAGGGAGAATCCCAGAGCCCAGTGACGGGGAGGGAAACACCAACAGGGGAACATCCAGGTCTGTCCCGGGCGCGCCGGGCCTGGGAGCGGGTGGCTGCGGGAAGATTGCAAAGTGAATTTTCCTCCCTTCAGGGAACTTGAAAAACAACGACCGCACAATCGTTTTTAAAGACAAGAGTCGAACAAAAGCAACATATTTTCCTGAGGAACAAGGTATGTTTTTGCCTTTGCCAGGTGGACCCCAAAACCATGCCGGCATTGCGTCTGCCGTCCACACGCAGACACGGTTAATCGTTAACGCACCCACGGTCTGGCTCGGTTCCGCGGGCTGGGGGGCCCGCGGTTCCAGGGCGGCGTGTGTCCGGCGGAGACCAGGAAACGGGTCCAGGGCAGCTCTGCCAAGTCCGGCCTCAGCACCTACCGGGCGGCCAGCGTGGGGTCACAGGTGTGAGCGTGCGAGATGCGGAGTTTATTCTCGTGTTGTTATTGATTAGTTATTATTTTCCGTATGAACATCAGATGCCCCGCCCATGAGCACAGGTCATGCCCATGTGCTTGTCCCAGGGCAGAGCCTGGCAGCGCGAAAGCCGTGGAGATGTTTAGACGGGGGAGGTGCTGAGTTGGAGGGTGACGGAGCCTCCAGCCAGAGTTCGAAGCTGGGACCTGGGCAGGGGCCTCCAGTGCAGCAGGGAGGAGGCAGCCGGTGGGGGTGGGGGTGGGGTGAGGGTGGGGTGAGGCTGGGTGGGGTGGGGGTGGGGGTGAGGCTGGG